>CM047429.1:16604501-17204501 GCA_026168455.1 Theocolax elegans | reverse complement strand
TCCACTATATCCCAAAATTAGTGAAGTTAACCCGGCATTCCTCAGAAATTATCGAAATATTTAGAAAATCCCGAAATTAGTGGAGTTATCCCGGAATACCTCAAAATTTCCCGAAATATCGAGAAAATCCCGTAATTAGTGAAGTTATCCCGACGCATCCAGGATATCCCAAAATTAGTAAATTTATCCTGGCATACCTCAGAAATTATCGAAATATTAAGAAAATATAGAAATTGGTGGAATTATCCCGGAATACATCAAAAATTCCCGAAATACCACAGAAAATCCCGAAATACTATAGAAAATCTGGAAATAACCAGAAAATCCCGAAATTAGGGAATTTATCCCGAAATACCACAGAAAATTACGAAATACTATAGAACATCTTGAAACATCCATGAAATCCCGAAATTGGTGGAGTTATCCCGGAATACGTCAGAAACTCCTGAAACATCCAGAAAATTCCGAAATACCACAGGAAATTCCGAAAAATCCAGGAAATCCAGAAATTAGGGAATTTATCCCGGAATACGTAGAAACTCCCGAAACATCCAGGAAATCCCGAAAATTGTGGAGTTACCCGGAATACGTCAGAAAATTCCGAAACATCCAGGTAATCCCTCAATTAGTGAATTTATCCCGAAATGTCACAGAAAATCACGAAATATCCAGGAAATTCCGAAATTGTTGGATTTATTCCGGAATACCTCAGAAAATCCAGAAACATCCAGAAAATCCTTCAATTAGAGAATTTATCCCGAAATATCACAGAAAAACCCGAAACATCCAGAAAATTCCGAAATTGGTGGATTTATCCCGGAACACGTCAGAAAATCTCGAAACATCCAGGAAATCGCGAAATTGGTAAGTCCGCTGATCCCCCAGCAGCACTCCTTTAATCTCGCCGGAAAGGTTAACTATAATCCGCCTGTGGAGAAGCAGAAGAATGCCGTAGGTGGTGAAGAGAGGCAAGCCGAGAATCACGTTACGCCGGAGGTAGACATGAAGCGGTTGAAGAAACGAGGTCTGTTTTCTCCAGCCGGAAGCCGTGGATTATTCTCTAGGGAAAGCAGAATATTCGCGAAAAAGTCTACAAACGTTTCGTGAAAGAGTGAGGTAAAAGGAGAGCGAAGTCGCCGCGCCGCTACAGCCCAATGCGGATCTCGAAGAAGAGCGAAAATTCTCGAGGCTACATATAGTGCAACGCGCCGTAGAGATGCTCGCAGCACCATCGCCACTTGACTTGTCGGCAGAGAAGGAGGTAGATAGTATTTCAACGACGAATCCAAGAAGCACGGGAGCAATTCCCAGGAGAACACGGACGGAATTATGTATTCCGCCGCCGGATGGTGAGGAGAAACAAGAAGTCCGTCGAGATGACGAGAATGTAGCAGCTACGTCGGCCGATAATAGGAATTTCCTAGAATTGAATCTCAGAGGAGAGAGTTACAGTGCGCTGTTTGATCCAGGAGCCATGATTTCGCTCGCTGGACCTAAAGTAATGGAGAGATTCAGAAGCCGGTTGGAGCCATGTGAGACAGCAATTAAAAGTTTTAAAATTTGAATTTTCCAACTATTAGAAAAATTCATGAATTTATTGCTTTCTTACACTTTAAGTTTTAAGATATATGAATTTATCGATCGTTACAAGCCAAAGAAATATTCTTAACATCTCAAGTAAGGCGGACTGTATTAATACCAGCCACTTAATAAACCTCACAGGATGAGTGTTTGAAAAAAGACTAAGACAAGCTAGGTCAACAAAAATATAAAATTTAGTTGTTTGTAGTATGAAATTAATAAAACCTTAATAAGACGGAAAAAAAAAAAAAAAAAAGAAAAAATTATATTTCGCCCTGAGTATGCCTGGTGGGCTCATCAGTAGAGTCCAGGCATCTCGTCTCTAGATATAAATGACAGATATAAAAATTATTTGAAAACCAGCTGTATTCTGACGAGGAAGACATGGGGTATATATGCCCTACCGATAGCAAACTTTAATAAGTGCCACATATTAACAGGTAGCCCCCTAACGCACTTACATAGAACTAATGTCTTAATCGTCAGACTATTGTTACATAAGGCATATTCGTGATCCAATGCCATATAATTTTAAAATTTGAATTTTCCAACTATTAGAAAAATTCATGAATTTATTGCTTTCTTACACTTTAAGTTTTAAGATATATGAATTTATCGATCGTTACAAGCCAAAGAAATATTCTTAACATCTCAAGTAAGGCGGACTGTATTAATACCAGCCACTTAATAAACCTCACAGGATGAGTGTTTGAAAAAAGACTAAGACAAGCTAGGTCAACAAAAATATAAAATTTAGTTGTTTGTAGTATGAAATTAATAAAACCTTAATAAGACGGAAAAAAAAAAAAAAGAAAAAATTATATTTCGCCCTGAGTATGCCTGGTGGGCTCATCAGTAGAGTCCAGGCATCTCGTCTCTAGATATAAATGACAGATATAAAAATTATTTGAAAACCAGCTGTATTCTGACGAGGAAGACATGGGGTATATATGCCCTACCGATAGCAAACTTTAATAAGTGCCACATATTAACAGGTAGCCCCCTAACGCACTTACATAGAACTAATGTCTTAATCGTCAGACTATTGTTACATAAGGCATATTCGTGATCCAATGCCATATAATTTTAAAATTTGAATTTTCCAACTATTAGATAAAATTCATGAATTTATTGCTTTCTTACACTTTAAGTTTTAAGATATATGAATTTATCGATCGTTACAAGCCAAAGAAATATTCTTAACATCTCAAGTAAGGCGGACTGTATTAATACCAGCCACTTAATAAACCTCACAGGATGAGTGTTTGAAAAAAGACTAAGACAAGCTAGGTCAACAAAAATATAAAATTTAGTTGTTTGTAGTATGAAATTAATAAAACCTTAATAAGACGGAAAAAAAAAAAAAGAAAAAATTATATTTCGCCCTGAGTATGCCTGGTGGGCTCATCAGTAGAGTCCAGGCATCTCGTCTCTAGATATAAATGACAGATATAAAAATTATTTGAAAACCAGCTGTATTCTGACGAGGAAGACATGGGGTATATATGCCCTACCGATAGCAAACTTTAATAAGTGCCACATATTAACAGGTAGCCCCCTAACGCACTTACATAGAACTAATGTCTTAATCGTCAGACTATTGTTACATAAGGCATATTCGTGATCCAATGCCATATAATTTTAAAATTTGAATTTTCCAACTATTAGAAAAATTCATGAATTTATTGCTTTCTTACACTTTAAGTTTTAAGATATATGAATTTATCGATCGTTACAAGCCAAAGAAATATTCTTAACATCTCAAGTAAGGCGGACTGTATTAATACCAGCCACTTAATAAACCTCACAGGATGAGTGTTTGAAAAAAGACTAAGACAAGCTAGGTCAACAAAAATATAAAATTTAGTTGTTTGTAGTATGAAATTAATAAAACCTTAATAAGACGGAAAAAAAAAAAAGAAAAAATTATATTTCGCCCTGAGTATGCCTGGTGGGCTCATCAGTAGAGTCCAGGCATCTCGTCTCTAGATATAAATGACAGATATAAAAATTATTTGAAAACCAGCTGTATTCTGACGAGGAAGACATGGGGTATATATGCCCTACCGATAGCAAACTTTAATAAGTGCCACATATTAACAGGTAGCCCCCTAACGCACTTACATAGAACTAATGTCTTAATCGTCAGACTATTGTTACATAAGGCATATTCGTGATCCAATGCCATATAATTTTAAAATTTGAATTTTCCAACTATTAGAAAAATTCATGAATTTATTGCTTTCTTACACTTTAAGTTTTAAGATATATGAATTTATCGATCGTTACAAGCCAAAGAAATATTCTTAACATCTCAAGTAAGGCGGACTGTATTAATACCAGCCACTTAATAAACCTCACAGGATGAGTGTTTGAAAAAAGACTAAGACAAGCTAGGTCAACAAAAATATAAAATTTAGTTGTTTGTAGTATGAAATTAATAAAACCTTAATAAGACGGAAAAAAAAAAAAAGAAAAAATTATATTTCGCCCTGAGTATGCCTGGTGGGCTCATCAGTAGAGTCCAGGCATCTCGTCTCTAGATATAAATGACAGATATAAAAATTATTTGAAAACCAGCTGTATTCTGACGAGGAAGACATGGGGTATATATGCCCTACCGATAGCAAACTTTAATAAGTGCCACATATTAACAGGTAGCCCCCTAACGCACTTACATAGAACTAATGTCTTAATCGTCAGACTATTGTTACATAAGGCATATTCGTGATCCAATGCCATATAATTTTAAAATTTGAATTTTCCAACTATTAGAAAAATTCATGAATTTATTGCTTTCTTACACTTTAAGTTTTAAGATATATGAATTTATCGATCGTTACAAGCCAAAGAAATATTCTTAACATCTCAAGTAAGGCGGACTGTATTAATACCAGCCACTTAATAAACCTCACAGGATGAGTGTTTGAAAAAAGACTAAGACAAGCTAGGTCAACAAAAATATAAAATTTAGTTGTTTGTAGTATGAAATTAATAAAACCTTAATAAGACGGAAAAAAAAAAAAGAAAAAATTATATTTCGCCCTGAGTATGCCTGGTGGGCTCATCAGTAGAGTCCAGGCATCTCGTCTCTAGATATAAATGACAGATATAAAAATTATTTGAAAACCAGCTGTATTCTGACGAGGAAGACATGGGGTATATATGCCCTACCGATAGCAAACTTTAATAAGTGCCACATATTAACAGGTAGCCCCCTAACGCACTTACATAGAACTAATGTCTTAATCGTCAGACTATTGTTACATAAGGCATATTCGTGATCCAATGCCATATAATTTTAAAATTTGAATTTTCCAACTATTAGAAAAAATTCATGAATTTATTGCTTTCTTACACTTTAAGTTTTAAGATATATGAATTTATCGATCGTTACAAGCCAAAGAAATATTCTTAACATCTCAAGTAAGGCGGACTGTATTAATACCAGCCACTTAATAAACCTCACAGGATGAGTGTTTGAAAAAAGACTAAGACAAGCTAGGTCAACAAAAATATAAAATTTAGTTGTTTGTAGTATGAAATTAATAAAACCTTAATAAGACGGAAAAAAAAAAAAGAAAAAATTATATTTCGCCCTGAGTATGCCTGGTGGGCTCATCAGTAGAGTCCAGGCATCTCGTCTCTAGATATAAATGACAGATATAAAAATTATTTGAAAACCAGCTGTATTCTGACGAGGAAGACATGGGGTATATATGCCCTACCGATAGCAAACTTTAATAAGTGCCACATATTAACAGGTAGCCCCCTAACGCACTTACATAGAACTAATGTCTTAATCGTCAGACTATTGTTACATAAGGCATATTCGTGATCCAATGCCATATAATTTTAAAATTTGAATTTTCCAACTATTAGAAAAATTCATGAATTTATTGCTTTCTTACACTTTAAGTTTTAAGATATATGAATTTATCGATCGTTACAAGCCAAAGAAATATTCTTAACATCTCAAGTAAGGCGGACTGTATTAATACCAGCCACTTAATAAACCTCACAGGATGAGTGTTTGAAAAAAGACTAAGACAAGCTAGGTCAACAAAAATATAAAATTTAGTTGTTTGTAGTATGAAATTAATAAAACCTTAATAAGACGGAAAAAAAAAAAGAAAAAATTATATTTCGCCCTGAGTATGCCTGGTGGGCTCATCAGTAGAGTCCAGGCATCTCGTCTCTAGATATAAATGACAGATATAAAAATTATTTGAAAACCAGCTGTATTCTGACGAGGAAGACATGGGGTATATATGCCCTACCGATAGCAAACTTTAATAAGTGCCACATATTAACAGGTAGCCCCCTAACGCACTTACATAGAACTAATGTCTTAATCGTCAGACTATTGTTACATAAGGCATATTCGTGATCCAATGCCATATAATTTTAAAATTTGAATTTTCCAACTATTAGAAAAATTCATGAATTTATTGCTTTCTTACACTTTAAGTTTTAAGATATATGAATTTATCGATCGTTACAAGCCAAAGAAATATTCTTAACATCTCAAGTAAGGCGGACTGTATTAATACCAGCCACTTAATAAACCTCACAGGATGAGTGTTTGAAAAAAGACTAAGACAAGCTAGGTCAACAAAAATATAAAATTTAGTTGTTTGTAGTATGAAATTAATAAAACCTTAATAAGACGGAAAAAAAAAAAAGAAAAAATTATATTTCGCCCTGAGTATGCCTGGTGGGCTCATCAGTAGAGTCCAGGCATCTCGTCTCTAGATATAAATGACAGATATAAAAATTATTTGAAAACCAGCTGTATTCTGACGAGGAAGACATGGGGTATATATGCCCTACCGATAGCAAACTTTAATAAGTGCCACATATTAACAGGTAGCCCCCTAACGCACTTACATAGAACTAATGTCTTAATCGTCAGACTATTGTTACATAAGGCATATTCGTGATCCAATGCCATATAATTTTAAAATTTGAATTTTCCAACTATTAGAAAAATTCATGAATTTATTGCTTTCTTACACTTTAAGTTTTAAGATATATGAATTTATCGATCGTTACAAGCCAAAGAAATATTCTTAACATCTCAAGTAAGGCGGACTGTATTAATACCAGCCACTTAATAAACCTCACAGGATGAGTGTTTGAAAAAAGACTAAGACAAGCTAGGTCAACAAAATATAAAATTTAGTTGTTTGTAGTATGAAATTAATAAAACCTTAATAAGACGGAAAAAAAAAAAAGAAAAAATTATATTTCGCCCTGAGTATGCCTGGTGGGCTCATCAGTAGAGTCCAGGCATCTCGTCTCTAGATATAAATGACAGATATAAAAATTATTTGAAAACCAGCTGTATTCTGACGAGGAAGACATGGGGTATATATGCCCTACCGATAGCAAACTTTAATAAGTGCCACATATTAACAGGTAGCCCCCTAACGCACTTACATAGAACTAATGTCTTAATCGTCAGACTATTGTTACATAAGGCATATTCGTGATCCAATGCCATATAATTTTAAAATTTGAATTTTCCAACTATTAGAAAAATTCATGAATTTATTGCTTTCTTACACTTTAAGTTTTAAGATATATGAATTTATCGATCGTTACAAGCCAAAGAAATATTCTTAACATCTCAAGTAAGGCGGACTGTATTAATACCAGCCACTTAATAAACCTCACAGGATGAGTGTTTGAAAAAAGACTAAGACAAGCTAGGTCAACAAAAATATAAAATTTAGTTGTTTGTAGTATGAAATTAATAAAACCTTAATAAGACGGAAAAAAAAAAAAGAAAAAATTATATTTCGCCCTGAGTATGCCTGGTGGGCTCATCAGTAGAGTCCAGGCATCTCGTCTCTAGATATAAATGACAGATATAAAAATTATTTGAAAACCAGCTGTATTCTGACGAGGAAGACATGGGGTATATATGCCCTACCGATAGCAAACTTTAATAAGTGCCACATATTAACAGGTAGCCCCCTAACGCACTTACATAGAACTAATGTCTTAATCGTCAGACTATTGTTACATAAGGCATATTCGTGATCCAATGCCATATAATTTTAAAATTTGAATTTTCCAACTATTAGAAAAATTCATGAATTTATTGCTTTCTTACACTTTAAGTTTTAAGATATATGAATTTATCGATCGTTACAAGCCAAAGAAATATTCTTAACATCTCAAGTAAGGCGGACTGTATTAATACCAGCCACTTAATAAACCTCACAGGATGAGTGTTTGAAAAAAGACTAAGACAAGCTAGGTCAACAAAAATATAAAATTTAGTTGTTTGTAGTATGAAATTAATAAAACCTTAATAAGACGGAAAAAAAAAAAAAGAAAAAATTATATTTCGCCCTGAGTATGCCTGGTGGGCTCATCAGTAGAGTCCAGGCATCTCGTCTCTAGATATAAATGACAGATATAAAAATTATTTGAAAACCAGCTGTATTCTGACGAGGAAGACATGGGGTATATATGCCCTACCGATAGCAAACTTTAATAAGTGCCACATATTAACAGGTAGCCCCCTAACGCACTTACATAGAACTAATGTCTTAATCGTCAGACTATTGTTACATAAGGCATATTCGTGATCCAATGCCATATAATTTTAAAATTTGAATTTTCCAACTATTAGAAAAATTCATGAATTTATTGCTTTCTTACACTTTAAGTTTTAAGATATATGAATTTATCGATCGTTACAAGCCAAAGAAATATTCTTAACATCTCAAGTAAGGCGGACTGTATTAATACCAGCCACTTAATAAACCTCACAGGATGAGTGTTTGAAAAAAGACTAAGACAAGCTAGGTCAACAAAAATATAAAATTTAGTTGTTTGTAGTATGAAATTAATAAAACCTTAATAAGACGGAAAAAAAAAAAAGAAAAAATTATATTTCGCCCTGAGTATGCCTGGTGGGCTCATCAGTAGAGTCCAGGCATCTCGTCTCTAGATATAAATGACAGATATAAAAATTATTTGAAAACCAGCTGTATTCTGACGAGGAAGACATGGGGTATATATGCCCTACCGATAGCAAACTTTAATAAGTGCCACATATTAACAGGTAGCCCCCTAACGCACTTACATAGAACTAATGTCTTAATCGTCAGACTATTGTTACATAAGGCATATTCGTGATCCAATGCCATATAATTTTAAAATTTGAATTTTCCAACTATTAGAAAATTCATGAATTTATTGCTTTCTTACACTTTAAGTTTTAAGATATATGAATTTATCGATCGTTACAAGCCAAAGAAATATTCTTAACATCTCAAGTAAGGCGGACTGTATTAATACCAGCCACTTAATAAACCTCACAGGATGAGTGTTTGAAAAAAGACTAAGACAAGCTAGGTCAACAAAAATATAAAATTTAGTTGTTTGTAGTATGAAATTAATAAAACCTTAATAAGACGGAAAAAAAAAAAAGAAAAAATTATATTTCGCCCTGAGTATGCCTGGTGGGCTCATCAGTAGAGTCCAGGCATCTCGTCTCTAGATATAAATGACAGATATAAAAATTATTTGAAAACCAGCTGTATTCTGACGAGGAAGACATGGGGTATATATGCCCTACCGATAGCAAACTTTAATAAGTGCCACATATTAACAGGTAGCCCCCTAACGCACTTACATAGAACTAATGTCTTAATCGTCAGACTATTGTTACATAAGGCATATTCGTGATCCAATGCCATATAATTTTAAAATTTGAATTTTCCAACTATTAGAAAAATTCATGAATTTATTGCTTTCTTACACTTTAAGTTTTAAGATATATGAATTTATCGATCGTTACAAGCCAAAGAAATATTCTTAACATCTCAAGTAAGGCGGACTGTATTAATACCAGCCACTTAATAAACCTCACAGGATGAGTGTTTGAAAAAAGACTAAGACAAGCTAGGTCAACAAAAATATAAAATTTAGTTGTTTGTAGTATGAAATTAATAAAACCTTAATAAGACGGAAAAAAAAAAAAGAAAAAATTATATTTCGCCCTGAGTATGCCTGGTGGGCTCATCAGTAGAGTCCAGGCATCTCGTCTCTAGATATAAATGACAGATATAAAAATTATTTGAAAACCAGCTGTATTCTGACGAGGAAGACATGGGGTATATATGCCCTACCGATAGCAAACTTTAATAAGTGCCACATATTAACAGGTAGCCCCCTAACGCACTTACATAGAACTAATGTCTTAATCGTCAGACTATTGTTACATAAGGCATATTCGTGATCCAATGCCATATAATTTTAAAATTTGAATTTTCCAACTATTAGAAAAATTCATGAATTTATTGCTTTCTTACACTTTAAGTTTTAAGATATATGAATTTATCGATCGTTACAAGCCAAAGAAATATTCTTAACATCTCAAGTAAGGCGGACTGTATTAATACCAGCCACTTAATAAACCTCACAGGATGAGTGTTTGAAAAAAGACTAAGACAAGCTAGGTCAACAAAAATATAAAATTTAGTTGTTTGTAGTATGAAATTAATAAAACCTTAATAAGACGGAAAAAAAAAAGAAAAAATTATATTTCGCCCTGAGTATGCCTGGTGGGCTCATCAGTAGAGTCCAGGCATCTCGTCTCTAGATATAAATGACAGATATAAAAATTATTTGAAAACCAGCTGTATTCTGACGAGGAAGACATGGGGTATATATGCCCTACCGATAGCAAACTTTAATAAGTGCCACATATTAACAGGTAGCCCCCTAACGCACTTACATAGAACTAATGTCTTAATCGTCAGACTATTGTTACATAAGGCATATTCGTGATCCAATGCCATATAATTTTAAAATTTGAATTTTCCAACTATTAGAAAAATTCATGAATTTATTGCTTTCTTACACTTTAAGTTTTAAGATATATGAATTTATCGATCGTTACAAGCCAAAGAAATATTCTTAACATCTCAAGTAAGGCGGACTGTATTAATACCAGCCACTTAATAAACCTCACAGGATGAGTGTTTGAAAAAAGACTAAGACAAGCTAGGTCAACAAAAATATAAAATTTAGTTGTTTGTAGTATGAAATTAATAAAACCTTAATAAGACGGAAAAAAAAAAAAAGAAAAAATTATATTTCGCCCTGAGTATGCCTGGTGGGCTCATCAGTAGAGTCCAGGCATCTCGTCTCTAGATATAAATGACAGATATAAAAATTATTTGAAAACCAGCTGTATTCTGACGAGGAAGACATGGGGTATATATGCCCTACCGATAGCAAACTTTAATAAGTGCCACATATTAACAGGTAGCCCCCTAACGCACTTACATAGAACTAATGTCTTAATCGTCAGACTATTGTTACATAAGGCATATTCGTGATCCAATGCCATATAATTTTAAAATTTGAATTTTCCAACTATTAGAAAAATTCATGAATTTATTGCTTTCTTACACTTTAAGTTTTAAGATATATGAATTTATCGATCGTTACAAGCCAAAGAAATATTCTTAACATCTCAAGTAAGGCGGACTGTATTAATACCAGCCACTTAATAAACCTCACAGGATGAGTGTTTGAAAAAAGACTAAGACAAGCTAGGTCAACAAAAATATAAAATTTAGTTGTTTGTAGTATGAAATTAATAAAACCTTAATAAGACGGAAAAAAAAAAAAGAAAAAATTATATTTCGCCCTGAGTATGCCTGGTGGGCTCATCAGTAGAGTCCAGGCATCTCGTCTCTAGATATAAATGACAGATATAAAAATTATTTGAAAACCAGCTGTATTCTGACGAGGAAGACATGGGGTATATATGCCCTACCGATAGCAAACTTTAATAAGTGCCACATATTAACAGGTAGCCCCCTAACGCACTTACATAGAACTAATGTCTTAATCGTCAGACTATTGTTACATAAGGCATATTCGTGATCCAATGCCATATAATTTTAAAATTTGAATTTTCCAACTATTAGAAAAATTCATGAATTTATTGCTTTCTTACACTTTAAGTTTTAAGATATATGAATTTATCGATCGTTACAAGCCAAAGAAATATTCTTAACATCTCAAGTAAGGCGGACTGTATTAATACCAGCCACTTAATAAACCTCACAGGATGAGTGTTTGAAAAAAGACTAAGACAAGCTAGGTCAACAAAAATATAAAATTTAGTTGTTTGTAGTATGAAATTAATAAAACCTTAATAAGACGGAAAAAAAAAAAAAGAAAAAATTATATTTCGCCCTGAGTATGCCTGGTGGGCTCATCAGTAGAGTCCAGGCATCTCGTCTCTAGATATAAATGACAGATATAAAAATTATTTGAAAACCAGCTGTATTCTGACGAGGAAGACATGGGGTATATATGCCCTACCGATAGCAAACTTATACTTTATATCTGTCATTTATATCTAGAGACGAGATGCCTGGACTCTACTGATGAGCCCACCAGGCATACTCAGGGCGAAATATAATTTTTTCTTTTTTTTTTTTCCGTCTTATTAAGGTTTTATTAATTTCATACTACAAACAACTAAATTTTATATTTTTGTTGACCTAGCTTGTCTTAGTCTTTTTTCAAACACTCATCCTGTGAGGTTTATTAAGTGGCTGGTATTAATACAGTCCGCCTTACTTGAGATGTTAAGAATATTTCTTTGGCTTGTAACGATCGATAAATTCATATATCTTAAAACTTAAAGTGTAAGAAAGCAATAAATTCATGAATTTTTCTAATAGTTGGAAAATTCAAATTTTAAAATTATATGGCATTGGATCACGAATATGCCTTATGTAACAATAGTCTGACGATTAAGACATTAGTTCTATGTAAGTGCGTTAGGGGGCTACCTGTTAATATGTGGCACTTATTAAAGTTTGCTATCGGTAGGGCATATATACCCCATGTCTTCCTCGTCAGAATACAGCTGGTTTTCAAATAATTTTTATATCTGTCATTTATATCTAGAGACGAGATGCCTGGACTCTACTGATGAGCCCACCAGGCATACTCAGGGCGAAATATAATTTTTTCTTTTTTTTTTTTTTTCCGTCTTATTAAGGTTTTATTAATTTCATACTACAAACAACTAAATTTTATATTTTTGTTGACCTAGCTTGTCTTAGTCTTTTTTCAAACACTCATCCTGTGAGGTTTATTAAGTGGCTGGTATTAATACAGTCCGCCTTACTTGAGATGTTAAGAATATTTCTTTGGCTTGTAACGATCGATAAATTCATATATCTTAAAACTTAAAGTGTAAGAAAGCAATAAATTCATGAATTTTTCTAATAGTTGGAAAATTCAAATTTTAAAATTATATGGCATTGGATCACGAATATGCCTTATGTAACAATAGTCTGACGATTAAGACATTAGTTCTATGTAAGTGCGTTAGGGGGCTACCTGTTAATATGTGGCACTTATTAAAGTTTGCTATCGGTAGGGCATATATACCCCATGTCTTCCTCGTCAGAATACAGCTGGTTTTCAAATAATTTTTATATCTGTCATTTATATCTAGAGACGAGATGCCTGGACTCTACTGATGAGCCCACCAGGCATACTCAGGGCGAAATATAATTTTTTCTTTTTTTTTTTCCGTCTTATTAAGGTTTTATTAATTTCATACTACAAACAACTAAATTTTATATTTTTGTTGACCTAGCTTGTCTTAGTCTTTTTTCAAACACTCATCCTGTGAGGTTTATTAAGTGGCTGGTATTAATACAGTCCGCCTTACTTGAGATGTTAAGAATATTTCTTTGGCTTGTAACGATCGATAAATTCATATATCTTAAAACTTAAAGTGTAAGAAAGCAATAAATTCATGAATTTTTCTAATAGTTGGAAAATTCAAATTTTAAAATTATATGGCATTGGATCACGAATATGCCTTATGTAACAATAGTCTGACGATTAAGACATTAGTTCTATGTAAGTGCGTTAGGGGGCTACCTGTTAATATGTGGCACTTATTAAAGTTTGCTATCGGTAGGGCATATATACCCCATGTCTTCCTCGTCAGAATACAGCTGGTTTTCAAATAATTTTTATATCTGTCATTTATATCTAGAGACGAGATGCCTGGACTCTACTGATGAGCCCACCAGGCATACTCAGGGCGAAATATAATTTTTTCTTTTTTTTTTTTTCCGTCTTATTAAGGTTTTATTAATTTCATACTACAAACAACTAAATTTTATATTTTTGTTGACCTAGCTTGTCTTAGTCTTTTTTCAAACACTCATCCTGTGAGGTTTATTAAGTGGCTGGTATTAATACAGTCCGCCTTACTTGAGATGTTAAGAATATTTCTTTGGCTTGTAACGATCGATAAATTCATATATCTTAAAAGCAATTAAAAGTGTCACAGGAGATGTTCGCCGAGTAATAGGGATCCTAAATATTAATCTGGAGATAGACGGATACGCCGAAATAATTCCGTTCAAGGCCATGAATGCCTTAAACCATGACGTCATACTAGGCATGGACTTCTGTCGGATTTTCGACGTAGACACCCGTCTAGGTCGAGGAGAGTGGCGAACCCGAGAAGGAAAATGGAGAACCTTCGCCGCCACGGCAGAAGCGACGAAACATGCTGAATGCGCTGGCATACAGAAGTTACAAGATGAGCAACGAGAACGTGTTAGGCGTTTCGTAGAAGATATATTGCCGAAAACTTCGGATACTGTCAGCGCAACTGATCTAACTGAACATCACATTGATGTTGGAGATGCATCACCTATAATGTATAAGGTTCGCCGGTTGTTGCCGAGGATGTTGGAGATTACGCGAGACGAAGTAAATAAGATGTTGCGTAATGATATTATTGAGAGGTCTGCCAGTAATTGGAGCAGTGCGCTGGTGGTTAAGAAACCTGATGGATCTGTAGCGGCTCGCTACATACGCTCAGGTATTTATTATTAAGTTAAATATTAGATATTATTAAGTTAAAGCACATGAATCATATTTTATGTATTTATAAATGAGTTGTATTTAAACACACGCAAACAAACACATACACATGCATATACATCCTCAAACACGCCTCCTTTACGAAGTCCCTTCGCAGGTCAGTCTTTTCCTAATCCTAAACCTTTTCACCCGCGCGGACATCCATTCCTCAATTGTTTTATATTTCGGCATCCTTACGGTTAAATTTTTATGCTCAGTTTTATAGTCATCCGGGTAATTAATTTCTTTTCACGTTTCGGGATTCACCCGGTCAATGTTTTCCTTAATTACTGCATACATCTGGTTCGCATCGTTCGACGGGTTCAAACTTGCAAACCTTTTCCCTACCTTAGAAAACTAACTGTCCCGATTATTATCATCCCTTCCATCCCTTTCCGTACACTGAAAAAAAAATAAAGCAGAATTTGCTTGAGAGCCAAGCAATATCTACCGTGGTGACTCCGGTAAATGAGACAAAGTTGTTATTCCTTTAGAAGCCAAGCAGTTTCTACTTGGGCCTATCAAGCAATACATACTCGACATTAAGAAAGAGATAGACCTAGAATATATATGTATTTTAAAATTGTTAAAAAAGAAAAAGAGGGTAAACATTTTAAGATAGTTGAAAGTAAAGGAAATTATTATATGTTTAATTATTGAAACTAACTTTTACAAGTATACAGTCAATAATATATACGAAAAACGTACAGTCAAAAAGTAAGGTTATGTCTTACTCGGAAGCAAAATGCGAATATACCGGAGACCCAAGCAGAAACTGCTTTGTAGCCTAGCACAAATTACTTTTGTTATCAAAAGTAGAAGTCTCTTCGCTGTTTACGGCGGATTCTGCTTTATTTTTTTTTCAGTGTAGGTGACCTGCGAAGCAGCTTTGCATCGGAGATTCATACACAGTCTAACGCTCCACCCGAGCACACCTACTCGTTAGACACACACACTTGACACGCACAACGAAATTGGAAATAAACGTTATTTTTATTCTGTTTAATCATCTGCTTATTTCTTTTACACTACATGGCGCGTACCCGACAACCAAAGATCGATACGGTTTTGCATCGATTACCGTGATCTCAATAAGGTTACGAAAAGGGACGGATATTCGATGGCTATGATGGAATCCATCCTTGATAAAATGAGAAGGGCAAAGTGCATTACGAAAATCGACCTGATGCAAGCATGTTTTCAAATAATGATGGAAGCAACCAGCCGGAAGTATACCGCCTTTGCCGTGCCAGGATCAGGGCAATACCAGTTTAAAAGGATGCCGTTCGGTCTTACAAATGCGCCGAAAACGTTCCAACGTCTAGTGGATGCGTTATTTGGGCCAGAGTACGAGCCGTATATCTTCTGTTACTTAGATGATATAATAATAGTAACAAAGAATTTTGACGAGCATTTGAAGTGGCTGGAGTTAGTATTAAGGAAGCTCGTGGATGCTGGTTTGATGGTTAACCGGGATAAGTGCGAGTTTTGCTGTTCCAGTGTAACGTATTTAGGTTTTATCCTGGATAGCGAAGGATTGCACCCTGATCCAGAGAAAGTTTCGCCGGTTCCTGGGAATGGTCGATTGGTACGCCAGATTCATTGATAAAGACTCTGAGGTGAAGGTACCTTTGGTAAAACTTCTCCGTAAAAGCGAAGAGTGGACGTGGGGAGATGAGTAACAAGAGGCATTCGACGCTCTGAAGAAAGCTCTCACCCAAGCGCCAGTGCTCGCAAGGCCAGATTTTAGTAAGCCGTTTACTATCCAGTGCGACGTCAGTAATTTCGCCTTGGGAGCCGTCCTCACGCAGAAGAAGGATGATGGAGAACATCCAATCGTCTATATCAGCCGAGTGCTGACGCCGGCTGAGAAGAACTATACGACGTCGGAGAAGGAGTGCCTCGCCATGTTGTGGGTGATTAAGAAGTTGCGTCCGTACATCGAAGGTTACACGTTCACGGTCATTACCGACCATAGTGCCCTCCGATGGCTGCAGAATCTCAAGGACCCAACAGGCCATCTTGCCAGATGGGCCTTGGAGATGCAGCAATGGGACTTAAAGGTGGTACATAGGAAAGGAGCTATGAACCACGTCCCAGACGCATTGTCCAGGATGTTTCCGTCGGAAGAGGAAGACGTAGCCGCGTTTGAAGAGATAGCGGACCAATGATATCTTTAAATGCTGAAAGAAGAGCCAGAACGTCTAGCTAAAATCAATGGTTGGAAGGTAGAGAACGGCCTATTGTATCGCCATAGATACGATCCATTACTCGATCCAATCACTACGCCGGAAGAAGGTTGGAGGCTAGTTGTGCCAGCAGACCATCGCCAACAAGTGTTGCAAGAGTCGCACTGTGTCACGTCTGCTGGGCACTTAGGAATCGAGAAGACATACGACAAACTGGCCAGAGAGTATTATAGGAAGAGCATTTGGTAAGACACCCATGACTTCGTACGTAGTTGCCAGACCTGCCAGCAATACAAGGTATCGCAGACAGGACCCGTCGGATTAATGCGAAGCTGAATCGTAGAGAGACCATGGGCAATAGTAGCCGCTGATCTCATGGAATTTCCACCAAGTAAGAGCCAGTGTCGATACTTGGTGGTATTCTAGGATCTCTTCACCAGGTGGATTGAGGTGAAACCTCTGAGATCAGCAGACGGGAAGTCGGTTGCGAGGGCGTTCGAGGAATTAGTGTTATTTCGTTGGGAGACGCCAGATTACTTTCTCTCAGATAATGGCCGGGAATTCGACAACAAGTTGTTGAAAGCTACCTTGGCGGAGTACGGGGTTAAGCACGTCACGACGCCTTCGTATTTTCCCCAGGCTAATCCGATCGAGAGAAGTAATAGAACGCTGAAGGCGATGATAGCAGCATTTGTTGGCGGAGATCATCGGAATTCGGACTTGCACGTGCACGAATTTCGCCATGCCGTAAACACCGCCAACCAAAACACCAGTAACCCAATAACCGCCGTACAATCATCCACTAAGGTGTCACCTGCCTTTTTAAATTTCGGCAGACACCCTAAGCCAGTAAAAAGCTTGAGGAGAGAAATAGAAGGTCATAGACCAGTTGTTAAAATTCCGCCGGAGGTATTAGAGGAGAGTATGCAGCGTCTAGATGCCCTGCGAGATCTGGTAGCTCGACACATTGATCAAGCAGTGCCAAGCAGGATAACAGTATAATAATGAACGAAAAGATGTTAGTTTTACCGTAGGACATTTAGTACTTAGACGAGTACACACGTTATCTAACGCCGCGAATAAATATTCTGCCAAACTTGCGCCGAAATATGAAGGACCGTTCGCTATCCTAGAATTGTTGTCCCCTACAGTGTATGTATTGGGTAGTGGAAACAAGAAGAACCAGTCGGTAGAAGGAAACAGTCGGAAAATCGCGAAATCACATATCACCGAGTTAAAACGTTCTATCCAACCCCGTAGATGTGTATCACAAAGGAAGATAGGATGATAATCCCGCCGGTAGTAAAGAAGTGGTTAGGGTAGGCCCTACGGCGAAATTACCCGTCAGGGAGCCCTAATAAGAAGATGAAAGAAAAAGGAGAAACCGTCGGTAGCTGTGAGGAGGAAAAGATGTACATAGTAGAGTAAGGCCTAGAATAAGATGTAGTAAATAAAAAGAAAACCGTCGGTAGTGGAGGAGGATACGCCGAAATAGAGAGGGAATAGGTATAATAATATAATTTTTTTATTAATTATTCTATTTTCTATTTTTATTATTTATTTTTATTTTATAATGATGGTGGTTAGTGATAAATAAATAAAAATTGAAGTGTGCAATTCGGTCCGACGCCCGTGCGAGGGAAGAAGTAGTATCGCGAATGAATCGTTATTAGGAGAATAATAGTAGTTGTACGAGTCATTTTAAATTATAGAATTCTATAATTGAGGGTGAAAATCGTTGTTTAATGAGTTAAAGTAAGATGTTGTAGTAAACCGAAGGACACCGGTGGTGTTTCGGTTTAGGAGGGGGCTGTTTGTGACGTTGTAAAATGTACAACGCACAAGTACATGCACATGGCTTGTATTTACAAGTCATGTGCATGCATTATTTCACTAGATGTTAGCTCGCGATCGCGTCGCAGGTAGTGAATCCCTCGCTGGCGGACCGAAGTGCACCGATGCATTTTAAACGAATATTGATACCGACGGTACGGGTATGTTCTAGCGACGGAGCCGAGGAAAGACGCGACCGATACTCAACGGTAACACGCGGTTTCCGAGCCAGACCACGGCCGAGAGGTATCGTGAGCCAAGGACCGAGCCCAGGTCATCTCACGATACCTGGCGTATCCGCTGCTGATGTCAACAAGACGGGAGGTTAGGCGGCGTCCTAACCTCAACTGTCACACGTGCTCAGCAGACGACGACGGTTGAGATGGCGCATGGGTGCGCGCCCGCCCGAACTCCGTACAACTAGTCGGGAGAGCCAGGGTGCTCCCCCACTTTACACCCGTATGCCGGTAAACGCGGCACCGACGGCGACGATCGCGCGGCACTAGGCGAGGTGCGCGGAAAGGGGGGAATCACTCGAGCAGCGAGAGTGTTGCCCGCGCGAAGAGTTCGAGTGAGCGACCGTAGTGGGATTATAGGAACGAGCGCGCAGAGCCAGGTGGAGCGCGCGAGTAGAGTAGGAGTCGCGATATACCTAATGTATGCGTGCGAAGGTATACCGCGGCATAATAAAGTATGTATATATATAGATATAGACGGTGCGCGCACACTTATGTATGCGTATATACTATTGTATATAGCGCGCACGTATATTATATTAGATTAATTATTTTAGCTAGATTGCGTCGTTAGTTAATTAAGTAAAATATGTAGATCCGTTGGTAGAGTTTGGGGCGATTTGTAATAATTTTTAAAATATGTATTGTGACAATGTGCTTTGCACATGTCAAAAGAGAGCTATCGAATCCACAACGAACACCTACCTACCCATATATAATTCCCCACACCTACCTTCCCGCACAGTAAATAAGCCCTACCTACCCTCACAGACTAAAACCCCATCCCAAGCACGGCACACATAAAACACTTGGCCTTGACGTTGAAGGCCAGGGCGAGCTCAGAACTTCAGGTGGGCTCCTCCGAGTCTGACACTGCAGACAGAATACTCAAAGGGAGGCGATCACCAGGAAGCCTCCAGGACTCTCCGAAGCCTCACAGTACAGCAGTCAAGGCGATGTGGTAGTATCCAGGCAGGAAGCAGGAGAACCTCCAACGCCAACAATATACAGCTGTAAAAGAGCCACATAATCAATACAAGTACGCATTAAGAGGACGAGGAGCAAGGAAGAAGATATACAGCTGTATGTAAGCACTACAGCTGTACAAGGAATAGTATAGAGCAGAATGAGGTTAGGTTGTCATACGTAAAATACGTGTATATATGACCTCTTTCACAGTATATAAAATAAATACGCATACGTGCGTAATCCCCACGACAAAGTATTTACCTTTAGCTGTAGACGAAGAGGCTATCAGTCACCGAGGTTGACGTCGTCGAGGAGAGGGGTGAATCGGCCCCGAGCATTCGATGCGGCGGCGGGTGAGTTCGTATCTGAAACTCACACCGTACAACTTAGTGAATAATGCTAGAAGGAACGAGGTAATAATTACCTAGGAAGAAGTATACAGCATCTCCGAGACGGAAGCAGCACCAGGTCATCGTACACCATACAGCCGATTTATACCGATATAGCCTGAACACAGCGGCACTCGACTCGCTCGCGAGACGCGAGATCGAGGTGCCGCGCACGAGTACGTACTGCGCAGGCGCGCGGTACGAACACGGAGCTCTCGAGCACGCCGAGCGAGAGCTCTACGGACGGTCGACTCGACTACACCGGACGAAAGATAGCGTGTGTGACTCAGTGTGTGAGAGAGAGCGAGAGAAATAAAGAGAGAGAGAGTAGCAGCAGTCTCTCGACCAAGTGACCCGGACTTATCAAAAAGGTTGGTGGTCATTACCTCTCTCTGCCGACGGTACCGCCGTGTACCCTAGGAAGTGCGTGCAAGCATCCCGTTCCTTCCCATCCTTCCCCTTCCTCTCCCCTACAGCGCACCGGGATTGCAACAGCGGAGCACAGCTCCAAGTAATCGGCGATAACCCGCGAGTTATCGGATTAATTGTCGCGTAATAACGCGGCTGGCGCCCACCCTTAGTTAATATATGTTCTTCGTAATAAATATCTTTTTATTCATAAGTACTTGCTGACCCTCATTAACGTGCACCCTGATCCCCAGTGTTACAGTATATAGCTGTAAATCGTTGCTGAAATTAAATTTTAATTGTTGTATGAGTGTGTCGGGATAGTTAGCATTAATTACATAGATATGGTAATTATTTATTTGTATTGCGCGCCTTCCGAGTGCCAGGAATGATTGGTTGCGTGATCGACCCAATAAATAACAGGTTGGTGGTGAGGTAAACCACTGTTAGTGGATAATCGGCCTTCACGGAAATAAGATCAAGGCTGACTACGCGTATCGATCACGCAACCAACCACCATAATCAACGCCGGTAGATAAGGAATAGAATAAGATAGAGAAGGATAGCGATAGGGTGGGGAGAAAAACCTTAATTTGGGAGGATCAAGCCACGCCGCGAGCCGGATGAACAAGCCGGTCTCGACGATTTTCTACCTGATCGTCCGAGGAGATAGTCGAGATTTATTGAGTAGTATTTTGAGGCACCGTAGCCATTTTTTTGTATTTTTGTTGTTAGTAGAGTAGAGTTGGAGCTATTAGTCGAGGTGTGAGCAGAGTTAGGTGGCAGTTGAGAAGACTTAATTAAGCGAGTAGAGTTATGGTTAGCCCGATGAGCGGCCGAATTATGTATATTAATATTATATTTTTATACCGCCGGACGGAGTTGAGTGAGCGTGTGCACGTGTGTGAGTCGGTCGCGAATCGCGATTATTATATGTGTCGGTGCCGGAATTTATAATACTTTTTATCTAAATTTTAAATAAATTAAGTTGTGGTTATGATATGGAATTCGTGAGTGTGTTATTTCATAATTCTCCTTTACTCTAAAAGCCGCCGGTTCCGAGGTGATCAGCCGTCGGTATTCCCTCTGTGACGCGAAGTCGAGACGAGATTTGCCGGGTTGCTGAGTAGTTTTCGATTAATTATATTTTTTTTATTAAATATCGCCAGGCGCCCAATCAACTACAAATCGGCGATATTCTAGCTATTTTGGAACGTCGCTACGACGGAACCTACGTCGGTTTATAATTTAATTTAATTATATTTTCAATTAAATTAATTAATATTTTTATCGGTCTTACATAATTTTACTGTAAGGCCGATAAAAATATTAAATAATTTAGTTATACTACAGTCGACATAAGTAATATTTTATTAATTATATTTTCGCCGATGAAAAGTAGCGTCGCAACGTAATATGCACAAAAACGTCGCTGGACTTTAAAGACGCCCATGTCTGGAATTTTCTTGCCAATATTGTGTCAGGATAGAAGAAAAATATGAAGAAAATTGTACAGGTCTTCAGAACATGCCGTGACTGGGATGACTTCAGCTGAAATGCTGACTGGTTCAGACTTGAGGCTACCTCTGGATCTGGTACGAGAATATTCTCCAGATGCCGAACAAATCTTTCTTTGAGCAATTATGTTCAAAAGTTAAATAGAAAAATAATTGAAATTCACCATTTTGCCTGCGACAAAAGAAGATCCAGTCAGAAAAAAAAATTTATTGTATTATAACGGCAAGAAGTATTACATTCAAAGAAAATCAAAAAATTTGGTTTTCTATTCCACAAAGGAGGAAAAAAAAACCCCTCGGAGCTGCAATCCAATGGGGAAGGACCGTATCAAGTGGTTAAGAAAATCAATGATGTGTACTGTACAAAAGTTTTCAAAGTATAAATCAAAGGTTGTTCACATTGATCGTTTAGCTGTGTTTCATGATCGTGATGAAAACCACTCTGTTCACGGTTTTTGAACCATGGTTTTCCGTGAACGGGAAGGCAAATGCCGGAGTAGGAACTGGAGGAGTGGTCCATGATAAACTTCTCTACTTCAGTTTGAAGATGACCAACCAACGTGGAATCTTTTTTCTTTTTTAATTGTTGGACGACAATTTTTCATAGAGGAAGGGACACTGTTATGATCATTTGCCGATCGATAAAAAAAGGAGTTAATGCGCCTAGCAACCGCGCCAACATCAGCAGTTACAAAAAAACTTTAAAGACTTGGTTCATTGCGATACGGTCAAGACGTGATTATTGATTAACAAACCTTCTTCATTGTTAGATTATAATTATTGTTTGTTCAGTTTAAATAAATATTAGTTTTGTTACGGTTAACGGGGTGCCATAGTTAATATTTATCCTCCCTACCTTATCGGCAATCGTGATTATTTGTAATAAATCTGTAAATAAAACAGTATGTAAAAAAATAAGAGAAGAGGCGCCTTCGTTTATTGATAATTTAACTGTGTGCTGAATTTCAGATTAAAATTATATTGCGTTTTTGAGAAAAGTCTTACCAAAAATGTAAACCTAACCTCAACGAGGTGAAAAGATTTGATATTTTTGGTAAGACTTTTCTCGAAAACGCAATAATATTTTAATCTAAAATTTAGCACACAGTTAGATTGTCAATAAACGAAGGCGCCTCTTCTCTTATTTTTTCACATACTGTTTTACTATTTTATTAATTAATCATCAAAAATTGAGTATGGAACCCCCTTAATTAATTGTTTTTCAATTATAACAATATTTTTCACTTATCCGTTTTTAATAGAATTAAAGTAGGTTATAACTAAACACAAATTTGTTGTATGTTTTGTAACGTGGTATTTCGTCCTAATACCAGTTACAAGTAATTTATTAATTTAAACAGGGACGACGGCCCCGAAGAACGCGTCTTTATCGTCGCCGTGGGTTAATAAATTAACCCGCCGGGACACGGTAGCGGAGAAAGGACGATCTCCTCTATACCGACACACGTGGCGGGAAAATCGGGAATCGGAAGGTGGTTTGCGGGTTAATCTATAATCAAAATGATAACGCGACCGTTACGTTAATATAAAATAAATAAGTATTTATTCAAGTATTTACACGGAGGTGCCCGACAATACTTAACGGGGCGTTCTCCCGGTCGCGTGGTATATACGCGGCCAGCAGGGGCTGCCCCCGTGCTCGCCCCGCGCAATACCCAATCGGTTTCGGTAGCACCGGTGTGCTACCGAACAAACATACACACACACTCACTCAACACACCTAAATACAGATACCGACCAATGTCGGGTACTTACCGGGCTGGCTGGTCCATGGGCCTTGGTGGAAGTCGGCGCCCCGACGTCCGTTGGCCGGTGGAGTCGGCCCGGTTTCCCGTCGTCCTCGACGGTAGTCTGCAGGTGCGGCCTGATGCCGCGGCGATTCGCCTACCTCGGGGAATACTCAACCCGAGGTGTATGGTCCTTCGCACTGCACTTTCACAATCTCACTAGCACTCGCGTACGGCTTCCCGGAGTACGGACGAACCGGTCCGGTACTTCCCGTGGCGCGCGAAACTAAACGTGACGAGGGGTTAAGAAGGTGCTGTCGCGGTCAAGACCGGCAGCGTACTGAGCTTTTCGGGAATTGTCGCATTCCCGAAAAGTATCTAACACACACACACAATAACAATAGAGTATATGGATGCTCGCACACATCCTCGCTCGTAGACATAAACACGCGTGTTTCGTGGCCTTGAAGAGGCACCGCACGAAACAATAACAATGTGCGAGATTTCACGATGTAATATATTATATACACGAAATAATATTTTAGATTCAATATTATTTTATTTCATTGTAACGACGTCTCGTCGCAGTTTGTAAGCTAAAACTTAGGTCAAAACAGAAGAAAATTTATATTTTACTTTATTTAAATAAAGCATTAAATCATGGTTAAAAATTGGGAGACAAAAAGTTTCACCGGGAGAATAAAAATTGACCTATTTTTCACTCATGTTTCGCCCATATTATCAGTTCTGCTGGACATTATTCGCCTGTAACCAAAGAAAACCTCTGATTAATAGAAAGTGAATTTAAAAATAGCATTAGAAATTTTATGGAAGAGTCAAACTTGCAAAAACTCTTTTACTTTCTATTGTAAATTATATCCGTATGTAAAAACTATATGACTCAAATACAATACAAGCTCTTATCGATAGGTGACTTTATTTTGTCACCGAATAAATGTCGAATGACTGTTGCGGCATTTACGATGTCAATTAAACTAAAATGTAATAAAAACTAAAGGTAAGAATCCTTAATAATTGTAAAAAGTATTTAATTTTAATTCTGTAAAACTTAGGCAATATATATTATATAAATATTTTGCCGCCGCCATATATACACACACACACACACACATATATAGCTAAAGTAAGCACGTGCTAAAGTAAGCATCTTCCCTCTCTTTCTTGGGCTGCATTAACCCCTATTGGGATAAATATATATATATATATATATATATATATATATATACTAGGGGGGCTTGGCCCCCCTGCGCACTTCGCGCGCCAACCCCCTATTTTTAATTTCGAAAAAGGTTTTTCGTAAATAATTTATTTAAAATAATGTTTTAAATTGTATTATTTTTTCACTACCATGGACACCTTAGAAATTAAACAGATTTTGTACTGTTATAGTGCATTAGGTTTTTTACCAAAAATTTAATTTTTTTTTTAAATACGATTATAATTTATAAATAAAAGTTTTTACCAACATTTAGTTAATGAAATCAGAATAAAAATAATAAAAAAAATGGAGACATATTAAATGTTAACTGTAAATTTTAAACTATATGAAGTCTTATAAAGCTTAAATTTATATTTTAATAATTATAAATGTTAATGAAAAATTAACTTACCAAAAATAGTAAAGTGCATATACTTACCAAATTGTAGTATTCAGTAACTACTTATTAAAATTTTGGATTATTTTAAACGGATCTAAATAGAACTTCACCTCCTAAAATTAATTTATTTAATGACGAAATATCATCGCCAAAAGTTCTATGTCATTAATATTTTGTACTTTTAGAGTAACAAAACTTTCTTCTTAAATAAATAAATTTTTGTATTAATTTTAAAGAACTATTTATATCATTTTAGAGGCATATAAATAAAAACCTGTTTCATCCATTTCTCCCGTAATTCGTAATTTGCACCCTCTTTCAAAATTTGCGTTTTAAACCATAATTATATCCAATTTATTTTTCCCTTTACTTACAGAGCCCATATATTTATTTTGATTATTATAAACAAATTCATTCCTTAAATAACTTTCTGTTTCTAATAAATACATACTTGTTTATTTAAAACATTGTTTTATATAAATATACATTATCTACTCACTTATAAACATTGCCACTGTTAAAATTTGAATTTTCTTTTATCATTACTGTTTATAATAGAATTATCTTAAAAATGCAATAAGTAATGTATTTAATTTTTAACCCATTGTATATTTCATATGGATATTTGGAAAAGTGTATGATGTACTTGATTAATATTTATTTTATCTTCAAACAATTTTGCATCTATATTTAAAGCATTACATTGAATTTTAGATGCATTATTATTATTGAGTACACATTTAAAAATTTTATGAGTTTTATCAGAAATGAGTAAACTAATACATATTCTTCCAAGTTATATTCATAACTTTTTTTGCGCACGGAAAAAATACATATATTATCTGTTCTTGAAAAAACTCATTTTTTAAATATATATATATTACATAAATATTCCGCCGCGCACATACACACCCACACACTTTTATATATATATATATATATGTAAATTGACAAATCGGTACTTATGCCGACAAATTCTTACGGGAAATGGGAATTGTGCTTACTTTGGGGTAATTATGCCGACGTCAGCATAATTCCACCGAAAATTCAACCATGTATCCGTACTTATGCCGACACACAAAAAATCGGAAAATTATCTTTGTGAGCCCCGCTTTGACGTTATCACCACTTATACGTAAACACCAATTTTTTTTTAAAATTTAAATGGTAAATACCATGTTAATTTTTGTGAATTTTTTGTCTTTCTTTAAATTATCATAACTTTTTACAGAATTGAAGGCCATAAAAATGCTACAGACCATTTGAAAGGTATTGCTCCAAGCTTTCTTTTAGACTTTTGGATAAAGAAATCAATTGTGGCGAACTTACACTTTTTTTAAGTTGAATATTGACATGTAGTTTATGTAACATTTACCTTGAGATTAGAAATTCTAACCCAGAAGGATAAATTCTACACATAATTAGCAACGAATGTTACATATAATGTTGTATAGTAAAAGTTGATAGATTTTGAGTTAAATAGCGATGAACCCAGCTGGTGTTGAAAAAAACTGGAAAAAGTTCACTTTTTCAGGTTAGAATAACTTTTGAGCTAATAAATTCCAGTACCTAAACATTTTTTTCTGCATTCTGAAAAACATTTGCAATGTCTACTCAAAATTTGGTGCATTTTAAAATTTTGATCGGAACACTTCACGTGGAATTAACAATATTCATGAAATAAAATATTTTGGAGGGTAGCCCATTTTTCATCAAAATTTTTATAGCGAAGGGATTTTTTGAACATCTTTAAATCTTTTATATTCCACGATAAATTTATGTATGTAAAGAATGAAGACTTTTTTACTCTTACGGTTGAAACAATTGTAAATATTCTTAAAGACTAGACGAATAATTTAGCATTGTTCTTGCCACTGTATTACACCGAAAGAGAAAATTATGTTCTAAGTCAGGATGCCATTTTAAATTATAATTCGAATACTGATTTAAACAGGTCTTGCAGTGAAGAGATAGTGTCTTTGAAACAAGGGCCGAAAAACCCGATTCATATCATTACCGAACGATTTTTCCCTAATAGTAGAGCCAAAACCAAAGAATATTAGAACCAAAATCGGAGAACATTAAAAATAATTTAATTATCATTTCAATTGTTCAGACATAGAATTAAATGTCGTATATTTTATTTCAGTTCCTAAGCCTATATTATCTTTACTTAACGCTGCATATTTTCTCACAAAAGCAAATTCTGTTGCTACAAAAGGAAAAGGAACTTTTACATTTTCCCGCGATTAACGTATTGAGCACTTTATAAAACTGGTTGAGGTAACAATAATATAATTCAAAAAAATTATATTTAAAAGTGATGCATTTTTTTTTAAATTTTTATTTTAATTGTAGAAATATAAATTTAAACTGTAAAAGAATTCATATAGTTTAATATTTACAGTTAATATTTAATATGTATCTATTTTTTTTATCATTTTTATTCTTTGTAACGGTAAGTTATCGTTTACCTTACCGTTTGACGAATTCGAGCAACCCGACTCGGCTCGATTCGTCCTGGCTACACGGGCGAGATCGACTTCGCAGGCGAAAGATATGAAGTAAGTGGTATCACTTCACGCGATCGCGTTTTATTTGATAAACAATAAATAGTTTATTTATTGCGCTATGCCAGCCCCGTTGACTGTGTATATTATTTTAGTTCGCGATATTTTTCCCTCTCTCTGTCTACAAGTCGGCCGTTTACCGACTTGTAATTTAAAGCGTAGACTTCGGCGACATATAAATATTATGTCCAGAGTGACCAGTTGGCGATTTTTTTTCCTTTTCTCTCTTACGTATATTGATATTTATTAAGCAAGAGCAACAAAGGGAAAAAATCGCCATCTGGCAACCCTGATTATGTCTATTATTTATTTTTATATTTATTTAAATAAATTCATTTTTATTAATACGAATTCAATCCGGTGTTCGAGTAATTGAATTTAACTCACGTACGATTCCTTCCGTAATCTTAAGAGCTCTCATATTTCTGATTGACAAGAGCTCGACGCGATATCCCTGTTTCGCGGTCAATTTCATATTTGATTTTTACCTGGTTCTTATCTAAAACAGTACCTCGATTTCAGACTAACACTTAACAGATTTGGTAGAGCGGACAGGTAACCACCGCCGCAATGCGGGAAAAATACGTTTGTTTGAATACGGTAAGTTTAAACGTACCGCTGAGCAGCCGCGATAATAAAATAAACATCCGCGCGACAGTCAACTGTTACGTCTTATCTCATTACACTAAATTTTGGTAAAAGTTTTTTATCTATAAATTATAATCATATTTAAAAATCAACTAAATTTTTGGTGTAAAACCCAACGCGCTATAACAGTACCTTCAAGGTGGTGTGTAAATCTCTTTAATTTCTAAATTGTCCGTGGTAGTGAAAAAATAATACGTTTTGAAACATTATTTTAAATACATTAATTACGAAAAACCTTTTTCAAAATTGAAAAAAGGTGGTTGATGCGCGAAGAGCGCAGGTGGGCGAAGCCCTCCTAGTATATATATATACACATATATAACATATACGATGTTGTTATGCAAGTCAATTTGAGATATGAAAATGAGTTGTTGGTGACTACTTACCCAACCCTGGAGTAAACTACTACAACTCTTGCTTTATATTAATTACAGGTGTATGCGATCGAAACGACGAAGTACCGGAAGTTGTGTATGTCGGCCTGGTGCTTCTCGAGGTCAACCTCACTTAGTCGAATCAACAGAAATAGTTCAGCCTCTTGATGAATATGATACCTCTGCTTACCTTTATATGTATGCATATACGATAAAACGTGCTAAAATAACAAATAAAGGAACAAGAAGACGTGAACGCATGACTGTTACTTTGAGGTTTCGCAGTTTTGACAGATATGAAGATAACTTAAGAGAAGCAAGTAGGTGGCGGCTTGCAATCAAGTGCCTAATTAGTAAAGTACAGATACCCAAACCTTATATGAGTCCTGCTCATAGGAATCTCCAGTCACTTCTTAGCGGTAAGTTAACATTTGTGTACTATTATAGCAGTTGATATTTTTCATTCCAATAGTTAGATATTAAGTATAGTAATAACAATCAGTCACTCAAACTTATTTATTTCAAAATAGCTGCTTTATGTATGTGTGCAATTTTTAAATATTTATTTTACAATATTGTATAAGATTGGATTTGAAGGAAGAGGACGGCGAATGATTTGTCACTACACTACAATTGTGTATTTATTTTGGCTCTTAATTTATTTACACTATTTCAACTTGCATATTAACAATGGCAGCATTCAAGATAATCATATATGTCAATTGTGTAGGATTAGTATTGTACAGATGTCAACATGTCGCGTTTATTTACGTCTGACAGTGATCGATTGTATAGGTGTTGAGTGTGGGTGTGTTGTCTTATTATGATCTTTCTGGAATGAATATCTAGATTGGATTTAAATAAAATAATTGTTATCAATAATATAACCATAGTCGATAGTTGAAATATGTTCGACTTTAATATAGTAAATAAAATGAAGAACTTGATCTCTTCGAGCTAATATCTTTATTGCCAACATTTCGACCGACTCACACCTTTATACGGTCATCCTCTAGGCTCTGATAAATATTAAAAGCACAGTGTCAATACTTTCCACTTAACATTAAAACAAAATCGAACATAATAAGTTACAAATCAATCTTTCAATCTCACCTTACACTAAGCTACAAAATTCTACTGCATATCACGGAGTCAAAATAGGTCTGCCAATATAGCTAGTATCAAGGTTTGAACGGAGTCCTGAAAGTCACAATTTATACATAACACACACATACACACACACATATATATATATATATATATATATATATATATATATATATATATAACGTTTCTAAAAATTCACTCTTTTTACTATTGTTTTCTCTATCTAAAATTCTGACATTGTTGAAATTAAAATTATGCAGCCTAGCAGTTATGTGCTCAAAATAAGACGGATCTGTCATCTGAAGTTTTAATATCAGACTGATGTTTATTTATATTTTTTTTAAGCTTCTATTTGTTTGTTCAATGTAATTTGCATCGCAATACTTACACACAATTTCATATATAACACTAGTTTGCTCTAATTTTACAATGTTATCGTTGCCTAAAATAAAATAACTAATTTAGAAAATTTCCTTAATACTGAATTTAAATTGGTTGTAAAATATTTGATGTACAGTAGTATAACAAACAACTTATATAAGTAATAAATTTAGTTACCAGAACAGACAAAGGGAATGTAACAGTAATTATGAACAAATTTGATTATAATCTTATAAAGTTGCATCAATTCTTATGAATGAAATTTATTATACAAAAATTAACAAAGATCCATTAAATAAATTTAAAAAATATACTAAATTATTTTTAGAAAAATGAAAGATTAAAGGTGTATTTGAAATTGAATGTTTTAATAATGTGAAAGTAGGAAGGTGGTAGTTGAAGGAGGAGCTAATACATACATACTAGTTATATGTATTGTATGCAAATTGTGACTTTCAGGACTCCGTTGAAATCTTGATACTAATTTTATTGCCAAATCTATATTGACTCCTCCGTGATGCGGAGTAGAATTTTGTAGCTTAGTGAAAGATTAGATTGAATGATTGATTTGTAATTTATTATACAAGTAGTACAAATTTCACGTTCGGAAAGATTTTAAATAAGTATAATACCGGGTTTACATGAACGAATTCACTTTACATTAAATAAAGCAACTTACCTGTATGTCTATATATGTAAGCGGCCTTAATAAAAATTTTTTGTCATATTGCCCTACTTGGTTAGTGAGTTTATTCAATATGACAAATTTTAAGACCTTTCGACCCGCTCACCAGCCCGGTCTCTTCCGTAAAAAACTGGTGAACTTCCTTAGACGTCTATCGCGAAAGTCGTTTTCCTTCATGGATCGATTTGCTACCGCTAGGTGGATTCTCAGAGTTTACCTACCCGCTAGCGAATTCGAACACGGAATGATTAAATAGATCGGTCCAAAACGTCTTAAAATTTGATATTAAATAAAATCACAACCAAGTGCGACAATGTGATAAAAATTATAATAGAGGCCGTTTGTCCATAGAGATATCCGGGTAAATTGCCTTATTTAATGTGAAGTGAATTCGTTCATGTAAACCCAGTATTATACTGTTTTTTTAATTTATTATGTTTCATTTTGTTTCCATGTTAAGTGGAAAGTTATTACGTTGTGCTTTTAATGTTTATCAGAGCCCCGAAGATGGTCGAAACTTTGGTAATAAAATATATTAGCTTGGAGATATCAAGTTATTCATTTAATTCATAATAATAGAACCATTTTAACAGAACAGTTCCAGAACTATGATTTACACGTTTGTAAAGAAATTACTCTTATTAGTGCATAATAATTTTTATAGGGGTATTACAAAAAGTAAGAAATTTTTAATGAGTAATAGTTATTCCATATAATATGTTAATTACAAATATCCTTAAAGAGTGATTTATTCCGAAGAGTTGTTAGACATATCTTTATGTATTTAGATACAGTGAATTTGAATCCGAATACACATTTGTGTAACAAGAGATCAGATTCAGCTTTCATTTAATTTTGAATAAGAATGCAACTTAGTGATAAGCTTGGTGATTTTTATATTGGTATAAATACAATTTTACCTATTTAAATACAAATATCTACTGTTAAAAAGGTTATGTCGGAGATCAAAAAAGGGAAGAAAGATAATGTATTTATTTATTAGTGAGAACAATATTTATAGTTTTATTCCCTCTATTTGAATAAAGTTAATGTTGAACGCTAGCTCTTTCTACCTGCTTCTTGATGTGATTCAATCAATTCACTATGGATGCTTGGATGGTTACGTTAGAAACCTTGTTCACATATGAATCAAGAAGGAATATTCCAATGATCTCTAAATTTAAGGGGTCTAACCCAATTAGACGCGCAAAAAAATAACTATTTTGACGATTTTTTTTCATTGTTTTCAAAAAATCACATCAAAAAATATCTAAAATAAAGATGAGTGCGGCCTGTTGATGAAATCTCCGGAGTGGATTATCATAAACAAAAAATAAAGTTTTAGATTCAGTAAGGTAATGACTATGTCTCATATCATACGATTTTTTATTTTTTCAAAGTTGGCAAAATGGCAGCCATATTTCGAAGAGTAACGAAAAATCACCTTTTTTCATCAGTTTTATTTTTGAACCAAGTTAAACTAAAAATTTCAAAAATCGTATGTAGTTTCCGAGATTTTTTCAACAAGCCGTACCAAAATGTCATTTCGAAAAAAACGCGATCAATTTTTTTTATCGAACAAGCGTGAAAATTTCTTACCTGCGCTTAATTAGCGATGGCTGCACCGTACATCATGCCTTCAGTTTGCTCCTTAGAGGCATATCTACTGCGGCGGTTTGTTACTTGTACGCGTGTTAGATCTCGCTCAGCTACGAACTGCTCGACGATATTGCCGATTTTGACGCCTATTACATCCACTATTTTCAATATTGGCTTCAATCCTTGATTGAAAATACACGCACCTGTTTGACACGCGATATCAACAGTTTTTTCCTACTAAGGATATGTTTAGGAACCATTGACCAGACGCAGTTGTTGGAAGACTCATTATTATTTTGCGTGTTTCCGCCGAGGCACCTTTCAAGAAGTTCTTGTTTTGTCAAGTCCTCGTAGATTGGTAAGAGAACTTCTTCAAAATCTTCAGCGAAAGCAGGAGGATGTTTAAATTGTCGAACGGTGTTGTTTTCCCCAGCTTTCTTATATTTACACCAGGATTCAGAACAGTATGAATGCTATGGATTGCTGTCGGTTGAAATCTTATGATAAAATCCTGCCCAGATCTCCCTGCGCATTTCTTTCACGAAATCAGGATACCGTTGAACTGCTAAACCGTAATTTTTCGACAGTTATTCCATTAATTTTATCGTTAAATCTTGAGTTTTAACAACAAGAACTTTTTCTACGAAGGTTTTTCTTTTTTTAGTGACAACTTTTTTTGCTGAAGTTTTTTCCTCGTCCTCCTTGCAGCTTTTCTTGCCTGCATAAGATTTTTTTTAGCTTCACTAGCACGTTTGAAACTTCTTTTTGTAACGTGTAACGATTACTCCTTCACCATACGGCTGTGTATCGAGCAGTATTTTCAAAGTCTTCGTGTCACCGTCGCCGATGTAAAAACCATAACGAACAAAAAATTTTTCGAGATATTCCAAAAACATTTGACATATACCGTCGACTTCCATTTTTCCGGCACCAGCTAAGTGATGAGCACTGCAATTTTTTGGTGCACTTCGTACCATGCGTCTTATTCAATCGTGTCCTCTGTTCCTTTTCTTCCTTCACATTCTTTGCAGTAGCTTGATTTGATAACGACGTTCGCAACTTTTTTACTGTGTTTATATATCAAAGAAACTATGCCAACAAGAGAAGAAAATCCTGTTTTTTGACAGAAACTATCTTCGAGTTCTCCGTGATGAGCATTTAAGAATTTTTCTTCTCTAACAGCCTTTAGCATCGCTATATCGAATATACTTTTCACAGCGATAGAAACCGAATTGATAATATGATAATAAATGGAGGAACTCATTCCAGGTCCAAGTTCTATTAGGCCAATAAACATGTTTATACCACTCCATCCAATACCAATCAATCGCATAACAAATACAAGGCGACGGTTGACTTCGTATCCAGGCGCAATCATCGGACACGAATTAATATATTTTTCTTTGCACTTACAAGTAACACAAATTTTAAAACCGAGCCCTCGCTGTCCATATTTAGTACATGTAATATCGTTATTCTGCACTTTATATTTCGAAAACTGTTGTAACGAAGAAAAAACCAGGTAAAAATGTATGATGCTGTACCCTAACGTTTGATCTACAGTCACGTCTAAACTTGTATCTTTCGACTTGTTCAACTTCTCTGTAGATGCACTAGCATGACTTGTGTTTGCCTCATGGGCATTTGGAAGAACTCTATGAAATTTACATTTTTTCGATTTTAAACCTGGACGTCTTCAGTTTTCTTTTTGATGGATAGTTTTCTTGTCCATCTCGTCAATCACGAACACAGATGTTGACGCTTACAGATTTCAAACACGACTAATATAGGCTGCTACTGGCTTGAAATTCAAATATACAGGTATTTTTCGAAAAATAAGGGTCATAAATGAATAGATTTGAGTAGGGATAGTATATACACGAAATATTTCATTTCACCTGCTCACGTAAACAAAGGCAAGTAGACGATACCGCTCCGCAAGGTCACTATTAGCGCGCTCAGGTAACTAAGTAAAAGTCCCTCAAAAGTACACTTAGACTGCTCGGATCTTTATGAAAATTAAATATGATACTTTCGAAAAATGGAATAAAAAAAATCGATTTTTTGAAAATTTCAATTAGGGTAGACCCCTTAAAGAAGTCTTTCACAGGATCTGAAAATGCGCTCTTATCTCTATGGATAGAGAACATTAGGACAGGACGTGCTCCAAGTCTTCGTTAATGCCAGGGCAGTACAAATACTCCATATTCCGTATATATGGATTCCAAACTGAAACATGCGCGACATGTTTTCTCAAGTAGATAGAAGATATTTAGCTCAGCGATCTTAATGGTCAGACCACGTATTCCTTCCAGCGGTGGGACTTTACTAACGAAAGGGGCTACACCGTGTGTCACCATCAGGGCTGTACCGATTTCTCGTTATTGATGTGGTAACAACTGGTAAGCAGCCATATGAAGAAAGAGTGGACACGATGCCGTTGTGCGTTTGTTTTTGTTCATCACTATTTTGTACAATTTACTTCAGTGGACGTGATTTATTTTTTGCAGAAATCTTGCTAATATTGAGTTTTGCCATTTTGATGCTAGGCTTGAGGTTTTTCATCCAATCCACTACTTCATGACCCTCTTATTCTCAATGAAAAGACTACAATGAATGATGAACTATGTTTCTGCAATCCCTTGCGATGTGTCCAGCCTTATGATAACGGTATTATTCTCCTCGACATAACTTATATTTGGTTTTAATTCGGCATTCCTTACTTAGCTGACTATGATTCACCACGAGTACTTATTTCTCCAATACCTGGGGAGACGTTTAGTAGTCTGGTTGTGTGTGTGTTTCTTTTGTTATTTTAACGTCATTTTTTTATGTTTCCATGTCGGTATTATCAGCGACGAAGGTCGCGCAATATATTTGAGAAGAAAGCACTTGTTGGATATACATTTCCCTGTGGTACTTTTAGCAATTGTTAGATACCAGGAATCAAACCCGAAACCACCAGATATGTGTCTATCACTCTATCGACCGAGTTATCGTATCCCTCTCCTATAGTATATAATTGACTTTTATAATCACGTTTGTCTGTAAATCTAAGAGTATGAGCTTTAAAATTTTCCAATTTTTTACATTAGGTTTATGATATATATATATAGGTTTATAAAATAAATATTTGAAAGACAAACTGTTAGCATTATCATTGCAAAAAATTTATGCAATTACCTTGGAGTGGTAGAAAAGCATTTTCACTTTTATCAGTATCAATCTAATCTTCTGTAAGCCGTTAAAAACACAAATATTATTATACAATTATAAAAAATCAATTTTTACACATTTGTAATGCTGGATTTTTAGTTTTACAACATTATTATAATTATTATTCAGCAATACATTGTTTGAATTGTACAAACATGTCACTGCCAATTAATCTTACTAATCATTATAATCTCAGATCTGATTTATTGCTATATTTTTTGTATTAAATACGTACCTTCAGTTATTATAATAATAATGTTGAAATATTTTTAGTAATCCTTAAGATTATATCCAGCATTATAAATGATTAAACATTAATTATCTATAATTGTATAATAATATTTATATTTTTAAACGCTTACCGGAGTTTATACTGATACCGAAAAAGGAGGTGATACTTTTCTACCACTTGGAGGTAATTGCATACATTTTTTTGCAATGATCATACTAACAGATTCATCGTTATAAGGCAACAAATATATATTTCTATTAATATTTCGGACACTTTTCGCAGATGTTTTGAGCATAAGTGCATAAGTGATCTTAATAATTTAGACCCACTCTGGAAATTTATAAACCGTTTCTGACTATAAAAAGACATCTTTTAGACAGTATTAGATTTCCAGAGTCCGGAGCAGAATTGCTGATTTTCACTATATAAGGTTTAAATAGCTTACAAGATGGTGACAGTATACATTTATGACAACAAATTCTCGTGTAAGGTCATATTTGAAACTGGCAAACATAAGCAGACTCATCTGCGTGAGTCCAGCACTTATATCCGCGTTTTATAGGTTTAGCCGACATATATTGCTTCATAGCGCTTCTTCCCTTGAATTTTATCATAGACTCGTCAACAGACTGGTAATTACTATGATTGAAACATTCTTTGAAGGTCTGCGAAAGCTTATCTAAAAGTGGTTTTATCTTATATAATTTATCGTAATTTGGATCATCTTTTTCTTGTTCATTAGACTTATCGTTGATATGCAAATGAAACAGAAAAAAACTAAAGCGATGGACAGTCATGAAAGAAGATATGTAAGAGTTTCGTAGGTGAGGATTGTCACTCCAATAATCACGATAAGATGGTAATTTTTTGATTCCCATTAGAATGTTAACACCTCAAAATATTTTCAATTTTTTTTAATGGGATTTTGCTTACTTTTTTTTGAGAGATGTATAGATTGGTTTGTACTACAATATGATGTAATAGATCAGAAGGAAATAACCAAAGTGTATGTCAACTGGTGATTTCACTGTATTTGGAACGTTTGGACCAAAGGTTTAAAGAAAACATAACATCCGATCTTGTCCGACTAACAGATTCCCACACATGAGATTGATTTGAATCATTAACGTCGTCTACATCCGTTGATTTTTCTTCGTCAGCATTATTGTCTGCAGTTACAACACTTTCATTCATGAATGAACCTGAGTTCACAACCTCTTCTTCATTATAAGAATCTTGAAGACCATCAACAGATTCAGAATCGCTAGGAATTTCGGTTGTAACATTTTTTTCTTCCCATGTTTATAATTTTTGGTAAGCGTAAAACCTTGGATGCTTTCGATGTGCAAAAACTTACTTATATTAGACAAAATATAAGTTCTCGAAGTAGAAATGCACAATCAGTTTTAGTTTTTATTGATAGTAATAGCATTTACAAAATGAAAAAAGATTGCTAAAATTCATCAAATTATTTTTAAGAACTAAAAAAATTATAATGTAAATTTTTTTTTATTACATGAAGATGTGATATTTTTATATATAATTTTAATATTTAATTTTTAATAGAAAAATCAATAACGTAAATCAATAAAATTGACAAATTTTCAAAATTAAAATGAATTTTTAAAAACCTAATCTACAATTTTGACGATTCACATGTAAACTTGAACTTCATTTAATTTTTGTAAAGCAACTTCGAATTTTACTGTGCACCAAGTAGTGATTTTTAAGCTCGTACATCCATTTTTTTAATAATTTATAAACTACCATCTCGGATTCATTATTTTGAATTAAAAATTTTACTATTTTGATTTCAGGTTAGCAATCAACAACTTCGGAAACTCCTGAATAGAGATTTTTAATTAAGTACATTTATATTATTCAAAATTTCGGAATTGCCATTTTCAATCCGGCATCTTTTATTGAAAATTTCAAAATTATGACTTCACCTTTGTGATCAGTGACACCAAAAACCCCCTAGTAGAGATTTTCAATTTGTTACACTGATTACATTTTTCAAAAATGAAGGTTTTCGAAAAATATGCATTTTTTTATGTTTGTTTATATGACAATTATAATAAACAACTATGGCAAATAAACCATTTTCCTATGTTCTCTTACTGATTAATTAGTACGAACAAAAAACACGGGACGAAGATACATTTAAAATTGATTTAATAGCGAAAATCTGAAGTTAAGTTGGTGGTAACCCACGTTACCACCGTGCGACCATCTTGAATATTCTTTGCGATGCTCCTTCATAATGTCCTAGCTTTATCCAGTCTACTGCACAGCCACTGTCAATGCATTAATTCTATGCTATAAGGCGAAAATTTCAGCCACAACTTTGTTGAGCTATTCTGTCATCTCCAGAGTCGGATGACCAGTTATTTCTAACCTGTCGGTCTGTAGAGCCTAACATGTACAAATTCTATACACTGGAGTTTCCATAAAACTATTTACTCCATAAAATCATATATAGCTTGTATACTACAAGCTACAAAACAATCGCTTATACATTGGGATAAGTAAGATTAAACTCATAACACCTTAACCGTTTAAGTTTAAAACCCCATGCGATAAATTTTGAGCATAGTGAAATCTATGTGTATAAATTGTAAGCCGTCCTAACGTGCTCTTCCTGACTCTTCTATTCTCAAATGACCGGCGTTGTGAATTACGTTTTAAACGGCAGTATTTCCTCTTTTTTATGTCTAACAGAAGTCAACCATCATATATGTATTCCACATACCCTAATAACATTGCAGGGGGGGAGTCTATTTGTAGGCCCTCGGGGTCAGATCCTTGTGCTCCTGCAAACCCCAATAAGGCCGGCAATAGGGTTGGTGGGATCCCGCCGGACCGATACCAGGGCATAATATGGTACTACGAGGAGTTGTCCTCGGCCCGGTCAATTGAGGTTAAACTCATAGGGGCAGTGGTTGACACCATAGATCGCTTAAGGGGTAGAAGTCGGAGTTGGGTGAAAGAATCCTTGGGTATTCTGGCGCCATCGGATTTTGGAACCCATCTCTGACTTCGACGTGTGAGTTGCGGTTAACAACTCGGGTAGCCTGCATAGTCGTTAAGAGTGAATCGGTCCCGGCCGTTGAGGAAAATCGGTAGGCTTGTTCTTTACTGTTCCCAAGATTTTGTGGAAAATCTTCAAAATGTAAATGGAGGAAATGCAACTTGTAACTCATCAAGCAGATCTATTCCTCGTACTCTTTGAGTATATCAACTACAAATTCCCTATTGTTTTCACTTTTGTGGTTACCCATAAAATTATCAACCACCCTTTTGAAGTTCAGCCATACAGTTCTTTGACGGACATAGTGGTAATGATGGATTAATCTCCTAACAATTTACGAATTTGAGAGCCACATATCTTACTTTCTTTCAATTTCTCAGTAGAGAACGTTAGAAACTGTTCAATTAAGTAAGCAAAACATTGTCCTTCCTTATCCAAAAATTTTACAAATTGTTTCATTAAACTAAGTTTTATGTGTAAAGGAAAAAGGAGTATATTTGATTGCTCAACCAAGAGTTTTTTATAATATTCTGACATCCACCAATTTAATTCTTTCAATTAAAGACTATTCTTTTAATTAAATTATTCATCTACAATAAAAGTACCACTGATTAACAAAGAAAATATGAAAATTGGAATTGAAACTTTTTTGGGAGAGTCAAACTTGCAATGACTACTCTAGTTTTCCTTTTAAATTATATCTGCATCTAAGAATCGTGTATTTCGAATACAATATAAGCTTATGTTCTTCAGCCGCATGTGAAAGGCTATTCTCGATAGCAGGCTTTATTTTGTCATCTTATAGATATCGAATGACTTGTTACGTCTAGATTGGTAATGGCCAGTTTAGCTAGTCAAACTTTAATCGAGAGCGCGAATTATTAATAAATAATACTCGCTCCCACGCCCTGTTTTGATCTAGACTTTCGTCCACATGTCTCCAGGGTTCGGCGCTCGACGAAAAAGATTTATGAATGATAATTAGGTTTCTTTTTTTTAAAAATAATTTGAATTTAATGTACTGAGTGAGATATAGATATTTATTCAATTTAAGAAGAGAATTTATAAATATTTCAAATATTTAGCGGTATTAGAAGTTGTATGTGATTAATTTTCCATTTCCAGTGTTCTCTGAGGTTGCAGGATTTTTCATTACCATAATTGGACGTAAGTACTGCACAGTCAATTGCATGATTTACTCATACCATAAACATAATTAAACAGGTTTTATAGATACAGTATGCATAACGTATCGAGTAACAAGTGTAATAAAAGCAACTGTAAATAAAAATAATAGAAAAGAAGATCATTACGTGGCTATTAAATACGTGAAAGTAAGTAATCAAGATATTGAAGAAGTAAGTATTGAAAGTAGTGAAAAAATACGAAAGATTTTGTAGCGACTAAAAAAGATACTACAATGCAACCGTTAACCCCCACAAGCTCACTTTCAGGGAAAAAGTATTCTATAAGAAATCTTGAATATCCGCAAAAAAAGAATTCTTTTTGAAAGCAATAAGTATTAAGGAAGTATTACTAAAGTATTGGAAATCGAATACTTTATAAATAATTTTAAAGTATCTAATAAACAATAATCTATATATGATACAGCTTTATATAAGTCTATGTATATAGTAGTAAATTAATATTAAACAAGAAATCACAAACTATTCTTCTATCAATTTAAAAGATTATACAAGAAAATCTTCTATACGAGACACACGCACATTTTATGTAAATTAGTACTTTTAATTGTAATGCAAAACTTAATTATGAAATTAATAAATATTATTTATAAACAAATCAACTGCGTATTATATGAAAGATAGGCAGCTGATGAGCATATAAAAGTTCCGAAACTATCTAACAAGGGAAGTACATGACCTCCGGGAAACGGATCTCATCCTAACTTTGGTATGTCTTTTATAATATAAAAATATGAAAAAAGCCAAGTTATCTCTTGCCAATGGCCACTTTTACGGAAGTTATTCGACATCCAATAATAATAGCAGTAAAAATTACTTCCAATTCGATCGCTTATAACTCGGAAACAAATAAAGATAAACAATCGAACCAAAAACCAGAAGAAAGTTAAGTTCAAGTAGATATGGTTTGAAAAAAAGGAAGCTCAAATTGCTTAATTTGAAGCAAAGTTATGAAGAAAATAAGAAATTGAAGATTATTAGGCCAAAAGAAACAATAAATTTTTCATATTAAATTTTGGTTAAAATTTCTTCAATTTTTTATTTTCTTCATAACTGCTTCAAATTAAGCAATTTGAGCTTCTTTTTTTCAAACCATATCTACTTGAACTCAACTTTTTACTGGTTTGTGATTTGATTATTTATCTTTATTTGTTTCCGAGTTATAAGCGACCGAATTGGAAGTAATTTTTACTGCTATTATTATTAAATGTCGAATAACTCCCGTAAAAGTGGCCATTGGCAAGAGATAACTTGGCTTTCTTCATATTTTTATATTATAAAAAACATACCAAAGTTAGGATGAGATCCGTTTCCCGGAGGTCATGTACTTCCCTTGTAAGTAAAATGTTGTGATAGCTGTGCGTGCTAAGGCGTAGCACTCTGACTATCGGTTCTGAGTTCGAATCTCCATCAGGATTTTTTTTTTTAATAATAGGATTTCTATTTATGTCTGCTAAGAGAATTTCTAATAATAATACACAAACATTGTATTAAACATTTTTTTGAATTAGGTGCGACTAGGTTTATATTTATACATTATACAGAATTCTTTACATATACTTTAAGTAGTATCTTTTAGTGGACATTCAAGAATTATATGATAATATAGAAAAAATTTTTAAAGAAATCTTTTTTATAAAAATATTAGTATACAAATACTTAAAGAATACTTTTGGATTACTTATATAATACTTTGTGCTTATTGGGGCTAGCGTCGAGACTACAAGAATGAAATATGCTGTTCAAAGAGATAAGTGTTTGATTTTATCGTAATAGAGATCATATAAGCGAAGCCTGAAAGCGGTGTTATTCTATAATACAAATATGTATGATCCAATACTTGCAGTCTATTCGATAACGCTTAAGGGGTCAAACCTGGGTTAAATGTTTTAAATAAATAAACAATTATTATTAGAATAATTTTTTTTTTTAATTCTACTTACAAATTTATTTTTTTTACATAATATATATGGGTTCTCTGTGACATCGAAGATGAAAAAAATAAATATTGCTATAACTGTGGGAATGTTTTAGAGGTATCCAGTAGTTCTCCTGATTTTTTTCAGATTTTTTCTGGGCCATTATTTTAAGTTACAGACAGTCAAAGTTGACATTTTGGCACTTTTTTACATTATATGCCCATTTTCATAAATTTTTAGCTTCCAGGGGATGCATTTTTCACTAAAAACATAAATATGACTTTTTTCGTAAAATTTTCTGCACTTTTCATTAAAAATACTTTTATAGACATAAATGTGTTATACGCAAGCGTACTACTAATAGACGTGAACCGCACGGCCTTTATACATATAGCGTATATATAGTATGATCACCTTGGAGTACCGGAATCGGACCGCCGCTGCCCAGACCATCATCAAGAAGGACCAGGCCACCCAGACCGTCAATAGCATCAGCACCCAGACGGAGCAACCGCTACCCCGACTCACTCCTCTCAAGGGTTGGCTGGTGGACAACGGCGTACAACGGACGGTGCGATTGGATCTACCACCTCCAAGGATTCAGGGGATCCGAGCAGAGCCGCCATTTCCACCTAGGCGTGTTCCCGCCGTAGCAGCTACACCGTTAGAGGCAGTCCAACGCAAACCGACTCGGCCGAGACGACCACCAACTCCGGCAGCCCCGAAACCTCCATCTACTCAGCGGGCAGCAGCCACGGTTAAGCCTCGAGTGGTCGCTGACATCATTCTGCCACCTACAGGGCGCCTCCCGCTTCCTCCGAGGACACCTCGCCGTTAGAGCGGCTCGCGCCTCATCTTGACCAACCCTACCAAGAACTTCATAAAGTGAGCGGGGCTCACCGGCGGTCATCCGACCGTCCGACTCTGGCCACGAGTTTTAACCCAAACCATAATATAATTGTTGATACTTTTAAGTAATCCTACAGATTATATAATAATACTTAAAGTGGTTGTAAAATTGAAAATCCAGCATTATAAATGTTTAAAAAAATTTTACATTGTTAAATTTGTAAGCAGTTCAGGAATTATGATATGAAAATGAGATACCACTCTGAAACAACATGCTAATAGATTCATGTTATACAAATGTTCTATTAATTTTCAGAGTGGGTCTCAAATCATTCGATCAATTGGTCAAAAATATCCGGGAAAATGCCCGAAATATTAATAGAAATGTATATTTGTTGCTTATAACGATGAATCTATTAGCAGGAGCATTGCAAAAAATTTATGCTCTTAACTGAGTGGTAGAAAAGTATCTTCACTGTTTCAGTATCCATCTAATCTCTGGAAGCTGCCTAAAATACAAAATTATTATAAAATGTAAAAAAAATTTTTAAAGAAATCTTTTTTATAAAAATATTAGTATACAAATACTTAAAGAATACTTTTGGATTACTTATATAATACTTTGTGCTTATTGGGGCTAGCGTCGAGACTACAAGAATGAAATATGCTGTTCAAAGAGATAAGTGTTTGATTTTATCGTAATAGAGATCATATAAGCGAAGCCTGAAAGCGGTGTTATTCTATAATACAAATATGTATGATCCAATACTTGCAGTCTATTCGATAACGCTTAAGGGGTCAAACCTGGGTTAAATGTTTTATAATTTACTTACAAATTTATTTTTTTTACATAATATATATGGGTTCTCTGTGACATCGAAGATGAAAAAAATAATATTGCTATAACTGTGGGAATGTTTTAGAGGTATCCAGTAGTTCTCCTGATTTTTTTCAGATTTTTTCTGGGCCATTATTTTAAGTTACAGACAGTCAAAGTTGACATTTTGGCACTTTTTTACATTATATGCCCATTTTCATAAATTTTTAGCTTCCAGGGGATGCATTTTTCACTAAAAACATAAATATGACTTTTTTCGTAAAATTTTCTGCACTTTTCATTAAAAATACTTTTATAGACATAAATGTGTTATACGCAAGCGTACTACTAATAGACGTGAACCGCACGGCCTTTATACATATAGCGTATATATAGTATGATCACCTTGGAGTACCGGAATCGGACCGCCGCTGCCCAGACCATCATCAAGAAGGACCAGGCCACCCAGACCGTCAATAGCATCAGCACCCAGACGGAGCAACCGCTACCCCGACTCACTCCTCTCAAGGGTTGGCTGGTGGACAACGGCGTACAACGGACGGTGCGATTGGATCTACCACCTCCAAGGATTCAGGGGATCCGAGCAGAGCCGCCATTTCCACCTAGGCGTGTTCCCGCCGTAGCAGCTACACCGTTAGAGGCAGTCCAACGCAAACCGACTCGGCCGAGACGACCACCAACTCCGGCAGCCCCGAAACCTCCATCTACTCAGCGGGCAGCAGCCACGGTTAAGCCTCGAGTGGTCGCTGACATCATTCTGCCACCTACAGGGCGCCTCCCGCTTCCTCCGAGGACACCTCGCCGTTAGAGCGGCTCGCGCCTCATCTTGACCAACCCTACCAAGAACTTCATAAAGTGAGCGGGGCTCACCGGCGGTCATCCGACCGTCCGACTCTGGCCACGAGTTTACCACAACAATAATAATAATGTTGATACTTTTATAGTAATCCTACAGATTAGTATAATAATACTTAAAGTGGTTGTAAAATTGAAAATCCAGCATTATAAATGTTTAAAAATTAATTTTTTACATTAGTATAATAATATTTGTATTTTTAGCAGCTTCCAGGAGATTAGATGGATACTGAAACAAGTGAAGATACTTTTCTACCACTCCAAGGTAAGAGCATAAATTTTTTTGCAATGATCATGCTAATAGATTCATCGTTATAAGGTAACAAATATACATTTCTATTAATATTTCGGGCACTTTTCCCGGATATTTTGACCATAAGTGATCTTAATGATTTAGACCCTCTCTGGAAATTTTTAGGCAGTTTCTGACTATAAAAAGGCATCTTTTAGACAGTATTAGGTTACCAGAGTCCGGAGCAGAATTGCTGATTTTCACTATTTAAGGCTTAAATGGCTTACAAGAGTGTGACAACATACATTTATGTCTTTAAAAGTATTTTTAATGAAAAGTTCAGAAAATTTTACAAAAAGTCATATTTATGTTTTTAGTGAAAAATGCATTCCCTGGGAGCTAAAAATTCATGAAAATGGGCATATGCAAAAAAGTGCTAAAATGTCAACTTTGACTGTCTGTAACTTAAAATAATGGCCCAGAAAAAATCTGAAAAAATTCAGGAGAACTACTGGATACCTCTAAAATATATTCCCACAGTTATAGTAATATTTATTTTTTTCATCTTCGATGTCACAGAGACCCACCCATATATATATATAATACTTTATATTTATCAATATAAAAAATGTTTTTTTATCCATTTTTAATCCTGGTTATTAAACTTATAATGGTATTAAAAAATTGACCAATTTTTGCAGTTGCCGCAGGATATTGAAGCACTGAATGCATCTTTGAATGTCTGATAAGTCTTAAAATGTTCATGGAACATATGTTTACAGACTTATGTTTCTTTTTCTGAAAAAAAATTAATAACAATGTATTAAATATAAAAGTTGATAATAAAAAGAAAAATAGTGAATGTTATGTACGTATACGTACATAACATTCACCTAAAACTTATCTTTTTGAAAATTGGGCAACATAAGTCTATGAAAATATATATTTTAAAATTTTTCCCCAAATTTCAAACTGAAATATTCTGCGGCAAGTAACCTAATTTGTTAAAAAAACATTTAATGAGATAAATGCATTTAAAATTTCACTTATTAGATTTAAAGTTTTACTTATTTTATAATTCTAGTACCGTATTCTTTAGATATCATACAATTTATATATATATATATATATATATATATATAATCTTAATAATATATATATTTAATAGGTTTACACTCAGTATATTTTTTACATGTTTATTTTTTTAATAAACATGTATTATCTAAAATAACAGAAAGTCAACTTCAAGAAGCAGTTTCTTTATAAAAAGAGGAATAAAATTTTTTAAAACTACAAGAATACTTAGCTATTATTGAATATTAATGCCTGAAAATTATATGGATTTTAAAAAATATTTTGATAAAAAACCATATACTATATTATATGATTATAATTTGTATTATAAGCATTAAATTTAATTAAAAGTAAGTAAATAACGCAATGAAAACAACTACTGTTTGCCAGTTGTGTACAATATCTCTTTCTCTCTCTCTCTCTCTGTCTCTCTTTCTATCTCTCTCTCTCTCTCTCTCTCTCACCTGTTACTTTTTTTTCCAACTTTTCTGCTCGAATCAGTAACAAATACCTTATAACAGTATGTACATGTTATTGTTATTTTACTTCCCAAACCTCTCACATCAACTTCAGAAAATTTAACTGTACCATGACAATTCTGACAAACTAAAAATTCTTCTAATGTTGGAAAAAGTAGTGATATATCTATAATTCTATTTTGTGTGCTACTTTCTTCAATGGTATTAGTTTTTAACTTTTTACTTGATCTGGATTGTAGCTTTGGTGTTGTGAATTCCATCGATGTTGATGAAAGTGCATCGCAGTTGGTTCTTACTGATGTTGATAATTGTTCATTTTCTGGTATAGCATTAGACTTTGCTTGAAAGTGAGAGTTCGATTGAGCAACTGGTGTTAAAAGTTTTCTTTTACGGCATATGTCTCTTTTCTTTCTTCTTCCAAATCTTCTTTTTTTATGAGCAGATTACCAGGTATTCTATTCCTTGAGTCTGGCATATTTTTACTGCTCTTTTTTTGTATAAATTTATAATTAATTTCTTAAAACTAATAAAATTTAAAGTCAAAAATATACTTTTAATTTAAAATCCACTGAGTATTTACAAAAATAATGTAATTAGAGTAAAAGGAATCATTTATTTATTAACTGTTAAATTTGAATCGTACGGTGAAGTAGATTTATACTTTACCATACTCTACGCTTGATAGTTGCTTCGTTTAATATACTTGTATGTAAACGTCGAAAACCTCGCAATTATTATTTAAGTTAAATTAAAATTAAATGTTTTTTTGCAAAAATAATTTTAGAGAAAAAATGTCCATGAATGCTTACGTTATTCAATTATAACTTGCGAAAAAAAATTTTTTTTTTTTCAAATATTGGGATAATGTTTTATATAAGAAATACTTTTAAAAAAGTTAATAAAGAAAATCGATTTTTTGAGCATTTAACCCAGATTTGGCCCCTTAAGAGAGCTGAAGCCAAATTGGTTGAAGATTTATTGGAGCTGGCAATGGACGCCGAGCAAGACGCGCCCGCAAAGCGGGAAAAGTTATATCGACCGCCTCCGGCAGAGGATGATTTAATGCTGTCGGAACTTGCTTACAGGGCAATGTCCAAAAAGCGGCCGACCACCAAACCCAAGGTAGCAAGCGTGGCTAAGAAGGTGAGTGAGTCGAGTCGGGAAAATCCGATTGGACGGCTCACAAAAGTCCTGGAAGAAACCCTTAGGACCATGCGAACGAGTAGCCAGACAGCTGGGGTTAAGGTGGATAATGATACGCCACCTAGGAAGAAAACCCACAAGTCTCTTCCTCGGTTTAGAAGAAGGAGGAAGGAGATACGTGAAAGTCCCGATCGACGGTCATCGGGTGGTTCATCCTCGAAGTTTGGGGAATCGTCGGATTAAAGAAAGAAGATTGAGAAGAAAGAAGATTTACCCAAGCCGATCAAGTTCCACACTTGTGGTAAGTTGGGGTACACCGTCAGGACGTGCCCTGACTGCGCAAAAAACATATACCAAAGTACAGGGAGTCCCCAAGGAGGACAAAGGTCTGACTCCCGATTACCGAGGTAGTCCAGCTGCAGTTAAGAGGACGCCGAACAGGCATGCTTACCGAATTTACAGATTCAAACTTTACAACGCGAATTTTTAATTTTTTAAAATTTTATGAGTTGTCCCCGCTAGCTTTTATTAAAACCTAGTGGGGACAACTCATAAAATTACAAAAAAATAAAAACTCCCGTTGTAAAGTTTGAATCCATAAATGTCGGTAAGCATGCCTGTTCGGCGTCCTCTTAAGCAAAAAAGAAAAGGACTGATTCCAGACTGATCCCAGGAAGTCGGAATGGATTCGGAGATTTGCGATGTGTTAAAGTTAGTGACATCGAGCACTAGCCGACGTATTCACCGTCCTGAGAACGAAACGCGCTAGTGGTGTCAGGTTGACGGAGGTGGATTCAGGTGCATCGACAACCGTAATGGGTTCGAGCTATTTTCAGTTAGCAACCGCTCTAGGCAGGTCACTTCTCGAGTCGCGAGCTGGCAATGCCTAGCTCGCTAATGCTAGTACTCATCCGCTGTATGGTCACGTGATGCTACCATTTACCATCGGTAAAGAGACTCGAGAAATACGTGTTGCGATCATGCCGAACTTGGATGCTGAATGCTATATCGGAATAAATTTTATCCGAGCATTCCGAGTCGTCCTAGAACCAGATTCTGACCTTTATTTCTAAAGGAAACGGATGAAGTCCTACAGCTGGAAGTGCCAAGTATGGAAAGTGGTAACTCTTCATTATCGTCAGCAGCTGTCGCTGATGTGACAGAAGTAGAGCACACACAATTGCGCGAACTTCTAGACCGAGTGTTGTCCACAACCTTGCCAAAGATCGGCCGTTCTTATGATGTCGAACATATAATTGACGTCGGATCAGCCAGGCCGATCAAAGAGAGGTACTACCCCGTCTGTGATAAGATTCGAGGAAATGCAACGTCAAGTTCGCGAGATGCTCGAGACTGGTGTTATTGAAGCCTCGAAAAGCGGTTGGTCCAGCCCCGTGGTGATGGCGAAGAAGGGTGAGAATGCTAGGCGTTTTTGCATCGATTTTAGGGAAGTCAACGCTTTGACGAAACCTGATACATATCCTTTGCCATAAATGCAGGATATCCTACGCAACTTCAAGAAAGCCCGATACATCTCCACGATCGACATGGCCTGTGCGTACCACCAGATACCTCTACAGAGTCGCGCCCGATAACGGCTTTTACGGTTCCTGGAATGGGTTTGTTCCAGTTTACTCGTATGCCGTATGGATTGGCAAATGCTGGCGTGACATTCCAGCGCATGGTCGATCATGTGGATTGTTGTGGATTGGACCAGAACTCGAACCGGTTGCTTATGCATAACTCAACGATATCATTATTGTCACTGAGACGTTTGAAGAGCATAAGCAACTGTTGATCGAGGTGTTAACTCGCTTGGCAAATTCTGGTTTATCTGTTATTCAGGAGCAGTGTGTTTTCTGCCAGCTCGAGTTAACCGAGATGGGATACGACCTGACCCAGCTAAAACGGAGCCGATTAAAGAATATCCTGCTCCCAAAAATTTGAAGCATCTAAGACGGTTTCTCGGTATGGCATCTTGGTACAGACGCTTCATGCACGACTATGCTACGACTAAGAAAGACCAGAAATATCTTTGGCTGGAAGAACAAGAGAGCGCCTTCCAGCAAATTAAAGCTCTGTTGTTGACAGCACCCGTTCTGCAAACTCCCGATGAGAACGGTGAGCACGTGATCCAGACAGACACTAGTGACACTGGTATCGGTGCAGTGTTGGTACTGATTGTCGGCGGAGAAGAGAAAGTCCTGGAGTTCGCCAGTAGAATCCTCTCATCCGCCGAATACAATTATAACGTCACAGAACGGGAATGCTTGGCTGTAGTATGGGCGATTAAGAAGTTTAGACCATACATCAAAGGTTACCAGTTTAAAATTTTCACTGACCATAGTAGTCTTCGTTGGTTATGCAATATACGCAATCCAACGAGCCGGCTTGCCAGGTGGGCGTTAGAACACCAGTCTCATAACTTTACTATTGAGCACAGGAAAGGGGCTCTAAACTAAGTTCCTGATGCACTTTCTCGTATGTATGAGGAAGACGAGTCGGCCTTATCCTCCATCTCTTAGAGCCAGACTACTAAGGACCCTTGGTACCTTTCATGGACCAAAGACGTAAGTGAGCGGTCGAGAGAATTTCCTGATTGGAAGATCCAAGGTGGAAACCTGTATTCGTGTCGGGTGGATACCGAATTGGATGACGCCATGGAAGATCAAGACGCTTGGAAGTTGGTCGTACCCGAGGAGCTCAGACAGGCCATCCTCCGAAAATGTCATGATGATCCGGCAGCTGGCCACTTAGGAAGAGAAAAGACATTTGCTCGAGTGGCAAAGTTATATTATTGGCCACGTTACTATGCCGAAGTTGGCGAGTATGTACGCAAATGTCAGGTGTGCCAGCAATGCAAGGTGGAGCATCGCCCTCCCATGGGTTTGATGGGTAGGCGAGTGGTTGAAAAGCCATGGCAAGTGGTAGTACGAGATGTTACTGGACCACTTCCCTGCTCCATACACGGATTTGAATATATATTGGTCTTCCAGGATTTGTTCACGCGATGGATTGAAGCAGTGCCGATCCGGAGAGCTAACGCTAAGACGATCGTAAAAAAGCTACACGAACGAGTCGTCATGCGTTTTGGCACACCGGAAGTATTTTTATCTGACAACGGCACTGAGTTCAAGAACAAGCTCGTAGATGATTATCTCGTGGAACGAGGAATATTTCATACAACTATTCCTCCGTACCGCGCTCAGGCCAATCCCGTCGAACGTGCCAATCGGACGCTGAAAACGATGGTAGCGTCTTATATTACCGAGAAGCACAACACTTGGGACGAGAAGTTACCGGACCTTGTGTTTGCTTTAAATACGGCGGTACAGAGTTCGACCATGTTAAATTACGGCCGGCAGCCTGAGCCACCCGACAATGCTCGTCGAGTTCATGACGAGCTGACCCTGCAACGTTTGGAATACCAGCATATGCTTGAGTGGAGTGATCGGCTATCACAATTACCTGAGCTTTACAAGAAAGCTTCAACTGGAGCTAATAAAGCTCAGGATAGGCAAGCCGGTTACTACAATATCGGGAGACGAGCTGCTTCTTTTGAAGTCGGGGACTTGGTATGGAAGAAGAACCGAGTCCTCTCATCCGGCGCACAAGGCGTCTCGGCCAAGTTAGCTCCATAATACGTCGGTCCATATTTGATCGTCCACAGCTACGGCCCAAATACTGCTAAGATCCAGGATGCTCAAGGACATGAGAAGAAATACCATGTTCAGTACCTCAAACCGTATTTATCGAATGACCATGGCAATGAGTACGGCCAAGAAGACGACATTAAGGCCGATCTACCTACGAGGGACGAGGAACCCGAACGCGACATTTATTTGATTAGAGAGGTGAAGGGCAGATTCGCGCGCTGAGAAGAGGTATAGCCACCTTGACACGCGAGAGGTGTGATCCCCCCCACGTCCCGTGTTCAGCTTCGCTGTGCGGTATTTTACCGTGCGTTCCGCGTGTGTATTTTGACTGCGGGCCGATCCTGCATTTGCAGTGACTGGTGCAACACCGTGAAACGACCTGCAGCCACACAACCTCGGTGCACGGGCGAACGGACAATCCGTCCTACACCGCAGCGAGAGTAAGAGAGAGAGAAAGAGAGAGAGAGAGAGCGATCGATCGGCAGGTCGTTGTTTACCACGACTACTGCAGCGTATAAAGTAAGTGGTACCATTTCACGCGATCGTGTTTTATTCGCTAATTTTTAAACAATCGTATTGCGTCATACCAGTCCCGTTGACTGGGTATATTATTTTATTTCGCGATATTTTTCCCGCCTCTCTCTACAAGTCGGCCGCTTACCAACTTGTAATAATAGCGTACACCTCGGCGATAATCAGATATTTTATTTGTTATTTATCTTTATTTTTATTTCAATAAATTCAGTTTATTATTAGAATTCAATCCGGTATTGAAGTAATTGAATTTAACCCACGTACGATTCCTTCCGTAATCTTAAGAGCTCGTATATATCTGGTTGATTGCCAGATATCGAAGTCGTAGTTCCTTGACTAAGGCTTGTAGATACCAACGATGCGTCTCGATTCCCGAATACAAGATCTCTCTTGACTTTGAATGCGTATTTCTTTAAATTCCGAGTAGCAGAGCTTCGCCCTGGGATAAAAATTAAAAAGTTGACTGGCAGAGCTTCGCCTTACGAAAGCTTTAGACAAAAAACTAGGAGTGGCTGTGTCCGTTCTGGGTCCTCTTTATATACCCTAAAAATCTATGCATCTGTTCTTGTCTTACGCTTTGCTTTAGATGGAAATTACGTAAGTGGTTCTCGATTTTTCTGTGCTTGCACCCGATTGGACCGTTAGATGTGCGTGATCAAAAAATTATCGAATCCCATGCATTTTCTGTATCGCTTCGTAGTTAATTCGGAGAATTTGTTGTCCCACTTTTATTACTACGACATTACCCAAAAAACGGCTTAATTTATTACTTCCTTCTTATGCTTGCGTTTTCTAGTCCATGTTTCTCATCACCGGCTTTTCTCCGAGCATTGATTTTATAGTGCAGTACACAAAAACTCTTGCGCCACCCTTCGTTTCGATTTCACTATTGGCGATCCCGCTTATATGCGTATTGGTTTTAAATAATATCTTCATTTCTACCTATCAGTCTCTTTTTCGTTTGAAACACTCGTAAATTAATCTGTCCCTTAGCTCTATAAATTATGTTTAAATTACTGCATTTACTTAGGATCACTCTTGATCAACCTTATTTTGTTCGTCTTCTACGCCGTAATTTTATTTTATACTGCACAGTACTTTTTACGAAAAATAATAATATAATTTTCGTCGGGACGCGACAGATGCAAATGGTAATTTTAATGTGTCTAATATATTTTTTATTAATTTTATTATTTTAGTTCACTGTATTATTAATATTGGTGTATTTAAATTTATCCAACCTTTTCTTAACATTATGATTTATAAATTTTGCAGATAATAGTTATCATATAAAAAATGTTTAACAATCTGAAGGTTGGATTTGTGAAATTTTTGATGACATAATATAATAGCATTGTCTACCGAAGTATATACCATAGTTCTCTTTTGTTGTATAGTATGACGTGAATCAAAGTTTAACCTTTAGAGGACCTGAAAAGCATTATAAGGGCTCAAAATAAAAATTTCTGAACTTTATTCATATACCATAAATTTGGGGATTTTGGGTGTTGCTGATTACAAATTTCAATTTGCTTTTTGAAAATTCCTAAATCCCAGATGGCGGACAAGATTTTTGAAAAAATTAACAGATTTGTCCCAAATTTGGTATACGGGGGTTTTGGGGGTTGCTGATTACGAATCTGAAGACGGTTTTCGAAAATTCTTAAATACAATATAGTGTATCCAAGATGACAGATGAGATTTTTAAAAAAATTAATATATTCAAGTAAATGTGGTAAGGAGGGTTTTGTGGGTCGCCGAAGACGAATATCAAATCAGGTTTTGGAATGCATAGATCTAAGATAAAATATCCAATGTGCTCCTCTGTAGCTGTACCCAGAAATAACAACAAGGATGTAGAGAGTATGTAGTTTCTTTTTTGTTTTTTTTTTTACTTTTTTTGTTATTTAATTTTTCGAATTTTTTTGTTTTCTTATATTTTTTGTTATTTATGTTTGTTTTGTTTTATTATGTCTTAGAATATTTTATAAATTTTTTTTTATTAGTTACTCTATTTCATTCTCTGTAAGACTACGTTCGAATATTCTTTCGTGTCTTTTACTATTTCTATGGTAAAGTATGATTATTATGGTAAGTTTCAAGACAAGGAGTTATACATAGAGCAGTTAAACATGTTTTACATTCATAAGCTGATCTTCGACGAAAAGTAGACTTCGAGCAGAATACATAGCGACGACACACATTTTTTTAGTCATCAATTTTTTTTAAAAAATGACGTTCTTGTAATCTTAAATCTACAATAGAATCAAAAGTATCAGATTGTTGATCAATCCTCAATAATGCCTTGACTATTTGCAATAGAAAATCTGGGAACGAAATATCTTTCCTCGTCTTTATTTTGAGTAAAATATGAGCATTTGACAACATCAAATCAAGCAGATGAAAGAATAATTTCCTATTCCATCTCATTGTCTTTCTCACGGACTTAGTCAAGGATAATTGTCTATCAATATTGTCAATACCCCCCATATTTTTATTATATTCATGCACGCAAGTTGGTTTGATTATATTTTCTTTTGTTTTGGAGTTTTTTTCCTGTGAAACAATATTCAACCTCATGAACAGTAGTAACCATAAAAACTTCCTTCTTATCCATCCATCTAATTACTAACCAAGTACAGTTGTATACTAGCTCAATTTCTCTCCTGTTTAGTTTCGCTTTGAGCTGTGGCATTCTTTTTCGATTTTTCTTGACTGTTCCGCACACTCCTGTGTCTCGATCATACAAAAACTCAGCAAGGATTGATGAGGAATACCAGTTATCTATAAATAGAACATGACCTTTGATAAAATAAGGTCTCATCAAAGTCGCAACAACATCTCTTGAAACTCCAAGAGTATGTACTTCGTAATCTGTGTCATAACCTGTTGTAAATAATAAAACCGCGTATGAATCCTGTTTCACAATCTACTAATTCGAAAATCTTTAGCCCAAAGCGATTTCTTTTCAAAGGTAAGTATTGCTTAAATCGCAATCTTCCTTTCCACAACAAAAGACTTTCATCTATACAAAGATTTTTTCCTGGATTTATAGTGCTAGAAAACTTATTTTGCAAGTGATCGATTAGTGGCTTAACTTTTTTCAAAGGATTACTAGTATCTTCATTATCAGTAAAGTGGAGAGATCTCAACATATGGAGCAATCTAGTTCTGCTTATAACATATCCAAATACTGGAATCAACATGTTTGTAGTGCAAATTATAAAGAAAATTTTCTTGGCTTGGATAAGCAAAATAATAAATAGTGTCTAGGTGTGTGTAAATCACAAGACACCGTACTTATTTATATATTTATTTTAAAATTAATTATTTAGATTCGTTAGCGAGATAAATATTTTTTTTTTCCTTTTGCAACAGTTCTTTTTAACGAATTAAAAGAATCGTAAATAAATTGGTAAAATCGGAATTTTCCACTCACGAATTCACACTTACGAATTTCGTGTATCTTACACTTACGTGGGACTCTCTTTACCGCGCGGCGGGGTCACATAGTGCGGGCGAATACGAAGATCCGCACAGAGAGGAGACCGATAACTCCCGAATTTTGGCTAATAGATTTAATTTTTCACTTGATATTATTTTAATTAATTATTATATTTAAATTGAATATTTAGTAATAAAAATTAAATATTCATAATCTGCCGATTTCTAAAAAGATTAGGTAAAATCAATCAGTGAAACGCAATAGGACTTAAAGATATCCTTATTGCGCGGAATTAATTAACGCGTAATAGCAAACAGAGCTTTCGCGCACGCAATTATCTAGCATCCTTTATCTCGATTGGTGAGATAATATATACGGAAGCTCATAATCGCGAGGTATGCGAGGTAGTCAAATCCAAACAGCAGAAGTAACAAGTACTTGAGTAACTTAAACAGGAATTCAGGTTGTCGTAAGGGAGTAGCAGCAGTAAGTATGCTGCGTTGTACGTAATCCTAATTCCTTTCCTTTTCCCAGGAGCCGGGCAACCCTAGCGGTGATAGGCCCCGAGTGGTTCTGCATTATTAGGCAGAACTGCGAAAAATTATTTTTTTTTGCGGATAAAAGAGTTCCAACTCTCATCCATAAGTGCGCTCCATCCTTCGGGATGACGCTGATGCCTGAGACTAAGCTGAGTGATCCTTGTGGTTCCACAATCAAAATTTTTTTTAGCAAGGAACGAGGGAGTTGTTTAATTGTTTCTACCGCGTCGCGTAAATGAATAAAATAAAAATTAAAAGATAATCTTTAGTACTGTAATTATCAATTAGTTTAACTGAGACATAAAAAATTGAATTTTTTTTATTTTCGTATCGCGAACATGAGTTTTATTATAATTTCATTAACTCTTTCAGGATGTGACAATGTGCTTTGCACATGTCAAGAGCGAGCGATAGAACCCCTGGCGATCACCTACCTACCCGTACAAGCTAGACGAGTGCCTAGCTACACCTACCTACCCATATACTTTTCCTTAGCTACCTACCCGCACATCATCTAAATCCTACCTATCCTCACAGTCTAATAACCCCATCCCAAGCACAGCACACACAAAACACTTGGCCTTGACGTTGAAGGCCAGGGCGAGCTCAGAACCTCAGGTAGGCTCCTCCAAGTCTGACACTGCAAACAGGATACTCAAAGGGAGGCGATCACCAGGAAGCCTCCAGGACTCTCCGAAGCCTCACAGTACAGCAGTCAAGGTGATGAGGTAGTATCCAGGCAGGAAGCTAGAGAACCTTCAACGTCAACAAAATACAGCTGTGAATAAGTTACTAAATGAGAGCAAATACGCATTATAAGGCTAAGGAGCAAGGAAGAGGAGAAACAGCCTTAGGCAGAAGACAAAGACAAGGAAATACATGTACATCTGTATATAATCATTACAGCTGTACAAGGAACACCATAGGACAAAGTGAGGTTAGGTCGCTATACACAAACAACGTGCACAGCCAACTTCTTGGTTAAGCACTCAAACAGATACGCATATTTGCGTAAACCTCACGACCAAGTAATTACCTGGAGCCGTAGACGGAGCGGCTATCAATAACCGAGGTCAACGTCATAGAGGAGAGAGGGGTGACTCGGCCTCGAGCAGCAAGCGGCGGCGGGTGAGCTTCGTACCTGAAACTCATGCCGTACCAATTAGTTGATTACAAATAATAAGAAACGAATTATTAGTCACCTGGGATGAGGTTGTATCGCATCTCCGAGACGGAAGCAGCACCAGGTCATCATCACCATACAGCCGATTTGTACCGTTACAGCCTGAACACAGCGGCACTCGACCCGCTCGCGAGATCGAGGTACCGCGCACGAGTAAGTACTGCGCAGGCGCGCGGTGCGAACTCGGAGCTCTCGAGCACGCTGAGAAGCAGAGCTCTACGGACGGTCGACCCGACTATACCGAACGCAGCTATAGCGAGTGTATCTCTGTGTGTGAGAGAGAGCGAGAGAAATAGAGAGAGAGAGAGTAGCAGCAGCCTCCCGACCAAGTGTCTGGGCGAGAAATCCCATGGTTCCCAGAGTACGATGAGAATGTAAGGGCAGAGCCTGCACATAAATCTCTAGTATGTCAGGAACTATGGGAAATTAGGAAACTTCGTTCAAGAAAAGGGAGTGTGGTCCCATCAGGCACGGAAGTTTCCTGCGAGTCCGAAATGTCGGATCGCGAAAGAGTTGCTAGTGACAGAGCACCCATTCTTGAAGAAGATGAAGGTCAGTCACCAAGTGGTCTGTCCAGAAACTCGCCAATTAATACTGCACAAAGCCCAGGGTTAGCATCAACAGGTGCTATACCTGAACGGTGTGGTGAAGTACCGGCAGCGAACATGACCACGACAGTAAACCCTTATGTTCCTGTTTCTGGGACTGTAGCTTCATGCACAACTACTACTACATCGACGGTTATGACCAAGATGACTGCTCACCTGGGAGGATTTTGTGCACCCGTACATTACCTCCCAATTGGGGATCAGAGAAACAGTGGATATCTTGGCACTAGAGAGAGTGAAGTGCCAACACAACATTATACGTTCGAAGGCGGAATCTGACCGTCGGGCGTGACGAGGATACACCTCTAGACAATACAACAGGCAATCCGAGGCCAGCGCAACCGAACGTCAATATGTTTATGATAAAAATGCATGTAGTCTTTCTAATGACGTTAGCATTCAATCTCACGAAAAACCGATGATTGAATCAAGGCGCCGTGACACCTCTTCTAAGACTTGCGAAGGGCAAGATAAAAGAGAGAGGCGTAATTATACAACTCTTAACAGAAAGCCACGACAAAATCGTTCAGTGAGTAGAGCCTCAAACAACGATGTACGTCGTGATGAATGTACGGAGAAACGTACTCATAAACGTCAGTCCAATCATAAACTCGACGACCGAGCTCAACCGGAGACTCCGGTGCAAGGTCACAGCGAGAAGTCGGACAGACGTAGAGAAACGCCTCGAGAGTAATGTGTGGTGGCCACATGCGATCAGGGTACTCAGACGGATTCGTCCGATGGCTATCAATCTGATCGCGAACCTACTCGTAGAAGATCCGAATCTCGAAAAGCGGCAGGAGGCCGGAAAGAGAATAGGAATTCTTCAACCAGTAGACGTAGGAGTTTCCGGACGGATAATAGACATGATCGTCCGGAGAGAGACTCTTACGAGGCCAGGTCAAGGTATCGTTAAGACGATAACTGAACGCATGACCGGACAGGGTGCGCACGGGAGCTGCGTGTCTGGAACATGTCCTTTGATGGTGAGACTAAAAAGGACACGGAAGAGTTTCTGAACCGTTTGCACGGATTCAGAAATGACAACGAGTTCTCAGATTGCAAGACGTTTAATGTCCTGCCCAATGTGTTCACAAAATCCGCGCTGTTCTGGTATAGATCAGTTCAGTCATCTCTTCGATATTGGCGTGATTTTGTGATCGAGTTCCTGAATGAGTATGGCCGTATCAAAAATGATGAAGATTTACTCATGGAACTTCGATCAAGAACACCAAATGAGGGAGCAAAGGCTACGACGTTTTTGAACTATTTCAGAGCGATCGTGTGCATATTCAAATGCCCTCCCTCATTAGAACTACAGGTGAAGATGGCCCGCTCGCAGATGAGGCCAGATTACCGTAGATACATACCAGTACGTCAAATCAGGAATTTTTCGGATTTGATAAGCTACGGTAAAGAGTACGAGCAGCACTTAACATGGGACACCAAATTATTCAGTTTCAACGTTGAGCGTGAGAAGCTCGTACCAGAAGCTTTTCCGAAACAAAGTGGTGGAACACGAGTTTCGGGTAAAGTGGCGACTGTTACCGAAAAGAGTAAGGATGAGTCTTCCAATTCGGATAAACAGTCGTCTAAGAAAACTATTGAGAAAGAGAGCAAGAAAAGTACGAAAAACTCGCCAAACACTTCTTCAAGCGAATACGAATCAGCCGCTGTGTACGGCACTTCCAACATCTCTAATAGTTTTCACAAACGACACGGAAATTCGAATAATGGAGTTAGTGCCCGCAATTCGAAATCCGTATCGTACGTGTCTATTGCTCAACAGTCACCTGGGCAACAAAAATAGAGCTCGGACAAAAAAGAAGGACGTTCTTTGACGAATTCTCACCTGCCCCAGCAAAATGTTTTTGTCCCACAAATGGCACAAATTTGGTGAGGTATGTGCAACCAAGGCGCCGGTAGTAAACCCAACGAACCAAAGTACCAACTTTCTCGGCGTGTGCTTCACATGCCAAAAAGTCGGTCATAGGTCGTCGAATCGCCCGAGTCGAACCTGGTACCGATGCGGAAATAGCTAAGGAGTGCGAGCTGTGTGGAGCCAGTGGCGTTATACTCCAAACATGTCCGAACTGCGTCAGGTTCCTCCAAAACTGCCGCGGGTGCCTTGCACTGCAGTAACTAAACCGCGTTGTTTACAAGGGCATCAGTTTAAGGTTGGAGAACCCTCTAAACTTTTTAAGAAGTCTAGCAAATCATTTGCTGACTTCTCTAAAGTCCTTAACGGAGACCAAATTCTCACTCAGACCGTAGTTGGTGTGAAAGTAAGTTTGAGTGTAAGGATCGTAAACGTTCTGGGGATTCAACAGATGGAAAAATTCTTAGAATACAACCTGTCAATCCCACCCCAGCTTTGCTAGGTAAAACAGAACAAGGAGCCTTATTAGACCTACGAAGGCGCGATGTTATAGATTGGGCTAAGGAACTACAAAGGCAAATATACTCTGGTATCAGAGATATAATTGGTGAAAAGAGCGTAACGAGATTGTTATCTCTTGCCGCTTAGCATCATCGGAGTGAACGACTTTAGTTGTTGCTCATCGTCATCCCGTTGTGACACTCCTAGTAATGAGGACAAGAAGCCCTTGGTGGAGAAGGAAATTGTCCTGAACAATGAGCCCTTCGTGGAGAAGTTATTTGTCGATGGTGTACACAGTATGAACCGTACAAACGCGTTACCGAGGAGTACAGTTCAGGGGGGGGGGGTGCAGATGCCGTACCAAATATGTCTAAAATGACGCACACGGCATCGACTCCTAACGACGATAGTCAAACCGATCAGATAATTGCTGGCATCCAATCGGATAACCGACTGTTCCTTTTGGTACGACTCCGTGGAAAGGACATTTAAAGCACTTTTCGATCCTGGCGCCACGGAATCTCTTGTACGATCAGATGTTGTTGAACAGTACAAGTTTAAATGGAGACCTTTCAAGTTTTTCTTAAAAGGTGTGGCTGGACCAGCACTTAAAGTCCTTGGCCTTATCGACAATCTATTCTGTGTTGACGGCCTTAATGGCAATATTCAACTGAGAATTGTAGAGAATATTGAGCATTCCATCATTGTCGGTATGGATTTTCTACATTATTGGAATATGGAAGTCAAATTAGGCGAAGCTATCTGGCGTATTGGCGAGAGTGATTGGAGGCACTTCGTCAGAGATACAGTTCATGACAAGCCAAGACGTATGTCTCCCAAGGTCCTCGAATTTGCCCAGAGTGAGGTCAAAAAGATGTTTGACAAGGGCATTATTGAACCGAGTGCGAGTGATTTGTCAACTTCTCCGGCCATCGTCCGCAAGGACGATGGAAGTTATCGCTGCTGTATCAATTTTCGATACCTCCATGTAGTCACAAAACATGATTCTTATCCAATTCCTAATACGGATATCATATTGGATAAGCTGCATAATGTAAGGTATATATCGAAAATTGAGCTTAAGAAAGCGTACTTCCAAATATTAATGGCCGAGGCGAGCCGGCATTATACTGCATTTGCTGTACCAGGTTCGGGGCTGTGTCAGTTTACGAGAATGCCTTTTGGCCTCATGGATGCTCCTATGACCTTCGCACGGCTTATAGATGTAATTTTCGGGCCTAAGGCGGAATTTCATGTGTTTGGCTACTTGAACGACCTGAACGTCATTAGCGAAACTTTTGAGGATTATCTAAAATGGCTTGAATACGTACTCAGGACATTGAATGACGCTGGACTCAAAGTGAATCGGGAGAAGTATGAGTTTTGTGGTTCCAGCATAAGGTTCCTTGGGTATAAATTGGACGCGAACGGCTTGCGCCCTGATGAGGAACGAGTCGCCCTGGGCTTTAATTACCCCACTCCTCGTAATGTCAAACAGCTGAGATCCTTCCTCGGGACGGTAGGTTGGTATTCTCGATTTATCAATCGAGAAGCTGACATTAAGGCTTCCCTTACTAAGTTACTGTGTAAAGAGCAGGCTTGGGGATGAGGCGAGGAGCAGGAAGAGACGTTTCGTCAGCTTAGAGTTGCGTTGGCTGAAGCGCCTATACTAGCCCGTCCAGACTTTTCTAAGCCATTTACCGTGACGTCAGTGACTTGGAAATTGGTGTGTTGTTGACGCAACTGGACGTTGAGGGTTTCGAGCATCCGATTGTCTACGTCAGTCGATTATTAAATCGTGCTGAACGTAGTTACATGACAACAGAAAAGGTATGCTTGGCCCTCATATGGGCTAGTAAGAGATTGAGACCATACATTGAAGCCTATCGATTTACGGCAGTGACCGACCATATTGCGCTCATATGGTTTAAATATCTCAAGGAGCCGTCGGGTAGGTTGGCGCGGTGGATACTTGAAATACAGCAATGGGACTTCGAAATAGTGCATAAGAAAGGAGCCTTGCACTATGTCCTGAACGCGCTTTCTCGTGCCGTCAACCCAGACCCCGACGAAGAAGAGATTGCCTCGTTCGAAGTAATAACAGACAAATGGTATATTGCTAGATTAAACGATGTGCGCTCATTCCCTCAGAGATGTCCAGAGTGGAAAGTTGAGGACAATATGCCATATCATTTTACAAGTAACCGAGTGTTAGTAGACTCTCATTTTCACTCATCCATGGGTCATATGGGAGACGAAAAGACTTACGAACGTGTTGCAAAAGACTATTATTGGCCAGGTATCTACCACGATACCCGCCAATTTGTCTTACGATGTCTGATATGTCAGAACTACAAGACGTCTCAAGCAGGTTCTCAAGGCTTTATGCTTTAAATTATTGCCGTATGATTTCCTAAGATGCATAAGGCATTTTTGCTAAACTGGCACCAAAATATGACGGACTCTTTGAAGTTAAAGAAGTGCTATCGCCAGTAGTTCTAAGATTAGAAGAGTCTGGTCGGAAACGGACCAAGGTACACATTTCCGATGAGAAGAGATATGTACCTCGGGTTGCCATGTTAAGCGGTAGGGAAAACGTAAGTTCGTCGATGGAGGCGGATCAGGATATTTTAACCGAAGGTACTGCTCGGTGAGGCGAGATTACCGATCTACACAAAATAAGTTATAAGGCCCTGTGCACGATTGATCGGGAAGCAGGGTCGAGTAACCGAAACGTGTGTTTGTGTTTCGGGATTACCTCGTGTGTCTACGAGTATGAGCGTAGTGAATAAGGACGGGGTCGTGCACGAGTGCAAGCGCGGTTCGTGGACATGCTCACCGCGGCATTGGGCCGCCTTCACCAGAGTCGACGTTCGACCTCCGCTGCCCAGGAGGTCGACGAGTAAGTTCGTTATACACTACCGTAACCCCACCCCCCCACCCTTTCCCGAGTGTATGTGTGTGAGACCTCGGGAGTGTGTTCGGGTACGCCGGTATCCGAACAGCGGGTTCTGGAAGCTAAAGTCTGCAACAGGCGAGGATCTCGATCCGGCAGGCTTCCCGGAACTTCCGCCCGCGCGTTTTAAATTTGTCGCGGTACGAGGCCAGGATGGCCAATTTTGTTAATTAAATTAAAATAAATGCCTCTTTTATTTTTATTTTAATCTTTGTGTATTTATTGTTTCTCCCCGCTCCCGCCGATACTTTATTATTTGATTGAATCGTGTCGAGGCAAAGAGGATTGCCTGAATCCTCCGCATCGTGCGTCCTGGCGATAGTTGCCAGCATCTTCGCAGTAAATAAATAAATTGTGCACACGGTATTGAGCAACGCCCAAATTATTAGAATTAATTATTATTACGGGTACGCGAATACCAAGTCATAATGCATACAAATTTGCAGAGATTTACAATTTCATCCCAAAAATACGTGATTTTCAGCTTTTTTTGTGATTGTCGTTCATTTGGAGGCCGCCATCTTGAATTTTGAGTACGCGCCCAAGCATATTTTGAAAATTCATATACTTTGTGTCATTTTGTGCCACTTTTTGTTATTTTCGTTATTTTGCATTTCCTTGCGTCTTTTAGTCAAACCTAACAACGAGATCTTGTAGAGCGTGCCCGAAAACATATAGAAACAATATGAATATTCCCTCTTTTCCGTTACTGTTTGCGTGGAACGATGCAAATGCCACAATGTTATATTCGTTTTATATTTAATTTACCTACAACTGATATTAAGTCCAATCAGTATTTAATACTTACAAGGAGAGGTTCCACCTTCCGGGAAACGAATTTCATTGCAACTTTGAGAGCTGTCTTCTGGTACCCAAATATGAAAGAATTAAATTCAATCTCATATTCTGTTTCACAAAAGTTATACGCAGTTATCGAAAAATCGTGAAAAAAATATGTTTAAGCTTAATCGCCAACATCTAACGTCGACGCCCGCAGGTCTAGCAGGATATTATCCAGCAATTTGACACCGCTATCCACGTTCGAGGCGGACCTTCATTCCTCACCGTATACACACACACATATATATATATATGGGTGGTTCTCTGTGACATCGAAGATGAAAAAAATAAATATTGCTATAACTAAGGGAATATGTTTTAGAGGTATCCAGTAGTTCTCCTGAATTTTTTCAGATTTTTTCTGGGCCATTATTTTAAGTTACAGAGAGTCAAAGTTGACATTTTAGCACTTTTTTGCATTATATGCCCATTTTCATGAATTTTTACCTCCCAGGGGATGCATTTTTCACTAAAAACATAAGTATGAGTTTTTTTGTAAAATTTTCCGAACTTATCATTAAAAATACTTTTAAAGACATAAATGTATGCTGTCACACTCTTGTAAGCCATTTAAACCTTAAATAGTGAAAATCAGCAATTCTGCTCCGGACTCTGGTAACCTAATACTGTCTAAAAGATGTCTTTTTATAGTCAGAAACTGCCTAAAAATTTCCAGAGTGGGTCTAAATTATTAAGATCACTTATGGTCAAAATATCCGGGAAAAGTGCCCGAAATATTAATAGAAATGTATATTTGTTGCCTTATAACGATGAATCTAGTAGCATGATCATTGGAAAAAAATTTATGCACTTACCTTGGAATGGTAGAAAAGTATCTCCACTTGTTTCAGTATCCATCTAATCCCCTGTAAGCTGCTACAAATACAAATATTATTATAAAATTATAAAAAATTATTTTTTAAACATTTATAATGCTGGATTTTTAGTTTTACATCCCTTACAAGAATTATAATACTAATCTGAAGGATTACTATAAAAGTATCAACATTATTATTATTATTATTCAGCAATACATTGTTTTGATTTCACAAACTTGTCACTGTCACGTTATCATATTATTCGTTATAATTATATATCCGATTTATTTATATATCTTTTGTATTAAATACGTATATTCAGTTATTGTAATAATGATGTTTATATATTTATAGTAATCCTTCAGATTAGTATTATAATTCTTGTAAGGGATGTAAAACTAAAAATTAGGCATTTTAAATGTTTAAAAATTAATTTTTTACGTTTGTATAATAATATTTGTATTTTTAGCAACTTACAGGGGATTAGATGGATACTGAAACAAGTGGAGATACTTTTCTACCATTCCAAGGTAAGTGGATAAATTTTTTTGCAATGATCATGCTACTAGATTCATCGTTATAAGGCAACAAATATACATTTCCATTAATATTTCGGGCACTTTTCCCGGATATTTTGACCATAAGTGATCTTAATGATTTAGACCCACTCTGGAAATTTTTTAGACAGTATTAGGTTACCAGAGTCCGGAGCAGAATTGCTGATTTTCACTATTTAAGGTTTAAATGGCTTACAAGAGTGTGACAGCATACATTTATGTCTTTAAAAGTATTTTTAATGAAAAGTTCGGAAAATTTTACAAAAAAAGTCATACTTATGTTTTTAGTGAAAAATGCATCCCCTGGGAGCTAAAAATTCATGAAAATGGGCATATAATGCAAAAAAGTGCTAAAATGTCAACTTTGACTCTCTGTAACTGAAAATAATGGCCCAGGAAAAATCTGAAAAAATTCAGGAGAACTACTGGATACCTCTAAAACATATTCCCTTAGTTATAGCAATATTTATTTTTTTCATCTTCGATGTCACAGAGAACCACCCATATATATATGTATATATATATATACAGGGTGTCCCAAAAGTATGGACACACCTGAATATCTCGGAAAATAAGGGTGCTAGGAAAAAAACTTTCAATATAAAAGCTTTAGGAAATCAAACGATGCATCTGATGGTGACCTTCAATTTGACCTTAAGCTTGACCTTCAAGGTTATTTGAAGGTCAAAGGGGATTTTTAAAAATGGGAACCCCTATTTTTGCGATGGTTTTCAATTTGTTAGAATGACCTTCAAAAGGTAAAATGAAGGTTAAATATTGAAAAATCGTAAACAAGCTATTTTCTTTGAACTTTTACGGATTTGTGGGCGAATAAATGTCAGAGTAGATTTTGGGATTAACAACCTTGAGTATCTCGACCTTGGAGTTAATTTTGAAGGTCATTCAAAGGTCAAAGTAAATTTTTTATGGACAGCCTTATTTCTGACACCGGATTCAAAGAGAGCGGAAAACGTAATACCAGAAATGATATTTTACAGTTTTTCGTTGTGAACATGAGAAAGTTAATTGAAGGTTAAATTTCATAAATACTTAGAAACTATTGTCGTAAATTTACTAACCTTACTTTTAGCGCTACCCAGAAACAACGACGTGGACGTAGTAAGTTCTGTTTCCTTTGGGGTGCTTGATTAACGTGAGTCCCCTTGCCTCTCACGATGGGGAGCTTGCTTAACGTGAGTCCCCTTGCCTCTCACGATTGACGTGATGTCTAGCCGGTGAAGGCAAGACAGGCTGATGTCCGGCCGGTGAAGGCAAGACAGGCTGGTGTCCGGCCGTTAAAGGCAAGACAGGCTGGTGTCTGGCCTGTGAAGGCAAGATGAAAATTCTTTCAGAAATCGTCAGTTACCATTTAAAGTTCTTGCTCGAAATGCCCTCCATTTTTTAGTTGACAATGCCCCATGCGATCATAAAATGATGAAACTGCTCTTTGAATCATTTCATTTGGGATTGCCTGTATCGTGTCAATAATACGTTGTCGTAATTCCTCCAAGTTTGCAGGTTTAGTAGCATACACTTTGTTTTTGACGTAGCCCCATAAAAAATAATCTAGTGGCGACATGTCAGGGGAACGAGGTGGCGACTCAATAGTTCCTCTACGCCCAATTACTCGTCCTAGAAATGTTTCATCTAAATAATTACGCACGTTTATTGCATAATGAGGGGCCGCCACATCTTGTTGAAAGTAAGTGGTGTTAAAATTGTCACCGACAGTCTCATTAACCGCAGGTACGATTTCATTCCTTAACATGTTTAGATACTTTTTTCCTGTCAAATTACCTTCTATAAAAAACGGCCCTACTATGCTATTGTTTATGATACCTGCCCAAACATTTAGTTTTTGTGGATGTTGTGTATGTGATTCCAAAAACCAGTGTGGATTCTCTGATGCCCAGAACCTACAATTGTGACGATTAACGTTGCCATCTAACTGAAAAGTACATTCTTCGGAAAATACTATTTCGTTTAAAAAATTTTGCCGCGCATCTATACGGTTCATCATTAATTCGGCAAATTCCAGTCTTCGATCAAAATGATCCTCATTTAATTCTTGTACCAATTTGATTTTATATGGATGAAATTTCAACAGTTTCATAATTCTATGAACGGAAGTCCTACAAACATTTGTTTCCCAAGATACTTGCCTGACAGAGGTTCCAGGATTTTCAATGAATGATAATGCCACATTCAAAGAAGTTTCTTCATCAATCGCAATCTTAGGCCTCCCACTTTTGGGGCAATCTTTGACACTACCAGGTTGCATCCTCTCATCATGAGAATGGTTATTCGTTCACGTTCTGAAAGACGATTCATATTCAAATGAATAAAAGAAATGAAGAATAAGTTGAGAATTGTAAAACAAAACTAATAATTGAAAACAGAATGAATGCTTTAATAGACCAAATTCAAACTTATCGTTGAAATTTTCAGAGTCACTGAAAACACTACCCACGAGGTTTTCGGGGTTGTTGTACACGAATATGTGCTCAGAATTTTAACTGGGTACCCCCGGTGTAACTCTTAAATGTTTGAATATCTGCACATTATTGCATATTTAAACATTTTCTCAAATTTGCAATCTTGCTATTTTTTTATAAATTTGCTAGAATTAGTCGTGTTTATCTATTCCTTAAAACTGACGAAATCTTATTAGTTATACTCTTATTATAATAATGACACTAGCATTAAAAAAAGTGGTCTATTCTGGGAACGAGACCTATGTATTCTTATGTATTTGACGTGCTGAATCCGAATCCAACGTAGCTTTTACTCAGGCATCCCCAAAAATTTTTTAAAGTTATAAAAAACCGTGAAAAAGGTGAATAAAATCCATATTAAAATGGTAAGATTCGGAGTAAAACAGTTTTTTATGAGTGTACGTGGTTTTTGTGTATTTTGACTTGCTAAACCCAAATCCAGGGCTTATTTTACCCGGTTGGATCAGACTGTCTTGCCTTCACCGGCAGGCCACCAGCCTGTCTTGCAATGTTGCAAATTTTTCATTTTTGCAAATTTTTCAATTTTGCAGATTTTTCATTTTTGCAAATTTTTGAATTTTGCAAATTTTTTATTTTTGCACATTTTCCAATTTTGCAAATTTTTTATTTTTGCGAATTTTCCAATTTTGCAAATTTTTTATTTTTGCAAATTTTCCAATTTTGCAAATTTTTTATTTTTGCAAATTTTCCAATTTTGCAAATTTTTTAGTTTTACTTTTTTACTTAAGCATTCCATCGTGAGAGACAAAGGAGAATCACGTTAAGCAAGCATCCCATCGTGAGAGGCAAGGCGACTCATTTCTGGCATTACGTTTTCCGCTCTCTTTCAATCCGGTGTCAGAAATAAGGCTGTCCATAAAAAATTTACTTTGACCTTTGAATGACCTTGAAAATTAACTCCAAGGTCGAGATACTCAAGGTTGTTAATCCCAAAATCTACTCTGACATTTATTCGCCCACAAATCCGAAAAAGTTCAAAGAAAATAGCTTGTTTACGATTTTTCAATATTTAACCTTCATTTTACCTTTTGAAGGTCATTCTAACAAATTGAAAACCATCGCTTTGGACGAAAATTTTGTCAAAAATAGGGGTTCCCATTTAAAAAAATCTCTTTGACCTTCAAATAACCTTGAAGGTCAAGCTTAAGGTCAAATTGAAGGTCACCATCAGATGCATCGTTTGATTTCCTAAAGCTTTTATATTGAAAGTTTTTTTCCTAGCACCCTTATTTTCCGAGATATTCAGGTGTGTCCATACTTTTGGGACACCCTGTATATATATATATATATATATATATATATATATATTTGGGTACTTAAGGTATATTCTTTTCGGCTACCTATACGCTTGTATTATTCGTAAAGGCAAACCTGATATTTTATGTTATTTCGATTGCTGAACCAACCGTTTTCTCTTAAAACAAATATTATTTGATACTACAATTTAATTATAATAATTATTCGTTGCATTGCATTTTATTTGCAATATTCACGGTTTGAATTGCAATTTATTAACAATAATTCATGTTTTAAACGACAACAATTTTTAATTCAATCTGCATTTATTTATAATAATTCTTATTTTGATTATTAATTATTAATGTTTATAAAAAAATAACCCTGTGTATATTTTATTCTATAATTTGTTAACGTATTCGCAGTACAATAGTTTATTCAATCAAATTTAAAATTGTTATTTGACTTAAATAAGTTTACGCAATTGTTAATAAAATAGTGTAATTGTATGTGTTTTTGCCCATTAAAAAGCTGTAAGAATTTAGTTACACGTGTTCATTTAAAGGAAAACAGCATATTATAATGTTAACATATTTAAATAAATAATGCATGATTAATACGAAATATAACATATATTATTTTATTTATCCCACATTATATCCTGCATCTCTACTCTCAGAATAACTTCGCTCGCTACTCCCGGAGACGTAAGGCTAGTCCTAGTCAAACAAGAGCGAAAGGAACGCGAATGGTTTATTAACCATTTGCCTTCTTGTAACATTTTTTATGGTAATTGGTACAAGTCTGGACGTGACACCCTCCTTCAGTAATTAATATTAATTTTGAGAGATCACTTTGCAGTTTGTAATCTTAAAACAATCACGCTTGTTTAATTAGTTTCAAGAATTCTTGTATTTATTTACCTGCAGAGTCATATAGGATTGTACCCCAAGGCTTTAATAAATCAATCAATCAATCTCTTAAGAAGTGTGATGATGCTAAGCTCGTTATTTCTGCGACTATACTATTACTTATCGCGATTTTAAAAATATTTCTGTCAATGATCTTCAATGTTTGCTGATGTTTGCTTTTTCATGTTGCTGAGATTGACATTAAACTTGTGCTGTGATGTCTCTGTGATAATATATAGATCTCTAGGTCTGTCTTGTTGTGGCTTAATTTATACTTTTCGTCTTGTATGCAGGCTGTTGTTTCGTCAAGTAACTACTCTGAACTACAACAAACTTGGGAATATCACAAAAGTCAGTCCTAAGACCACTACTCTTCTGGCTATACATATATTAATATATATTTATGATTTACGTGACGAACTTTATCTTGCGGGTGCCCAGTATGTTGTGTAATTAGATGATATGCAAGTTTACTTGCAACTCTCTTACTCTGATCTGCGTGGGGGATAGCAGAACTTCGGAGAGTCGCAATTGCAATAGAGGATTGAGCTGTGTGCGCCCCACTCTAACTTAACGCCTCTAAGACTCAAGCTATTTTGTTCCGTTGTCGTAAATTTTGTTCGGACATCTACAACCACAATAGTTATGGCAATGAGTGATGGCGTTTACATCCAGTTTGTGGAGAGGGTCTTGCGTCTTGGTGTGGTTTTAGATGCGCTACTATCTTGGAAGCTGCATGTGGATAATATCATACTAATGTTAATAGAGTATTATATAGTCTGCGATTATTTAGCAAATACACTACTCAGGCACTGTTCTTTTTCCACACAGACTATTATTCATACGGCATGCAATGCTTCGCAGGTGATTCGAAACCGGCTACAGATTTTACAAAATACTTTTGTGCGTTACATTTGAGGTCTTTGGAGGGATGTTCATGGGTCGCCCCACATATATTCTTTGGGCTGGCTGCGCACAGATTCTAGGAGAGAGTATTTTATGGCGGTACTCGAGTACAAAATTGTGCGTATGTGAGTTCCAGCGTATCTACAGAGCCTCTACTCTACATTTCTCCCAAGGGCTTTGGAAGGGGGGTCACAAGAGAACTCGTACCTTCCCTCATGCGTACCGAGACTGGTATACGCTCCCTCCAGGTACAAGAAGCGCGTCCATGGAACTCCTTACCAACAGAAATTCGGGTCCTGGTCTCACTAAAAGGTTTTAAAACTGCGGCTCGGAGGCACTTCACAGCACTAGAATAGTTTTAACCATATTTATTCATATATTCAAATTGTTCTTATTTATTTATTTATTTATATATTCAAATTGTTCTAATTTATTTATTTTGTTATTCTATGTTGTACCGTTCCATATACACATGAATGAAAATATTTAAGGAATGTTTGGTGACGAGAAATTGTGATGACGAATAACTGTTTAGTGTAATCCAATAGTGTAGCCTTACTCGGCATTATTTAAATAATATTTCAAAGTTTTAATATTATTAACTAATAATACATGAAATATATCAGTTTACATTTACCGACGCGGTGGCGGAGTAGTGGAAGCGCACCTCGGCCGATCGCGAAAGTTAAGCAGCGCTGAGCGCGGTTAGTACTTGGATGGGAGACCATTCTCGTGCGGCTTTCGTGATCGCTTAGGTGTTTTTCACATTCCACAACGTGAGCGGGAGGTGTGAAACATTCGGTTTCGGTGTCAAGGCCTACGCAATGTGACTTTGACACCCAAAAAGAATGTTTCGAATACACCGGCCATCTCGGATGAGGTTTTCCCTGCTTCACAGGTTTCCCTCATCCACGGGCATAACCCCGGGCGAATGCGAGATGGTGGGGTTTTAAGGGAGGGATAAAGCACCCACTCATAGGTGGTAGGTGGACACCGTTAAGTCCCCCAGGGGATAAACGGTAGGAAGTGCCAGGAAAAAAGAGGACACAAAATCAAGAATAAAAAAAAAAGAATATCAGTTTACATTTAAGACACAATCCATATGGGATTTTCTTTTTTTTTTTTTTTTTTTTTTTTTTTTTTTTTTTTTTTTTCGGTCGGTCCTGTTTGTTCTATCCTCCCTCGATGAGACTGCCACTTATCGTGAAGCGGCCTTTCTGGCGGTATCGAGCGCGCGCCTAAAGGTGGCACAGGCTCCGGACCCCGCCACGTGAGACACTCCCTCAGCATCCTTTGTTGGACAAAGAAAGCATTTGGGAGCGCTCTTGCAATTCTTAAGGTTGTGTCCAGGCTCGCCGCACTTGTAGCACGACGAGGACCTGTCCACTCCCTCACACTTCCTTTTCGTGTGGCCGAAGTCTAGGCACCGATAGCACCTCTCGACCAAGACTCGATCCCGAACGCGACAACTTACGAAGCCAACGCAGAGATGCCGCATCGACTTCAGCCTGTCAGCGCTCTCGTGATCCAGCTTCACGATGGCTGTCTTCTGTTGATTGCGGTTGGGACCCAAAAGCTTCACCTCTCGGCTCTCAGGCGGTGACGCGAGAACTTTATCTAGGGCCGCTACCACTTCGTCCCTCGTTGTGAGAGCGTCCAGGTCTCTGATCTCCAGGGTCACCCTTCGATCTCGGATCCTAACTTCTCCCATCCCTTTAGTAGCCGTACGGACTTTCTCAGCGAATGCTGTTGCGTCCGTCTTCTTGCCCAGCCGGAGCAGGACATCTCCCCGCCCTGTTGGCCTTACGCTCAGAACCTGGGCGCCGCTGTCGTCCGGGTTGACTTCCTTTCGGAGCTTCCCCAAGACTTCAGCATACGTACGGTCCCTCGCGACAGTTACCACCAGGGTGGATACCGGCGCCATCTGGCGCTTTCTCCTATCAAGAGGCGCCTGTCCCGACTTGACTGTCGGCTTTTTCCCCGCCACTGACGCGGACTTGGATTGCTCCTTGTCCGTGCCACGTGGTGGTACCTCCTTCCGAGGCATCTTCTTCTTGCGGCTCTTAGAGACCTCGGGGGGGCTTTGGGGGCCCTCTCTACTTCTCTTTTGAGCCTGCATTCTAGCTGTAGCCGTAAAGACGGCTTTAGCTATTATGCCTCTTCTCTTAGGCCGCCGACGATTCTCGTGACCAACTCGGTAATCCTCGACTTGGCACTTGTAATCGTCGACTGCCGAAAACATCTTTTTGGTTTTCCCGTAGAACTCTTGTACAAGAGTGTCTACGGTCTTCAGCCCTGTCTTGACGACCATGGAGATGTTAGGCTGCTTTGCACAAGCGGCCAACATAGCCTGGAGTTCGCTCTTTAGATGGTCGTAAGTGGAGTCGATGTCCTCCTGCGCCTTCTCTACCTTCTCGTATTCCTTGCGGAATATTTCGATCTCCTCTTGAGATTCCTTACCATAGACAGAGATGCCACTGATGGCACTACCAAGGCTGGTAACGCTGCCGCTTCTTAACCTGTTTGCGGATGCAACACTCAACATCTGTACGACGGCTGCTGTTGGGGGTTTTCTTTCGAGGGCCCCACCTCTGACGTGTTCGTAGAACGAAGCGCTTGGTGGCCTCCCCCAAAATCCGTGAGGCCAGCGCCGGCCACCATGGCTTTCACCCGATCGGAACCGACGGCGGGATTGACTCCTAGTTTGGAGCTGCCCGCTTGGGGTAATAGGTATTCCATTCGCTTGCTCATCATCCTTCTTCAACTGTTTGGTCCACGGAGGCTATTTTGTTTCACCTCTACCCTTCACGCAAGCGTGACGAGCTTTCCCCCATCCGCCACCCGGGGGACGCGCCGCATACGGGAACAGGAAACCCCGCGCGGTTTATTATTATTATTATTATTATTATTATTTTTTTTTTTTTTTGGAGTCTGTGGTAATGACATTTTACGCACAACCGGCAAACTATCCACCCCCTCGCAAAAGCAGACAGTCCACCGAGTGTGGGACTCAGTAGGAGCAAACTACTAATACCCACTAAACCCACATATCTCTGTTCGCACCGACACCAGCCCGGAACTGTTATTCACATTACTTCAGACTGGGCGGCTGTCCTTGCGTGTCCAAAAAACACATTCATTCTTATAATCGTTCATTCTCGAATCACATTCGCTCAATCTGTCAGACGTCCATCTGCTTTTTTGCTCCGCAATACATTCGTAACGTAATTTGCGATCAGGCGCCAGTTGTCCGCGTTCGTCGTCATAAGTCTCGTCACGTTTTCCGGCGTGATCGCTTCTATGTCCATTTCAAGTCGTTGACGTTGATCTGCCCATCGCCTACAGGCGAAGAACGTATGATCAGCCCGTGTCCGCGCTTCGATCGTATATGCGCTTTCGTTCCGTCGCGAGTAGGTCGATCGGAATCACGCCCGCGATAACAAGAACGGCGTTTTCAGACACCGTTCTGTACGCGCACGTGATTCTTAACGCGCCCACCCGCTGTACGCTAGAGGGAACCTCCCTTTTGGAGGGTAGAGCACTTTTCCATGCTACCGGAAGCGTCCACAGGTTGCGGATAGTGGAACGGCCAGAGAGAGTAGTGGTCATAGGAGACTATAACCAGTCTCTCTGGTCAGTCGCTAATATGTGTGAATGGGGAGAACCCTATAAACGGGTGTGCTCCGAGCGTGGCATGCCTGCACTGGGTTCTATGCTGGAGAGAGCGGAGACATAGCAGGTGTTATCAGCTGGGTGGCGGAGCGATCAACAGGGAGCTTTCTCGTGGCTGCAGGCTCGTTCACTTTGGAGGGTGCTGCCGTTAACACCAGTATCGCACTCCTGGGCCGCCACTAGTTCTTGGGCCCGAACCCGGCTTAGCCAGCATGGGAGGCTGCCCTTTGCAGTAGTAAACGTCGGAAACGGCGCAAATCTCGCTTCTCGTAGTAATGCCGGCTGGCGATCGGGTGGGATCTTGCTGCGAGTCGTGGAGGAGGAACGGTCGATGCCACCGGACTGTAGGGGAGCTAAGTTATCGGGACAGCTCAGGACGGATCGTGCAAGCCACCGCCTGGTGACTATCTGACCACTTTACACAAACACACACATAGGGGGGATGGGGATAAATAAAGAAAATAAAAAAAATGACAAGTTCAATAACAATTGCAGGTACCAGAGTACTGCCTGCGCCATCCGACTCAGGAGAGTCACGGGGGCTTCCCAGCTCCCCCATCACGCCGGTAGGAAACCTGGCTGGCGTGGCGGTAACTGCTTCAGGAAAACTCGCACGACACATCGGAGGGTCGCCAACTAGTTGGGAGGCTGCAGAGAGCAAACTGTATGAACAATTGCTCAACATACGCAGCAGCCTAGCTAGAATGACCGAGAGAACAAACGTCCAAAAGAATGTTAGTCGCGTCATAACAGGCGGAATGAGCGAGATAAATGAATCGGTCGAAGTCGCGTTGTATGAATTGCAACGAAGAAATTGCTCCGCAAGTCGACAACCAACATCAACGACGTATGTATGGCTGAGTCCACACCTCAGCAAAAACAGAAACGGAAAAGGGAAAAACAAACCCCCACACCAGAAAAGAACGTCGCGGAAACGCAAGAAGTACCCCAAACAGAGACTTGGTCGACGGTCGTCCAAAAAAAGAAAAAAAAAAGGACGGCAGCGGCTACTACACGGACGGACGGACTGCTACCTGGGCAATCCACCGCTCACCAAAACCGGCAGTCAGATCGGCCAAAGCCCACACAGGGCAGAAGCACGATTTTGATCAAACCGGCGGAGGGGCAGACGTATGAGGATGTGTTACAAACCATACGTCTGAAGGTGGATCCTACAAAGACCAAGACGGACGTACGACAGATACGAAAAACAAAGCAGGGTGGGGTTTTGCTGCGACTCGGCAAACAGGAGACGCGGCAAGATTTCCAACAGACCTTGCAGGTCGCCCTCGGAGAAAAAGCCCAGGTAAAGGACCTGACAGCTACGATAACGCTGGAATTTCTCGACCTGGACAGTGTTACGACTGAAAAAGACGTTACAGACGCTATCAACCGCGAACTCGGGGACAGCGCAGAAAGAAGGGTGCACGTCTTTGGATCCAACGCCCGAGACTTGGCCCTTGCGGTATGCGATTTCGACGCAAGGAACGCGACCAGGATCCTTAAAAAAGGAAGAATAAAAATCGGTTGGGTTAACTGACGCGTGAGACCGAGGCTTCGTGTACCTAGGTGCCACAAATGCCTCGGATACGGGCACATCAAAAAGGACTGTAAAGGACCGGACAGACACCGGTGCTGCTGGCGATGTGGCCGAGAGGGGCACGATGCACAGGCGTGCAAAAACACACCTGAGTGCTTCCTCTGTCCCAAGAAGGACAACAAGAGCCTCGCACACGTCGCTGGTTCAGGCGCGTGTGCAGCATTTAAGGCAGCACTGACAGCGACAAAGACCAAGACAATAAAATGCCGGTAACTGTTCTCCAATGCAATATGAATCGGAGTAGCGTGGCACACGCGCTGCTTCCTCAGATTGCGGCGGAGCTGGACGCAAACATCCTCGTCATCAGCGAACAGTACCGGGATTTAACACCGCCGAACTGGCTCGCTAGCAGCACGAGTACAGCGGCATTATGGGTGCGCGGGGAATGGGCAACGCGGATCATCGAGCGCGGATCCGGGGAGAGCTACGTTTGGGCAACGGTGGGCGATGTCACCTACGTCAGCGTCTACCTTAGCCCGAATTATAGCGCTCTCGAATACGCGGAGAAGCTGGATACTCTCGAAGACGCCGTGAGAGACATCCCCGGCAACAAAATCGTGGCGGGCGACTTCAACGCGCGCGCGGTCGAGTGGGGAATGCCCGAGACAAACAGACGTGGACGACTACTGTTGGAAATGGCCGCAAGGCTTAAACTGACAGTGGCAAATGAGGGAAATACGCCGACGTACAGACGACCCGGCTTCGGGGACTCTGTGCCCGATGTGACCCTTATTTCGGACAGGATGACACAAAGACTGAGAGCATGGAGAGTGATCGAAGACTACACAGCCAGCGATCACCAGTACATCTCCTTCGGTCTTATAGACGAATCGCGTACGAGCAGTACTCGGGTAACTCGTCCCCCTCGTTGGGACGTGAAACGGATAGACTTAGACAAACTCGACAGACAAATGACGCGCGGGGAACCACTGTCACAGGTGGAACCTCGCGGAATGACTAATCGCGGCAGGGCTGAAGCGCTTGTCGGGGAAACAACCCAGTTTCTTCAACAATTGTGTGAAGCCTCTATGCCGCGGAAACGTTACGCACGCAACAAACGAGAGACATTATTATTATTATTATTATTATTATTATTATTATTATTATTATTATTATTATTATTATTATTATTATTATTATTATTTCGTGGGAAACTGGAGAAATCTTACATAAGACGACGACGAGGGTCCGCACTCGTCGCCAGTGCCGGATTCTTACCGGCTAAAACTCCAAACCCAACGCTTTCACCTGCCCAGCCCGGAACTGTTTTTCACATTACTTCAAGCTGGGGGCGTGTCTTGTGACATGCGTCAATTCGGTCGGTCCTGTTTCTTCTATCCTTCCTCGATGAGACTGCCACTTATCGTGAGCGGCATTTCTGGCGGTATCGACCGCGCGCCTAAAGGTGGCACAGGCTCCGGACCCCGCCACGTGAGACACTCCCTCAGCATCCTTTGATGGACAAAGAAAGCATTTGGGAGCGCTCTTGCAATTCTTAAGGTTGTGTCCAGGCTCGCCGCACTTGTAGCACGACGAGGACCTGTCCACTCCCTCACAATTCCGTTTCGTGTGGCCGAAGTCTAGGCACCGATAGCACCTCTCGACCAAGAATCGATCCCGAACGCGACAGCTCACGAAGCCGACGCAGAGATGCCGCATCGACTTCAGCCTGTCAGCGCTCTCGTGATCCAGCTTCACAATGGCTGTCTTCTGTTGACTGCGGTTTAGGCCCAAAAGCGTCACCTCTCGGCTCTCAGACGGAGACGCGAGAACTTTGTTTAGGGCCGCCACCACTTCGTCCCTCGTTGTGAGAGCGTCCAGGTCTCTGATCTCAAGGGTAACCCTTCGATCTCGGACTCGAACTTCTCCCATTCCTTGGCTAGCAGTACGCACTTTCTCCGCGAATACAGCCGCATCGGTTTTTTTGCCTAGCCGAAGCAGGACGTCCCCCCGCCCTGTGGGCCGCACACTTAGAACCTGCGCGCCACTGTCGTCCGGATTCACTTCCTTTCGGAGCTTCCCCAGAACTTCAGCAAACGTTCGGTTCCTCGCGATTGTGACCACCAGGGTGGATACCGGCGCCTTCTGGCGCTTTCTCCTGTCAAGAGGCGCCTGTCCCGACTTAACCGTCGGCTTCTTCTTTTCCACCACAGGCTTGGACTTGGATTGCTCCTTGTCCTTACCAGGTGGTGGCACCTCCTTGCGAGGTTTTTTCTTCTTACGGGTTTTAGAGGCCTCGGGTGGGCTTTAAGGGCCCTCCCTACTCCTCTTTTGAGCCTGTATCTTGGCTGTAGCCGCGATGACGGCTTTAGCAATGATGCCTCTTCTCTTAGGCCGCCGACGATTCTCGTGGCCAACTCGATAATCCTCGACTTGGCACTTGTAATCATCGACTGCTAAAGACATCTTCTTCGTTTTCCCGTAGAGCTCTTGTACAAGAGCGTCTACGGTTTTCAGCCCTGTTTTGACGACCATGGAAATGTTAGGCTGCTTTGCACAAGCTGCCAACATTGCCTGAAGTTCTTTTTTCAGATGGTCGTAAGTGGAGTCGATCTCCTCCTGCGCCTTCTCCACCTTCTTGTATTCCTTACGGAACACTTCTATCTCCTCTTGAGATTCTCTGCTATAGGCAGAGATGCCGCTGATGGCGCTACCAATGCTGGTAACGCTGCCGCTTCGTAACCTGCTTGCAGAAGCAGGACTCAGCATCTGGGATAGCGGCTGCTGTTGGGGGTTTTCTTTCGAGGATCCCGCCTCTGACGTGATGTTAGAACTAAGCGGTTTGTGGCCTCCCCCAAAATCCATGAGGCCAGCGCCGGCCACCGGGGCTTTCACCCGATCGGAACCTACGACGGGATTCACTCCTAGTTTGGAGTTGCCCGCTTGGGGTAGTATGTTTTCATCTCGCTTGCTCATACTTCTGGTTGTACTGTTTGGTCCACGGAGATTATTTTATTTCACCTCTACCCTTCACGCTAGAGTGACGAACATTCCCCCATCCGCCACCCGGGGGACGCGCCGCATACGGGGACAGGACACCCCGCGCGGATTATTATTATTATTATTATTATTATTATTCCGGTTTCGGGTTTTCTGATCCCGCATCCGGCGCCTCCCCAGGCGGCGGATAGGGGAACGCTCGCTAGAAATAGAGGGTACCGAGGAAATAAAATACTCGTGGTGGACCAAAATCAGATAGGGGAAGGAACCCCGAATAATAAACAAACATGGCAGATTTAATAATCAAAGAAAACCTTACGGTGCAGGGGGTCGGATCCCCAGTACCGGCGGTCGTCAGGGGTGAGCAAGCGGGCCCCGGATCGTCGTCATCAAACGACTGCAGTGGCGTAAAGGTGACTCACCTGGCCTTTACGTCATCTAATGTTACAGGTATAGACGCTCTGCGTAAGGACATTTAAAGATGGACTGCCTGTGCTGCAGGGTAAGATAGAGGCATTGGAGGAGGACAGGCGCCTCATCATAAAGGCCAAGCGATCGCTGGTGGAGAGCACCAGCGGGGCTTGGTCAAAAAAAGTTGTTACGCCTCAGCCTACTCCGAGCAGCAAAAGGCAGTCGTCCGTCTCGCCCTCAAACCTTGTGGAGGGTGGACGGTCGAATAAAAAAAAAAAGAAAGAAGACGCCCAAACAAACACCTATGGCGAACCATGAAAAATCCTCGACCAGGCCAGATGACTGGGTCGAGGTGAAAAAGAAGAAAAAGAAAAGAAAGGAGAAGAAAAAGAAGGAGCAAAAGACAGAGGCTAAAGCCTCCAAATCGATAGCTAAACCAAAGATGGCCGGTAAGACCAAGCCAGAAGCCATCGTCTTAAAGCCAGCGAGCGGCAAGACCTACGCCGACATACTTGGAGGTATTCGGCAACAGGTCAACGCAGCCGATCACGGGGCGGATGTTAGGAGTGTCCGTTGCACCAGGAACGGAGCCCTCATGATCGAGCTTAAGAAAATAGAAAGCTCGAAAAAGGAGGGTTTCACCCAGGCACTCAAGGACGCAGTGGGAGATGCAGCAACGATGCGTATCCTTACACCCACTGCCGTCCTTGATATCAGGGACATCGACTGTTGTAGCACGAAGGAAGAGGTTAGCGAGGCGATTACCAAAGCAATAGGAAGTGGAGAAGAGCCCGCTAGCCTAAGACTTACGAGGCCAAACAAAGCTGGGCAGATTCTGGCTATTGCCACCGTAACGGAGGTGGCAGCGAAGAAACTGCTTGAATCGGCCCGGCTAAAGATCGGCTGGATCAACTGCCGTATACGCAGACGCTTAAAATAATGGAGCATCAGACGGCGAAGAAAGCTCTCAGTCGGGCAATACAAGCAAGTAAGTACCGATGCATGGAGAAGCTGCGAGAGGATCTTAATAAGGATCCGTGGGGTTTGGGGTACAAGATCGTAATGCGCAAAGTCGGGGCCTTTGCAAAAAGTGCACCGATGAGCGCTGAGGTCATGGACCAGATCGTCTGTACCCTTTTCCCCACTCATCCGAAGCGCGCGGATGATCTCGCAGTCCCAGATGGGCTCGAAGCTCCGCTCTTCACCCGGGCGGAGCTGGAGAAGGCAGTGCGCACCTTGAAGTGCAAGAAGGCGCCGGGACCAGACGGGGTACCATCTGAGGTACTGAAAGCTGTGGCGCAAAGCCATCCAGAGCTCTTGCTTTGCATGTTCAATACTTGTCTCCGGGCTGGAAAATTCTACGCTCCCTGGAAGGAGGCAAGGCTGGTTCTGATAAGCAAGGGCAAAGGACCGGCGGATGCGCCACCATCGTACAGACCGCTGTGTATGTTGGACACCGCGGGTAAACTCCTGGAGAAGCTGGTGCGATCGCGCCTGCAGACTGTGATTCAGGCTGCGGGCGACCTCTCCGAGAAACAATATGGTTTTCGGAGAGGAAGATCCATTATAGATGCTGTTCAGGAGGTAGTGAAGGCGGCCATGAGTACGGAGGACGGAAACCACTTTTCCCGCCCAATCTGTCTCCTGGTGACGCTCGACGTCAAGAACGCCTTCAACTCGCTAAGGTGGTCCGACGTGCTACAGGCTCTGGAACGGGACTTTGATGTACCAAGGTATCTCTTACGGATCCTTGGGGACTATCTGAGGGACCGGTACATCCTGTATGACACAGCGGATGGCCAGAGAAGACGAGAGCTCACGGCAGGCGCAGCCCAAGGTTCCATACTGGGTCCTGATCTGTGAAATATTTCCTACGACGGGTTACTCAGGATGGAAATGCCAGAGGGCTGCACGCTGATCGGGTACGCGGATGACGTGGCCGTTACCATAATTGCTAGAAGCATGGAGATAGCACAGACGCGGCTCGATCAGATCATGGACCGTGTTCGCCGTTGGATGGAGGAGCATGGGCTGGAACTGGCGATGGCAAAAACCGAGATCGTGCTTCTCACGAAGAAGCGCGTGCCAAAAATTGTGCCGTTGAACGTTGGTGGAGAAGTCGTTACCACTAAGTTGGTAGTCAGGTACCTGGGGGTGATGCTTGATTCAAAGCTCACCTTCTGGGACCTGATCAAAGAGGCGGCAGACAAGGCGGCTGCGGTAGTTACAAACCTGAGCAGGGTAATGGCCAACATTTGGGGCCCTCGCTCGAGCGTCAGGCGCCTGCTGCTGCGGACCGCCGAGTCGATAATGTTGTATGGAGCCGAAATATGGTCAGAGGCGCTGCGACACCAAAAGTACCGCAAGCGCCTCTTGGCAGTTCAACGGAGGTGTGCGCTTCGAGTGACGAGCTCGTATCGCACGGTGTCTGAGCCGGCAGTTCTGGTAGTGGCGGGGGTCATACCCATTGACCTCCTAGCCATAGAGCGCCGAAACGTCTACCAGTCGAAGGAGGAGCTTGGACCAGTGAGGGCTAAGGAAGCTGCAAGAGTGCAGACCTTGCTCTCCTGGCAGGAGCAATGGGAGCGGGAAACGCGCGGAAGATGGACGGCAAGGTTGATCAGCCAGCTGTCCCTATGGCACGGTAGGCAGTATGGGGAGGTGAATTTCTACCTCACCCAGCTGCTGACGGGCCATGGATACTTCCGCGCGTACCTGCACCGAATGGGTAAGGCGATGGACCCGCGGTGCTTGTATTGCGGGTCCGAAAAGGACGATGCCCACCACACGTTCTTCGTGTGTGAACGGTGGAGGGAAGATAGAGCCAGCATTGAGAGCGACGTGGGTAACTTAACACCCGACAACGTCGTTCCCTTGATGCTGGCTACGAAGGAGAATTGGAGGTCAATAGCCCGTTATGTCGAAGGCATTCTTCGACTAAAGCGGGCTGACCTCCAATAATATTCGGAGCCTGGAACGGAGGTGCCTCTGCGGCAGACGGCTGGCCCCACTCCGAAGTATTCCTGTAGGTTAGTGCCGGGGTGGAATAAGGCCAGATAAGAGGGGTCTCCCGGGTGGACTCCCGTCGGCCGCGATCGGTAGCAATAGCTGAAGAACGCGGCTGGCGGGCATGCACTTGGGAGGTGGGTTTTAGTGGGTAGTCCTACGTTTATAGGGAGTCCAGAGTTCCATTGTCCATTGAGCACCTCTCGACCAAGACTCGATCCCGAACGCGACAGCTCACGAAGCCGACGCAGAGATGCCGCATCGACTTCAGCCTGTCAGCGCTCTCGTGATCCAGCTTCACAATGGCTGTCTTCTGTTGACTGCGGTTTAGGCCCAAAAGCGTCACCTCTCGGCTCTCAGACGGAGACGCGAGAACTTTGTTTAGGGCCGCCACCACTTCGTCCCTCGTTGTGAGAGCGTCCAGGTCTCTGATCTCAAGGGTAACCCTTCGATCTCGGACTCGAACTTCTCCCATTCCTTGGCTAGCAGTACGCACTTTCTCCGCGAATACAGCCGCATCGGTTTTTTTGCCTAGCCGAAGCAGGACGTCCCCCCGCCCTGTGGGCCGCACACTTAGAACCTGCGCGCCACTGTCGTCCGGATTCACTTCCTTTCGGAGCTTCCCCAGAACTTCAGCAAACGTTCTGTTCCTCGCGATTGTGACCACCAGGGTGGATACCGGCGCCTTCTGGCGCTTTCTCCTGTCAAGAGGCGCCTGTCCCGACTTAACCGTCGGCTTCTTCTTTTCCACCACAGGCTTGGACTTGGATTGCTCCTTGTCCTTACCAGGTGGTGGCACCTCCTTGCGAGGTTTCTTCTTCTTACGGGTTTTCGAGGCCTCGGGTGAGCTTTGAGGGCCCTCCCTACTCCTCTTTTGAGCCTGTATCTTGGCTGTAGCCGCGATGACGGCTTTAGCAATGATGCCTCTTCTCTTAGGCCGCCGACGATTCACTTGTAATCATCGACTGCTAAAGACAACTTCTTCGTTTTCCCGTAGAGCTCTTGTACAAGGGCGTCTACGGTTTTCAGCCCTGTTTTGACGACCATGGAAATGTTAGGCTGCTTTGCACAAGCTGCCAACATTGCCTGAAGTTCTTTTTTCAGATGGTCGTAAGTGGAGTCGATCTCCTCCTGCGCCTTCTCCACCTTCTTGTATTCCTTACGGAACACTTCTATCTCCTCTTGAGATTCTCTGCTATAGGCAGAGATGCCGCTGATGGCGCTACCAATGCTGGTGACGCTGCCGCTTCGTAACCTGCTTGCAGAAGCAAGACTCAGCATCTGGGATAGCGGCTGCTGTTGGGGGTTTTCTTTCGAGGGCCCCGCCTCTGACGTGATGTTAGAACTAAGCGGTTTGTGGCCTCCCCCAAAATCCATGAGGCCAGCGCCGGCCACCGGGGCTTTAACCCGATCGGAACCGACGACGGGATTCACTCCTAGTTTGGAGTTTCCCGCTTGGGGTAGTATGTTTTCAGCTCGCTTGCTCATACTTCTGGTTGTACTGTTTGGTCCCCGGAGATTATTTTATTTCACCTCTACCCTTCACGCTAGAGTGACGAGCATTCCCCCATCCGCCACCCGGGGGACGCGCCGCATACGGGGACAGGACACCCCGCGCGGATTATTATTATTATTATTATTATTATTATTATTATTATTATGCGATTTTATTGAACGGCGCAATTAAAAAATACTTAAAATTCCAGGTTTTTTCAATTAGTTTGCTGAAAAACGTAACTGCTTTTGTACTTTTAAGAAAATATTAACAGTGCCGTTCTAGCCACTTTCCTTAAAATTGACAAATGTTTCATTGGCCGTACAATAAACAAATGAAGCCCAAATGCAATGATGTGCCTCTTCAGGAAACCAAGTTACAGACTTTAAAATATCACATGTTTCCCTTACACAAAATGTTAAAATTATTGTGCATTTTCCCATATGTGTCATTACCCCCTTTATCTCTGAAACTACGAACTTTACGGAGAAACGATCTCTAAAAAAGGTGTAGGGTTTTCGACGAAAAACTTGTCCGTGGCCTTGAACTTGATCCTAATTGTCATCTAAAGGTTAAGTCGATTTTTTAAAGTAGAATGCTCCACTTTTGATCATGAATCTTGGAAGATCGTGAAATTCTGCGTACAACAGTACGTATCATGATGTGGGTCAATGGTCAATCCGAGGTCATTTAGAGGTCAAGATCCATTGTAGCCTGCTTTGCCGGATGTTTGAAAACTCATTATGATAAAAAATTAAAAAAATGTAGGGATTTATGGTTTTGCCCTGGGTATCCAATGGGAACCTAGAATTTGACCCTAAGCTCAAAATTTAAGATTTTTTGACGTTAGGTCGATTTTTTTAAAATGAATCATTCCTCTACTTTATTGCAAATTATGAAAGTAAAGGAAATTCTGCGTTTAAAGATGTGTACGATGATCTGACTATGAGGCGTCACGAGGTGACATAAAGTACATTTGAAGGTCAGACCAGCAAAATTCAAAAAATGGTATCATTTTAAGTAAAACTTTCTTTCTGTTTTTACGTTTTTTTCTTTTTTTTTATAGTGGCAGCTCATAAAATAGTAATACTTAATAGTTCGTGTGTGGAGAGTAACTATTTCATTATCTGTAAATAGTATTTTTTTGTTTGTCCGGCTATAAAAATGTAATGTTCTCATAATAATGACTATAGAATTCGGTTTAATTCATTATATGGTTGTTAAAAGATAAAACATATTTTCAATAGTTAAATGGTTTTTAAGGAGAGTTTGGAATGAAAATTTACAAAAATCATCCCCGTAACTATTGGCGCTCATGTCACTTAAGATATCTAAAATAATTATTGATTTAAAAAAAATAAAGTCCATACCATACAAATAGAGATACTCGTTATTGTGGATTTTGTACAAATAGAGAGTTCAACGGAATGTCACTCATACCAGATATATTTGTAGGCCGGTTGTCACCTCAAAAAATTAATATTCAAGTCGTAAAGTAATAAGTACGATTTGACTGACGAGAGATGACTTATTTGCACTCCGCCATTACTTCACGATGTACGGAAAAAAAATCATTTGGCCAGTCGATAATGTAGTTTCATTAGCACTACTAATGAGTTTATCCGATAGATAGAGGTGCCAGTAGATGGCGCTAGATAAACGTGGCAATGCCAGTAAAATTAGGGTGATTAATTGATAATGCAACGTAAAGTTGCTGTTCTGCATTCATTGCAGTAACTGGTCTACCCGATTTGGGGAGATTACGTACAGTACCGTGATCATTAAAACGTTGTGCTGTTAATTTTACTGTATTTTTTGAGATTCTAGATTGTTGTACTCTAAATTGTTGGATAAAGTAATCTCGCACTCTCTCATAAGATCGTCGATTGTTGTCATAACCAATCATCATAACAATAGTTATACGCTCCCGTTTAGTTAGAATCATGATGGTCTTGATGTAACAATGCCTGTCAAGTTGTATGGGATAATTAAAAAGTCTGAGGAGAATTTTTTTTTATTTTAACGTCGCTCTATTTATGCTTCCAAATCCGTGCTAATCAGCGATGGAGGTCATACGATATCTTTGTTATAAAACGATATCTTTGTTATAAAGGTACTTGTTGAAAATACATTCCCCAGTGGTGCTTGCATCAGTCGGTCGGGGCCGGAAATCGAACCTGGGACCTCCAGATTGCGAGGCCGACGCTCTACCGACTAAGTCATCGCAGGCCTCGTTACGTGTCTGCACCAATCAGATATTCTGGCACCTCGAGACAGTGATATGTCTGTGATTTTACGTTTGTAATCACTGTAACAAAATATTTCAGTTAGAATTATTCGTCAATTTTTCCATCGTCGGTAGATTAAATTCGTTTTGAATTAACCCAGTAAATCGCATAAGATTATAAATATAAAATATTATGAGAAAAGCAATAATTATACGTGATTTTCATGCAGGTTCTCCTTGCTATCATTTTGTAAAACGATAAAGTGGATTTGCGACTTACGGGGGCCTTGCACCGCGAGCCACAAAAGGCGCACGTCCCCCGTAGGTCGACTATGTTGCTGCGCCGCCTACATTGTTACCTGGAGCCGCCTTTACTTAGCTTCACTTGATGACGCCGAACACCAAGGTCGCCAGAGCTATTCCATGTAAAATCTCCAGGTCTTTATGTCTCGGAATTTTGCTGATATGCATTTTTATCAACAAGTTAAATTGGTATCTACGGTACACAAAATTTGTGTACATAAACATGACCTCAATTCAGCCTTGTTTCTCTTAACATTGTCACGCCGCACTGGGGATCAGGGTACGGGACTACTTAAATAAATACGCGAGGAGATTATAAAATTAACACTAAGATTTATTAACTGACAAGACAAGAAAACAACAATTTATTTTCAATCGAAGTCGGGCACCAGTCGATTGTAATCTAGTAAATTAATTAATCCAACGCGATCGCTCAGCGTAGCGCAGGGGAAAGAGGGGAAATGCGGGAGAGAGTCAACGCTAAGATGGCGGGGAATAATACGCGCACACACACGCGGGCGGACCGGGAATTCGCGACCGATAAAAGAAAAGGGGAAAGTGCACCATACGCACTCACCTTTCGTAACTGCAGCCGATTGATAAAGTCTCTAAATCGCTGCCACACTCTGTTCAGCTCACACAACAAAATCGAGCAATAAATCGGTAAAATAGCCGATACAATGATAAATCACACCGCGATCAAGCACTCTCGACCGTAGTTCACGGAGCTCTGCTCTCCGTCGGCACTCGGCTCGTCTCGTTCGTGCGCGCGCATGCGCGCCGCGCTCTATTTGCCACGAGGCGAGAGCTCGTCCGTACGATCGGCCCAACGTCGACGAGCGACGATAGCGCTGCCGATTCGGGTAGTCAGCTGGGTCCCACTTCGTTAATGTCGAAGTCGCTCGATCAGCCGATTCCTTCTTTTTCTTGGTGAGTGCGTTGTACGTGCGGGGAATGCGGGGAAATACTCAGTTTACGGGTTTTCGTGGGGATATTCGTGGGTGAGGTTTATAAGGATAGTGTGTGTGCGGTACCCGGGTAGGTAGGATACGTGTAAGGATAGCTGGTTTAATAATTCTGTGACAGGTGTCGAATCACCTTGTCACAACTCCCCCCCGCCAAACTGAAGTTACGCGGAGTCGTAACTTCGGGGAATGCTGCTATAAGAGAAGCAAAATTTCCTAGTTAATTACTTAACCTAAGATGACCGGTGTCATCTACTTTTCGGTGTGATGTGTAACTGCTTGGCTGCTCCAATCTTTGTGTAGTGTTCGCGCTGTGTGTGTTTCCTATTTCACTATTATTTCTATTATCAATTCTCTTATACTACCCATTTACTGGCTGCCCATACAAGTTTACTTACTTACTAACCGATGAGAGCTCCCGATATTTCCGCGACCATACTCTCCTTCATACTTACATGAATCATTCGTTCTATTCTATTTACAATGTAAAGAAAAAAATTATTACTATTTAATTTTGCATGTATATATATAATTTATCTAATTCTTAATTTTAGGTAAAGTGCGTACGTTGCTATTATAATTATCAATATAGGGGGCTTCCTTGAATTTAACCGTGTCCTATGTCGTTTTCTTATTAATTAATGTATTTTCTTATTTCCGAGTTTCGTTTTCTTTCCTCCCCCTTTTTCTTATGTGTAAATTGCATTTTATATGTGGGAATTGTATTTGGGTTAGTAAATAATAATCGCTTATTTTCTATAGGAATCTATTTATTTAAAAAACTATAAAAAGAAAATATATATATATGTAATAGTTAGGCCCATTTTTTGGCCAACTCTTTTCTCTTGCGGAGAACCTCTCGGTGGTATTCTCCACACCGAGGGCAGGATGCGTTCAACACGCCTTTCCAGCCGCAGTTTCGGCAGAACATGGCCCTTGGTGACGAGCAGGTGTTGAATTTGTGGCCTGTTCCACCGCAATTCCAGCATCCTTGCCGGCATTGATCCTGGGGAGGTCGGGGTACTCCTTCCCAGAGCCTCTTCTCCTCCTCTAACCTAGTTTGGTCTGGTTTTGAGACTCTGGGCATGGTGAGTAGGGATGGGATTTCCCTGGGTTCCTGGGGGTTTGGGGTGCTTATGATGGGCGCGACGGGGTTAATTATGGGTTCGGGGATGGTTTGCGCGGGGGTAGGTGGGTAGTGTGGGGGAGCGGGGAAATTCTGGGCGGGGAGGTTTGGGGTAGAAGCGGGGGAATATGACGTGGTCAAGTTTTGGGCCGGAGCGGGGGAGATTTCGGGGACAACCGTGGAGGGTTTAGGTTCTGGGGATTTAGATGGGAGTGGTGAGGGGTTTTGGATATGGTGGTATTGGGGGAATAAGGGAAGAGGTGCTGGGACGTGGATGTACGTATACTGCCGTGTGGCGGGATTGTATACTGGGTGGGAAATGGTAGGAAGAGGTTGTACGGGGAAAGGATTTGGGGACATGGTGAGAGGGGGGAAGGATTGTCCTGGTGGCGGTGTCTGCGGTCGCCTCATGACCGGTGTGTCTATCGCCGCCATCTGTGATACTTCCTCTCTCCTCTCTATCTTGGCCATGGTGGCTCTAAAACGAGGGTCCTCACACAGGTGGCGACCGCCGCGGGTACATCCTCTGGTACCCGGGCACCCTCTATTCGGTGCCTCCCTCATTGCCATCCTGGCCATTGCCTCCGCCAATTCCTCGTTCCCTGGCTTTGGCATTTCCGTCGGGCGAGATGCGAATCTTCCGCGTCCTAGTCCTCGTTGCCGGGCCGATGCCGTCTCTCCAGCTCGTTCCATCTAAAGCATTCCTTACCTTTAGTTTTCATTTATCTTTCCCTCTCCTTTTTTTTTCATCATTGCCTCCTGGATTGCTTTTTATGTCCGCGACCTTAATTTCATTCGTGGGGAGTTTCCAATACTTATATTTGTTTGGGGTTTCATTTTCCTTGGTCTACCTCTATTACGTTTTGGGATTTCGGGGATTGGATTTACTGGGGACCGCGATTCTTTTCTGCTGGGTATGGGTTTCTCAGGGGTACGGTTTTTAAACTGATTAGGGTAACGGGGAGGAACATATCGTTTTAAGTCATTTACAAATACCTTTGTCTGCCGTTTTGTATCCTCTTCCTCGACCAAGTAAACCACTGGGGATAAAACTTTTACTATTTTTGCGGGGCCTATGAACTTTGGTGCGTGCTTTGCAGCAAAGTTATCATCCGCAGAGGACAAAACGTGGTTCCGTTTGCAGACTAAATCTCCCACTTGGAAAGTTATTTCCCTCCTTCCTTTATTATAATATTTGGCATGTTTATCGTTTGCTTTGTCGATGTGCCTTTTTACCAAATCGTAGATTATGGGTAATCTTTTTACTCTATTTGACCATGTTTCCGTATCTGGTTGGGGAATTAGGGATGGGGACTCTATGTGTTTTCTTAGTAAGGTTACCGGGGTGGGATTTCTACCGAAATTTAGGAAAGCTGGGGAATATTTGGTGGATGAGTGGACTACGCTATTAAGAGCAAAACAAAATTCTCCTAGGTGTTTATCCCATTCCCTGTGGTCCTGATCTAGGTAGCTATTTATCATGGGCTTTATATTGCTATTTACGCGTTCTACCGGGTTAGCTTGGGCATGATACGGGGGAATTGTTGATTGAATTACTCCGTATTCCGTTAACCTTTCCGTTATCAATTTATTTGAAAATTCCGTTCCATTGTCCGTAATAAGGTACTTTGGACATCCCCATCGGTTGATTACTAGCTCATCAAAAGCTGTTAATACATTTTTCGCGTCCGCTTTCCGTAAAGGTTTCATTTCTATGTACCGGGTAAACAGATCCTCAAATACTATTATATATTTGTAACCTGACTTGGATGGTGGTTTTGGACCCATTATGTCCGCTGCTACCACAGTCCATGGCCCTTCAATGTTTCTTCCCTCCATGATACCTGCTGAGGGTTGCTGGGATGATTTGTGGGCTTGACACTCCTGACAGGCTTTTACAAATTTGCAGGTGTCGTAATAGATACCGGGCCAATAGTAGTATGTTGCTACCCTTGCGTATGTCTTGTCCATTCCCAGGTGACCAGATTGTGGGGAGTAATGTGCTTCAAATAGGGCTTTGGGTCGGTCTTTATTGGGGAGTATGAGCTTCCATGCGTCCAAATCGGGGATTAGGGGGTCAACCAAGGGATTGGGGCGGTGTGCATATAAATAACCATTTTCTATTTTTAAATCTGGGTATTTTTTCGGGGATCTTATAACTGCGGCCATTCGCTTTTGATATTCCGGGTCTTCCACGTCCAATGGTCCCACTGCTGTTACAGCTTCCTGATTCTCATAAGCTCTTGATAAGGCGTCCGGTACTTTGTGTAATGCCCCTTTTCTATGAACAAATTTAATATTATAGTTTTGTAGTACCGTATTCCATCGAGCTAGTCTGCCAGTAGGATCCTTAATGTTCTTCAGCCATAACAAACTATGGTGATCGGTTATGACGGTGAATTCCTCACCCTGAAGATAACCTCGTAAACGGTCCACTGCCCAAAGGACTGCCAAGCACTCTTTTTCAGTTACCGTATAGTTCCTTTCTGCTTTCGTCAGTGACCGACTGACATAATAAATGGGGTGCTCCTCTCCGTTAATTTCCTGAGTCAGCACTCCCGCTATAGCGTAATCGCTCGCGTCCGTTTGCAGGGTAAAGGGCAGGGATAGATCCGGTCGGGCTAATACGGGGGCTTGGGTTAGGGCAAGTTTTAGCTTTTCAAAAGCTTCCTGTTGTTCGGCTTTCCAGTGCCATCTCACGTCCTTGCGAGTTAAGTAATTTAGCGGTACTTTGTACTCAGCTAATCTATCAATAAATCTGGCATACCAGCCAATCATCCCTGTAAACCGACGTAATTGTTTCAGGTTAGTTGGGGCTGGATATTCCAACAATGATTTAATTTTATCACTATTAGTTTTTAAACCATCCTCGTTTACTATGTAACCCAAATATGTTACCTCAGCGCAGCAAAACTCCGATTTTTCCCGATTTATCTGTAAGTTTGCTTTCCGTAGCGCTGTAAGGACTATCCTAATCCACTGTATGTGTTCCTCAAATGTCTTGGCCGTGATGATTATGTCATCTAAATAGGCAAAGACATGAGGTTCCCATTCTGGTCTTATTAATTTATCCATTATTTGCTGGAACATGGCGGGGGCATTTGTCAATCCATAAGGGACTCTTTTAAACTGAAATAGACCGCGACCGGGAACCGCAAACGCCGTTATCTCTCGACTTTCGGGGGCAAGGGGAACTTGATGGTAGGCTTGCGAGAGATCGAGTTTGGTTAGGTATCTACTTTCCCTAAGCTGATCCAGTATGTCATCCATATTCCGCAATGGATAAACATACTTTTTAGTTACTGCATTGACTTGTCGATAGTCAATGCAGAACCTGTATTTCCCGTTTGCCTTGGGTACTATAACCGGGCAGCTACACCAAGGACTATCCGACGGTTCTATTATTCCTTCTCTTAACATCCTATCGACTTCCTCGTAGGCTGCTTTGAGCATTTTTGGGGAATACCTTCTATTCCGCTGCCGAATAGGTTTGTTATCTATTAACTCCAATTTGTGTTCCGTTATATTGGTTACTCCTAGTGTTTTCGGGGTAGGGGGAACTAATTTATCCAACAGTTTGTTGAATTGTTGAATTTGTTCTGGGATTGCTCTAACTAGTCCACCGATACTAGCTATCGCGGGGAAGCAGCTAGAGTCTTCGCCATAAGGGTAGAATTGGTGAATTATCCCTTTATTTGTCCACCAAGTATCATTCGTAAAATCTACTTTAATATTAGCCTTCCTTTTAAAATTCATTCCCAAAATACAATCATAATGCAACCCATCAGCAACCTGAAAGGGCATTGTGATTTCTTCCTCGTCCAATTTAATTTTAATCTCTACTATCCCTTGTACTGGAACCTGTGTCCCATCTGCAACCTTAACACTTGTGCACCTTGATGGTCGTAATTTGCTTCCCAATATTCCACTCATTCCCTTTCCAATGAATGAGTGAACTGAACCACTATCCAATAAAGCTACCAATAGTCTACCGTTTAATTCTAAGTTAAAAAATAGTCTGGGATCAACTCCGGGGGTTTTTTGTATCAGGGATTGGGGTTTATGGGATTTGTCTGTATGGGGCCCTTCCGGGGCAAATGCTGAGGAAATATGGCCCTCTATTTCCTCTGATTGAAGTTTCCCTGATTATTGTAGCATTTTTCGCAGTATTTACTGCTTACTCCTAATTGGCCACAGCCAAAACATTTTCTTGGTTCTGGGCAATCTGCTACCCAGTGTCCCATTTTCCCACATCTGAAACAGGGTTCTTTTACTTTATCTCTGGGATTTGTGTTCCTTGCCCTTTGTGAGTATTCCTGGTTTGGGTTGAAGTTTCCTCTATATGGTGGGGATTGTGGTTTTTTCGGGTAACCTTGTTCACCTTCCGAGGTTCTAGGTGTCCAATTTTGGTTTTTGTAACCGCGACCGTAATTTTTCTGGGGAATAGTTTCTTTTTCCATCTTTCTATTGTCCGCGTCCGATCTATAATTAGGAGTTGAGCTTGGGTAGGTTTTCCTTTTGGTTTTGGGGCTGGGAGGGGGTGTGGATAGTTTCTGGGCATAGGTGGGTTTTTCCTGGGGTTTTTGTGGGGTAGATAGTATTGCTGCCAATTTCTTAGATTTCTGTTCCTGTTCTACATAAGAGTACTTTGACAGACCGTAGTTTTGTAATGTTGGCGGGGGTTTATATGCTTCATCCAACATTCTTCGTGCTTCATCCTTTTTCCCTAATTTTTGTAGTTCAGTAAATGAACAGAAATCGCGTCTCTCAATACGCTGTCTATAAATTGGATGCATATTCCTATATGCTCTGTTCAATTGTTCCTGTATAGACATTGTGGGTTTTACTTGATCCAAGAGCCCACGTAACTTAGTTAGGAAAGTTGATATATCTTCCTTTGGTCCTTGTGTGCGCAATTCAATTGTCTGTCTAATGTGGGATTGTGTGTCTTCCACACCATACTGCAGACGAAGGGCTTCCGCAAAGTCTTCAAAATTATTCCAATATTTTTTCTCTCTGCGAAACCACTCCCATGCTTCATCGTCTAAAATTGATGGCATTGCCTTCATTATTTCGTCTAGGCTAAAACCATGTGCCTCCATGCAATCCTCCAGATTCCTTAGGAAGATGTCCGGTTCACTCTTCTTGGATCCTTTAAATTGAATGTGCCATCTTGAAAGAATATCTACTGTGTGTTTTTCCCTCATAAATGCTACATTTTCAAAACTTGCTTGGGAGTAGTTACCAAAGGGGATTTGTGATGGTGTGTGATGTTGCAGGTTTATATAGGGATTGCGGGGATGAGGGTAATTAGGAATTTCATAGGTTTGATTTGCTATGTAACTGGGGTCTGGGACTTGTCTGTGGGTTGGCTGTCGAGTTCTCTCTTGTTCCCTATTTAGTCTTTCGTCTTGTTCTTGTATCCTTGGTTCGTTTTCCCATCGAACCGTTCTTGTATGGTTTGAGTTATCAACCAGATTCCTTTGTCTGTTCGCTATATTCCCACTTCCCTGTTCGTTTGGTTGTTGGGTTACTAGTCTGAATGCCGAAGGTTGCACCGTACAGCTTGATATCGGTACAAACGTGGTTGAGGAGCACGTTCCCAATCGATCTCTTGGATTTATAAACGGGTTATTCGACCGTTGTTCTCCTGTTGTATAGGATGTTGCCATTGTCTGTATTGGATAGTACGACGTAGAATTTATTCCAAGTGTTGTACTTGATACGTTTGGCATGGTAACTTGTAATTCCGGAGCTACCGAATCTGTCAGGTCCATTGGGGAGGGGATATCATTTCTTGAAATGGGACTTAATTGGTAACGGGTAGATTGGGCTTGGGGTCTATGTGAAAGGGTTTGAGATTCAAGGTTAATTAATCTAATACGATCTATTAGATTTTGCCGCGTCCTAATTTCCGGGATCTCTTCCTCCAAGGAGTTCCTGCTACTATTTCTTCTTACTGGAACTTGTTCTCTATCTGTTTGGTTGCATCCTATATTCTCTTCCCCTAGCGAGATGGGATCCCTAAAAGGTCCTCGTGATTGTCCTGTTGGGAGATTTCACCTGTCCCTGTAATTTCTTGAATCGTCTATTTGACTTGGAGAACTCCTATTTGTCGCTCTGGACACTGATAAATCGTGAAGGTCTATTTCTATATTGGGGTCTACCTCGTCGTATTTTGGATTCCATGTTGCAGCATTCTCGCCAAAATATTTTCTTGATTTCATATCTTTCTAATCTATCTCTTAAAATTATTGCATCGCTATCTATGTTCAATCTAGCCCGTAACGCGTATTGAACAATGCGGCCGTCTGAGGTATTATTAATACTCCTTTTAATTATTTTAATACCTTCTTGGGGATCTACCATCATTAAATCGCTAGTGGGGGTTCTTAACGAATTCATTGTGGATTGGGAATAATACCTTTTTTTATTTTATTTATTTTATATATTATCGTTTAATCGAAACAGGGGAGAAGAATATCTTAAACTTATGTATTTTTCTCAAGAGGAGGTTAATTACTTAATTAATTACTAACTACAGCTCAATTCAACTCACTTAAAATTATTACAGATTTATTTTGTAAACAGGTAACAGAAAGTTATTTCGGGAGGGAAAAGAAAAAAAAATGGCAGTGCTTGTTATTCAAAGCTAAATATTAATTAATTAATTTTTATTGTTAGTTAAATAAGCAATAAATTATCCAAGGGAAGTAAAAAAAAAATGGGAATAAATAGTTAATTTCAAGCAAATAAGCAGTAATAATTACCGTCAGGGAGGAGAAAAACAAATAAATTGTAATTTAACTTGCAAAACAATCCAAATAAATTTTAATAAAACCAAATCTCTTAGTTTGTTAGGGAATAATTAATAAGGTTAATTTTGGGTATTGCGGGGAATAAAAAACAATCCAGTTTGCAATTTACACATAAAAAAAAATATATACACAATAGCCAAATCAATATTATTATAATTTTTAATAAATATCTCAAAAATTTATTTTATAATTCATTTTTTTTTCATTTAACGTTTAATTAAATTGTTTTCGCGTCCAAATTATTTAACTTATTAGAAAACGAACTTATTTTTCAAAATTTATATATCGAGAAAAAAAAATATATTATCAATAATTAATTTTACAATTTTTAATTGTAATTACCTTGTTAACGATAACAACAAGGAAAAAGAAAAAAAAAATGAATATCTTCCGATCGCCACGTGTGTGCTATTACAATTTTCGGGGGGCAAGATGGCGGACCGCTTCGCACAAACCGCGAAGTCACGCTTATTTCCTATGCGCAATGTATAAATATATATATGTATATATGCCACAAGGCCTTCGTAACTATTTTTCTACCGCGACCGAAAAATTATATAAATTTAATTAATGTATTGGTGTCCAATACTGAACCAATACTTAAATTATTTAATTTAATTATTCTAAAATTACATTGGGCGCCGTTTGTCGCACCAATTTTACACAACTTATTTTTAGAAAACTAAAAAAAAAACAATTTACACTAGTTAAAAAAAAAACGCAATTTTTCCGACTAAGAAGAAAAAAAAACTATGATCCCGTGCCATTAAACCACGTTGGGCGCCATTTGTCACGCCGCACTGGGGATCAGGGTGCGGGACTACTTAAATAAATACGCGGGGAGATTATAAAATTAACACTAAGATTTATTAACTGACAAGACAAGAAAACAACAATTTATTTTCAATCGAAGTCGGGCACCAGTCGATTGTAATCTAGTAAATTAATTAATCTAACGCGATCGCTCAGCGTAGCGCAGGGGAAAGAGGGGAAATGCGGGAGAGAGTCAACGCTAAGATGGCGGGGAATAATACGCGCACACACACGCGGGCGGACCGGGAATTCGCGACCGATAAAAGAAAAGGGGAAAGTGCACCATACGCACTCACCTTTCGTAACTGCAGCCGATTGATAAAGTCTCTAAATCGCTGCCACACTCTGTTCAGCTCACACAACAAAATCGAGCAATAAATCGGTAAAATAGCCGATACAATGATAAATCACACCGCGACCAAGCACTCTCGACCGTAGTTCACGGAGCTCTGCTCTCCGTCGGCACTCGGCTCGTCTCGTTCGTGCGCGCGCATGCGCGCCGCGCTCTATTTGCCACGAGGCGAGAGCTCGTCCGTACGATCGGCCCAACGTCGACGAGCGACGATAGCGCTGCCGATTCGGGTAGTCAGCTGGGTCCCACTTCGTTAATGTCGAAGTCGCTCGATCAGCCGATTCCTTCTTTTTCTTGGTGAGTGCGTTGTACGTGCGGGGAATGCGGGGAAATACTCAGTTTACGGGTTTTCGTGGGGATATTCGTGGGTGAGGTTTATAAGGATAGTGTGTGTGCGGTACCCGAGTAGGTAGGATACGTGTAAGGATAGCTGGTTTAATAATTCTGTGACAGGTGTCGAATCACCTTGTCACAACATAGGCTGTCATATTCAGATACGGCTGTAATATGAAGATACAGATGCAGTGCTCCTTTTATTCTTGTCCTTTTATTCTTGTCCTTTTTTGTATAACATGTAATATATCTTTTTCTACAAAAATTCTGTAGAATGTAAAAATCTGGATCAGATTCCTTATTATAAAAACCAAATATACACGCACTATTAAAGCGACCACACCTCAATTAATTTTTTCATGTATTAGTTTGAAAAATACCTTGCATTAAGAGCTTGTTAATGATGTAAAGAGTTTTATTGACCGCCAATTTAGTATAAATTTATTTAAAATCAAAGTTTTATCAAAATATCAATAAGTAACATTTGTTGTATAATTGAATTGAAAGTATAGTTGAACTTTTCTTCAACTTCTTGTCCACTTGTAGATTTTGTTATTTACTATTTATTAATGTTTTCTATTTTCGATTCTAATATCCGAAAAAATGTGGGTACATTGTTAAAAATACGTCTGAGGACCTGAAGGACAACATTATTAATTGATTTTTTACACCCTTGATGTGTATAAATGATCGGATTAAGGAGCAGCAAAACAATAAAAACCCAGTATCTGTTGTCATGGCTCATTCTTTAAATTATAAAAATCATGAATTTGACTTTATCAATACTAGAATTTTAGATAGAAACCCAGTTATAAAAAACGTACCGTTTCTGAAATGTTTCATATTAATAATTGTATGGGAGAAAACATCATTGCACGACCGCGTAACGTAATTCGTAAAGTAATGGCGGAGTGCTAAAGAAGTTGTTTCTCGTCAGTGAAATTGTACTTATCACTTTACGACTTAAATATTAATTGTTTGAGATGACAACAGGCCTATAAATATTTGTGGTATGAGTGGCAATCCCGCTGATCTCTTTTTTAGTATGGTAAGGTCTGTATTTTTTAAAATTAATAGTTATTTTGGATATATCTCGCCTGGCATCAGCACCAATAGTTGAGGAGACGATTGTAATAAATTTTCACTCCGGACTCCCATTAAGAATAAATAAAAAAACTCTTTTATTGAACAAAACTGTTTTTTTATTGTTTTATTTTCTTTATGTTTAACAGTTTTTGAATTCTTAGGTTATTAATATTCTCCTCAGATTTTTTAATTATCCTACACAATTTGATAAGCATTATTACATCCAGACTATCATGGTTCTACCTGAACGGGAGCGCATAACTTTTCTTATGATCATTGGTTATGGCAATAATCCGCGATCTTATGAGAGAGGGCGTGATCTCTTTAGCCAGCAGTTTAGAGTCGAACAAACTTGAATCTCAAAAAATACATTAAAATTAACAGCGAACGTTTTAATGATCACGGTACTGTACGCAATATCCCCAAATCGGGTTTGACCAGTTACTGCAATGAATGCAGAACACCAACTTGACGTTGCAACATCAATTTAAGAGAATCCGCATAACAGTATCACGAAAATCCAACAACAATCTGACCTATCCTATAGTATAACACAAAGAATATTAACAAAACACTTAAAATTTTACCTGTATAAAGTTATACTTGTTCAAAAACTAAATTAAGATGGTCCTGATAGGCCCCTACAGTTTTCAGAGATATTTATGGACAAAATAAATACTGATAATCAACTTTTAAATCGTATTGTTTTTATTAATGAAGATACATTTTTTAAAGTGGTAGCGTAAATAGGCATAATATGTCTTATTGGTCTGATACAAATCCTCACTGGATGATAGATACTCGGTCGAAACTCGAACTAATGGCCTCAAAAACTTAATGTTTGGGCAGGCATTATAAATAATTGAATAATTGAGCCTTTTTTCATTGAACGCACTCTGTACGGCAATATGTACGGAGATTTGTTGAGGAACGTGATTGTTCCTGCCATTCAAGGTGTTGTAGGTAATTCTTTTGATCAGACTTGCTAACAGCGTGATGGCACGGCACCTCGCTATAAGAGAAGCGTTTGTAATTATTTAGATGAAATTTTTCCACACAGATAGATTGGACGGCGAGGTCAAATTTAGCGGTCACCAGATTGGATCATCAGATCTTACACCATTAGATTATTTCTTTTGGGGATACTAGAAAGATATAGTTTATCAAACACAACCTGCCAATCTTCAAGAGTCTCAACTACGAATCCAAGATTAAATAGTCACTCTGACTCCGAAAGTCATACAAAGAAGTATTCGCAACTTTTACCAACGCTTAGCATACTGCCAAAAGGATGGTGGTCATCATTACGAGCAATGTATTAGTTCATTCTTCCGCGCCTTCGGCCTTGCTTTAAGTGGCTAGATCACGATCCGGACACATTGCCTTAACCGATTCGGTTACGACTGGAACATCTTTCTTTAACCGACTTAATCAAGATCCAAACACATTGCCTAAATCAAATTCAAGGTCATGGAATGGATAAAGGGGGAGTTACCGAGATATCTGATCTTCTAAAAACCTGATAATTTTCGGAATGACCTCAAAACAAATTTGTCCTCTACAAAATTTACGTGAAATTCTTCGCTCTTTTCGAATCTGGAATCAAAAATAAGGATTCCCTTTTAAAAAAATGAAGTTGACCTTGAAATGATCTTCAGGATCAAGTTCAAGTTCAAGGTCACGGACAAATTTGCTGACGAAAACCGTACAACTTTTGTAGAGGTGATTTCCCCATAAAGTTCTTAGTTTAAGAGATAATGGGGGAGGAGGGGGTACTGAAACATATGGATCATCCTATATATGTGTATATATATGGGAGATTACATGTGAAGTGATCAAGTTACAAAATAGAATTTTGTTTTAATATATGGAGTCAGTAAAAAAACTGCTTGAATAAGGTGTAGCTAAATTTTTAGATCTGATTTCAATTAGTACTAGAGCTATATTCAATCAAAAATTTAAGGTTTTTAAAAAAATCACTTCTTGACCATTTTTATCACTTGATAACTCAAAAACTAACAATTTTTTCATAGATTCATCAAATTAAAATAATAAATATCTATACTTTTTGTAGACAATGGTAAGTCTATAAGTACTTATATAGTATACATTATAAAAAGTTCACATGTACTTTATTATTCATTCTGGGAAGCCAATAATATATTTGTTTTATGTAAAGAGTTTCAGGTATTTATCCATTTATATAACAGACAAAACTGGTTATACTTACCGCTTTGTGTTTGTAAGCAGCTCAAAGATTGAAAAGTATCTTGTGGAATAACAATGCTCTATTGTTTGAATGCAATTACGCAGTTATTCCTGTTTTTTCATAAAATGCATTCGCTTTCTTTTGTAAACATATTTGACTGAAAGCACCATAGCGTTGTCTTGAATACTCTGCCGCACTCAAACTTTGCATCGTTTTGAAGATAATTCATCAAATTACTCATAAAATAAATCATCAATGAAGCAGATTTTTGAATGAACAAAAATTTTTGATCGTACAACCTTTTTTTGACTATAAAGGTTTTTATTAATTGTAGCTATAATCAAAGTTTTAAACTAATATAAATGAAATATTTCAACAGATTCTTCTTGAATTCTATAAACTTTTCTTAAATTTAATGTATATAAGAAAAAATAGTTAGATTTTGAGTTATTAAGTGATGATAATGACCAAAAAGTCATTTTTTTCAAAAAATTCAATTTTTTGATTGGCTGCAGCTCTGGTACTAAATGAAATTCGGGTCTAAAAATTTAGCTACACTCTATTCAAGCTCTTACTGATTCCATACATTAAAACAAAGTTTTAAAATTTTTTTATGTAGATTACTTTACATAGAATAGTTCATATATATATATATATATGGGATATTCCACACGAAGTGGTCCGATCAAAATTTTAAAATGCTCCAAATTTTGGGTACACATTGCAAATGTTTTTCAGAATACAGAAAAAAATTTTTAGGTACTGGAATCTATTTGCTCAAAAGTTATTCTAACCTCAAAAAGTGGATTTTTCCAAGTTTTTTTCAACACCAGCGGGATTTACCACTGTTTAACTCAAAATCTATCAACTTTTACTATAGAACATTATATGTAACATTGGTTGCTAATTGTGTCTGGAATTTATTCTTCTGGGTTAGAATCTAATTCAAGGTGAATGTTATATAAACTACATGTCAATATTCAACTTGAAAATTTTATCCAAAAGTCTAAAAGAAAGCTTGGAGCAATACCTTTCAAATGGTCTGTAGCATTTTTATGGCCTCCAATTCTGTAAAAAGTTATGATAATTTAAAAAAACACGAATTTTTTTTTTAAATTTAAATGGGAATTACCATGTTAATTTTTGTGAATTTTTTCTCTTTCTATAAATTATCATAACTTTTTACGTAATAAAAGGCCATAAAAATGCTACAGACCATTTGAAAGATATTGCTTCAAGCTTACTTTTAGACTTTTGGATAAAAAAATCAATTGTGGCGCACTTGCACTTTTTTTAAGTTGAATATTGACATGTAGTTTATATAACATTCACCTTGAATTAGATTCGAACCCAAAAGAATAAATTCCAGACACAATTAGCAACGAATGTTACATATAATGTTCTATAGTAAAAGTTGATAGATTTTGAGTTAAACAGTGGTAAATCCCGCTGGTGTTGAAAAAAACTTGGAAAAATCCACTTTTTGAGGTTAGAATAACTTTTGAGCAAATAGATTTCAGTACCTAAAAATTTTTTTCTGTATTCTGAAAAACATTTGCAATGTGTACCCAAAATTTGGAGCATTTTAAAATTTTAATCGGACCACTTCGTGTGGAATATCCCACATATATATATATATATATATATATATATATCCTTATATAAAAAAGTGATTGCCGGATGTTGTGAAGCCAAGTGAAACGGCTATGTGATTGGTTTACGTTTTGCGCATGCGTTTAAAACATTGTAGGTTAGATTTGGCAGCGCGGGAAAAATGTAATATTTGAATTTTCTTGACAAAATCGGAGCAAAAGATAGAAAAAAAATGTTAGGTGTTAAAAATAATTTGCCTAAGAGTTACTTGACCATGAAACGTGGAAATTTTTCAATTTTTTAGAAAAATTGCTATTTTTAAAGTCATTTATCTCAAAATCTATTGATTTTTTTGAAAAAACATTACAAACAACTTTTGTTCAAAATAATCTTTAGAACTTATCTACCTAGGTTACAATTCTTAATTTTAAAATCTCGCCGCTCATAAGATCACATTTTTCGAGAGCTTTCGAATGGCTTGGGTTAGATTATTGGCCAAGACCGGTGGTGTAAGTTATGCCTCATAAACCTAATAAAATCACTAATTTTAATGTATTTTAGGGCATAACTTACACCAGCGGTCTTGGTCAATAATCTAACCCAAGTCATTCGAAATCTCTCGAAAAGAGCGGTGATAATCAAAATCGATTGTGGCGTGGTCGCCTTTGTTTGATATTCAATATTTCCGGGTGTCCTATCTCTTGTTTGTAATGTTTTTTCAAAAAAATCAATAGATTTTGAGATAAATGGCTTTGAAAATAGCAATTTTTCTAACAAATTGAAAAATTTCCATTTTTTATGGTGGAATAACTCTTAGGCAAATTATTTTTATCACCTGAAATTTTTTTGCTATCTTTTGAAAGATATTTCCAGCCTGTTCTCAAATTTTGGAGTGATTTAAAATTTTCATCGTACTACTTAACGTGAAATAGCCCATATTTGTATGTATGTATACTTATGCAGACACCAAAGGTTATCAACCTCTTATATTTAAAAAAAAATAACCATCCCTCAAGTTATCCGACTTATTCGAGCCCAACTTTCTTTTAGTTTATAGGATTATTAAACAATTGAAAATTAGGGCTCACGACCCCAAAAAACAATTTGGAATATCACAATTCTTCAATATTCCAGTAACCCAAAAGGTAGTTGAGTACTACTTTATCCGTATAAGTCTACTTAAGTTTCCAAAAGTGTCCGCACAGTTATACCATATACAGGGTGTCCCAAAAGTATGGAAGCCCCTAAAAATTTCTAAAATTTGGTGTAAAATGAAAATAATCAATGTGGAATCTTATGTAACTTTCGACGAGGATTTCATTGGTGACCTTTGCTTTGACCTTGAGTTTGACCTTCTAGGTCATTTGAAGGTTAACATAATTTTTTTAAATGGAAACCCCCATTTTTTATAAAGGCAATCGAAAGAGCGGAAAATTTTACGTTCAAAACTGTGCTGTTCAAGGTCAAGGTGACCTCTCCAGGTCAATTTGCAGTTTGCAATTATTTCATCAAACTAATTCTTAGCTGAACTCAGTAAGACCAGAGTCACGACGAGGACGTGTCAGCTATGACTCCATTTAAAACAATAAAAAAATAAATAAATGTTAAATTAAATGAATAAAAAAAATGAATAGCTAAAGTAAACATTCATAAAGAAAATGATAAATAAAATAAAAATTAAGTAAATAAATTGAAATTAATTAAATAAAAACAAGTTAAATAAATATTTTAGTAAAGTTTAGAGCTTATGTTCGAAATGTCCTCCATTTTCAATTTGGCAGTATCCTAAGCGTTCATAAAATGATGAAGTTGCACTTGAAATAATCTTTGGACTGATTGAAGCACACTCTTCGACAATGCGACGTCGCAGTTCATCTATATTTTGAGGTTTCGTAGCATAAACTTTACTCTTGAAATAGACTTATAAAAAATAGTCAAGTGGAGTCAAATCAGGTGATCGAGCTCGCCAATCGACGATGCCTCTTCTTCCAATCCATTGTCTAGGAAATACTTCATCAAAGTATGTACGTACATTTCATGCATAATGGGGTGCTGCTCCGTCCTGCTGAAAATAAGTATCCTCCATGTTTTCACCAACAACTGCTTGTATAGCTGGAACTATTTGTTCTCTCAACATCCTCTCATAAACTTGAACATTTAAATTACCTTCTATAAAGAATGGTCCGATCAAGGTATTGCCAATAAGACCTGCCCAAACATTAAATCTCCGAGGATATTGGGTATGCGATTCTAGCATCCAATGCGGATTTTCATCCGACCAATACCTACAGTTATGTCGATTAACACGTCCATTTAATTCAAAGGACGCTTCATCTGAAAATACGATTTCTTGCAATAAATTAGGATTAGCATCAATTCTGTTCATCATTGTTTCAGAAAATTCTAACCTACGATCAAAATCATCTTCATTTAATTCGCCGAACAGATGTATGCGGATTTTCAACAAAAGATAATAACGTGTTTAAAGACGACTCTTCATTTGTCGAGGTACGAGGTCTCCCGGATTTGGGGCGATCTGTAACAATATCAGTTCCTACAAAACGTCTTAAAGTTTTTGACACAGTTCCTTTTGAAATACCTGCATTACCATCCCTAAAAGTATTATTAAATCAAGTAACTACATCACTGTAAGAGCGAAGTCTATCTCCCCACCCTCTCATCATAAAAAAAATTATGCGCTCACGTTCGGTGAGACGATTCATTTTCTTAATAAAAATTGAAAACTGAAATTCGATTAAAATAAAAATGAAAATTCGAAAGAAAATAAAAAGTTTAAGGGTAAAATTAATAATTTGAAAAACAAATGAAAAATATACTAATTAGGTAGGAACGTACGATATCATACCATGTAAGGTATTCAATTAATTTGTAACGTTAGAAGTATGCACTCAATAGAGAGAGAAAGAGAGTACCTGAGTGCATGCTCTCTCTCTAGCGCTCCCGGGATTGGTCGATTTCGGAAGCTCACACTCATTGGTTATTCTAGAGTAGGCTCTTTCAAAATTTATGGGAGAAGTAAATTTAGTAATGTAAAAGATTTTTTACCTAACAAGTGTACTATCATATCTATTTAATTATGTGCTGTAACTAAATAAACTATTTGGTATTTGAAATATAGGGATCTGAACCTTTCAACCCAAAAATTGTATTTAAAATATTGAATTAAAAATGTCAAAAAATTCATACGGGTAGCTTATGGAAAGGGAGGGTCTGACGTTATAAGAAACAATAATTCACTTATTAATAATTGAATAAATAATTTTTGATCGGTAATTATCAACCAAAAAAGGTATAAAATGTCAATCTCGTAATTAAATTATCGATTTAAAATCTAAAAAAATTTGGGTATATTGTTTAAAACATGCCTAAGAGCCTGACTCATAAGCATTATTTTGTTTAGAAAAAATAAAAAATAACCATTTTTTGAATACACCATTACGAAATTTAAGCTTATATGTTCCTTGAGGAGTCGTATTCATGTATTATAGCTAAAATCAGTAAAAATTATTTGTTTGGGTGATACAAGAGTGGCTAAAATATGTAGTACATCACTGCACTTCAACTGTACATGGTTATATGTATGTTAATAATATTTTATAAATATTAGATCAAATTATGTAAGGAAATTGTGACTGACAGTTTGTTTAATACTTGTAGAAAAAGTTTATTTAAAAATGTCAACTGTTATTGTAATTCACAATAATAATTAGACTACACGGTAAATAATATAAATATTACATGCAACATTTTAATACAAAAAACAAAACATTTATAAAATTATAATATAATGAATAAAATTATTCGTTACGGAATAATATTAGTTTTGAAAAAATTCTTCTTAATTTCTTTTTTCCGCTTCTTTTTTGCGATTCATAATGATTAATTCTTATTCGCAAGTACGTCGAAATTATTTTATTTAATAATTCTGATCGATGTTCTAGTTAATCATCTGAATACTGAACTTGAAGTAAAAATGTTGGAATAGTATTTTGAATTTTATTGACTAACGTTTTATATATTCTTTTTCTTGAAACATAAACCCGTCTAAATATTTGTTCAACAATTTTACAAATTTCATTCACATCTTTAGAAGCTGAAATTAATCCTCCTCTACTTTTCCTGCTTAATAACGATGAATAACTTAGATCAGATGCCAGTAGTGTGGGGCAAACATAACACTTTACTGTCTTCAAAATTTGTCTAGTGACAAAGCCAGCTAAGTAATCTATTACATTATTTAAATAGCTTGCATGAGTTTCATTTCCATGAAAATGATTATTTATGGGTGCATTTGGTGTAGTGGGTAAATTATTGACTAAATTATTATTTTCATTGGAAATTGCATAATTACTAGACGAAACCTTTAGAGTTTCAGTGTTATCTAAGGTGATACAATTCGCATTTTCTGACCCCTTTACATCTGCGTAAATAAGTAATTTTTTAAATATATGAATGAATTGAAAGCAAGTTGGGTTACTATTATGACCCCCTTTGCTCCTGACAGCGCTAAAGTAATTTTCCAGATGATCCTGAGATAGTTTACGCGTTAGTAAATATCCATCATAATTTTTAATGTAAGTATCATATATACCTTGTGACGTTGTAGTTGCACTACAAGTCACATTAAATCAAAGTTGACAATTAACAAAGGTATAGCACCAACGAAGCTTACTATGCGAAGTAAGCGTGCTATACTACAAACTTATACACATATGGGCAAATCTCTCTAACTTTTTTTTGTGTCACTCAGTGATTTAGCAGCTTTAAAATGTGTTTAACCTCTTTGTACCAGTTTCAATTTATAGTTCTATACTCCATCTATACGGTTAAAGCTCAATAGATACTTTGTCAAACTCGTTTGTCTCAAATTGATGCTTCAATAATTGAAAAATGTAAGAAAAATGATGAAATATAGTGTCACTTGTAAAAAATAATTTACTATGGTTACTGTAAAATTTGGAGCATTGCTTGGAAATGGTTGAAACTTTAAACAAGTATTTCATTTTAATAGTGCATCAAAAAAGTCTTCCATATTTTGATGTGCTCCCTTCCAATAAAAAGTTTCAATGGTTTGAAATTGTGTCACTGGAATTTCACTAAATTTTAAAATTATCATATTTTTCTTTCTATTGACTAGAGCATTTCCGAATTCAGCAAATAAACAAATTGTACATTTAGTGGATGTAAAAAGAAATAGATTGAGGTATGACGCTAGTATGCGCTTGCAAAAATGAAGTAGAAAATAAAATGTAAGTAAAAGAATTCATGCGAAACTCGTCGAAAAATTCATAGCAATGTAACTTTGGAAGACTGTCATATTTTTTCTGTATACAGCACATCAAAATAGTAAAAATCTCTTAAAGAACATATTAAATCCAATAATCTGTAAAATTTACAGAGTTTTTTTTATTAATGCTCCAAAAGTTACAGCAATGTAAACCATTTTTTAAGAAGTGCTGATTTAAAAAAAATTAACTAAAATTAATTAAAACATGAATAAATTACAAATTGGATTTTCTGTGACAAGTAGAATACATCTTCATTGAAATTTCAATAAAATTTAGTATTATTTCCACAAACTATTGGCCGAAATCGAACGCGTTTACTAGAATTTACGGACCCGACCGATGTTTACTAACAGACTTAGCTTGATAGCACGGTTTGCATGAAAATTTTCGTATGATAAAGGGAGGGGAGGGAAATTTAGAGTTGTATTGTGTGGAATTTTCAATTATATCGACTATAAGTTGTTATTCTGTGACAGTTACTGATGTTTATTATATTTCGTTATATTTTTATTATTCTATGCTTTATAAATAAAATCTTAATAACCATATCACTATTTTTTATGATCTTATTATAAAAAAAAATGAAATATCGCGCACAACTTTTGGAGCATTTCTCGCTCATGAAAGCACATTATACCAATCAATTCCAATAATATTCCTAACCTTTCATACAAATTTCAAAGGCGTGTTCCTAAAATTGCCTGATCTCACATTTTTTCGCCAAAAATTAAAAGTTAGGGAGATTTGCCCGTATGCGAATGTGTAAAAGGATAGAAGCTTACTATGCGAAGTAAGCATGTTCAGTACCAAGTAGAGGAGGTACGACTCCTAATACCTCACAATAGCACATACACACACACACACACTACTCCGTTGATCCAGTGATTATGGTACCTCCAAGTACCATCAGTCAATTAAGTCCCTCCAGCATTCCCTCCTTGTCCCATCGACTCCATGTAGTCCTACCCAAGAGAAGATTTGGACCTCCAGCCGTTGATCAGGAAAAAAGCACCTTGCGTGGAACCCAGTGACCAGCGTTGACTCAAGTACCTTTAAGAGTAACTTATAAATATTCTGTTATAGTAAGGAATGCGGATGGAGAAGCTATACTTTTATACAGCTTCTCCCACCAAGATCAGAGGACACAGAAGTTGAAGTGACAAGTCGAGTTAGAGGTTAGGACGATACACGGGTAAAACACTTAACTCACAAAGGAATTATCCATGCATACCCAAGGACTTATCTAGGAGCAGCTTGGCGAATCCTGAGTACCGATGAGGGTTACTGCCTACTCGACTTCGTTCCAGGGATGTAGGCGCCTCCTCGCCGTGCGAAAACGCCGCACCGGAATTGTAGCCGTCGACTCATACCGTACCTATAACATACAGTAAACGGCTCTTTTTAGCATAAAAGCTTACTTCTTTGGAACAAATAGTCATCTTACCTCTCGACAAGTCCCCCAGCAGTACCCGTGGATACGTTGTTGAAATCCTCTAGCACAACGCCCTGGAAGTATCAACTTGAGAAGCCTCGTCGACGTCGAAGAATCAACACTGTGAACGGACGACATGACGCCCGTCGAACGCGCACGACTCGAGATCGAGATCGGCGCGCATGCGCATCCGACTCTCTCGCGGGGGACTCCGCATCGAGAGTCACGAAGTAGATAGCGACCGACCACCGAGTTTTTCGGTACTCTCGAGCAGCTCATAAAATACGTGTGGTGATTGAGTGATCCAGGAGACGTCCGTCCAGGTAAGGCGTGCTCCCGTTCCTCTTATCCAGCTCCCAACCAAGTGTGTGTGTGCAACGCGAATAACGGTGCGGGGCGGCCCATATATACGCGCGAACGAGCGACCGCGGCCAACGTGACTGGCAAATCTAAATTGTATACCTGCGGCGTTCGGTAACGATGTTCCGTACTTTGTTTCCTTTTTGAATCACCTTAAGTGCTGAATAAATAGACTTTGTATTCTTTTAATTTTTGTTGTTGATTTCCGCCCTAATCCCCAGCGGACTCATCACAACCTAAAACATTTTTCAGCGAAATAACCAATCCCAAAAAACCTGTTTTTTTCTACAACTAAGAACCGATGTACCATCATAAATTTTTAAGTCTGTAATATATTCAATTATAAAATAAACTTTTTTTCGTATTTTATTAATGTTTTTAGAGCTAATGCCTTCTTTTGATTTATTTTTGGATTATAATTCTCTTGAGTTTAGAATGTCAAAAGCATCATTTATTATTCAACAAAATCGTGCTGTTCCGTCAGAATTATGAAACTCTGACAAATTTTCGTCTTCTTTTAAATATTTTAAAGCAGTGCTGACACTCTTACTAAGAGTCTGTGCAGCTAACTTGACATTCATTTTATTTTGCTCATAGTCGATATGCTGTCTTCAAATTTTCGTTCCTGGATGAACACCAGTTTTCTCCTGAAAATCGACTAACATTTCCAAAAATGACCAGGAAATTAAGTTTTAATAGCATCAACTAATTCTGTTGTAGCAAAACAATTTCTAACTAGTTCTAAGCAATGATATCCATCATAAATTATATATATTTGGCTTCCAGAGACTGAATGTGCAAAAAATACTTGATTTGAAATCTGGTTAGAAACTGCAGCTCCCAATTCCTCGCACATACTTATATTAGTTTGCAGTCCATCAAACGTTAAAGAGGTCACTGTCACTCCTGTTTGATGTAATTCAATTAAATTTTCTTTTACGATTTGTGCATTTTCCCCGTTAGTGAATTTATAAAATAAAATGATATAGGTATTTTCCAATTGCCATTTTTGCATACTAACATCAATACTAAAACAGTTTCAGCCTCTGGCATCACATCATTATTAACACCTTTTCCGATGTCAATATATCCATACTCATTTCCGTTTAAAATATCAATTTTTTCTTATTTCCATTTCATCCATTACTAAATTACATAAAACCGTACAGCATCGGTCCATTTCTTTCATACATTCAACTTTCCTTACAACACAATCGATGCTAATTTTGTTGATTCCAGAAGTACAACTTATTTTTGATGTCCATTTATTTATTGTGTTTGGATGAGGTAAATTTTTCATGAAGCAATTGTGGACATAGTTGTACGCTTTCGGTGAATAAAAGTGCAATGTACTAGCGAACGATCGTAATGAATTTGGGAAAGGAGCTTTGGATTGCGGCCTAAATAAAAGTCGTTTAAAAATACTTATTTACATTGTAATGCTATATAATCGTATAAGTGACAATTTTTTATTTCATGCGTTAGTAATATAATAAATACATTACGTTAATTTACAAGCATAACAATGTCATTTTCTCTCACCTTTAATTTTAATACTTATGTGAGTTTACTCATAGTATTGAACTATATCAACTTAAGATTTAGTTAGTTAAAATAATTAATAGGATTGTCTATGACAGGTTTTATTAATTGGTAAACCAACAATTTATTTATTATTTCTATATTGTTAAAAAAGAAACATTTTATTTAAATTAATTAACAGAATGGCCATCCAGGCCTCCTGCCGTGATAAAGTTAAAGCGTGCGGACGGAAGTCCCGGAAGCCTGCCGAATCGAGATCCTCGCCTGCGGCAGACTTTAACTCCCAAGACCCGCTATTCGGGTACTGGCGTATCCGAACACACTCCCGAGTTTCACTCAAACAACACTCGGGGAGAGGGGGGGGGCGTCTCGGTAGTATGAAAGTTGACTTACCGTCGACGGCCCGAAGATGGCACAGCCGATCTCGGTCCCGGTGGTATTCTGGGTTGCGGAGACCCTTCTCGGCTGTACGAGGATACTCCCGGATGTCGTCGGCCTACGCGCCTCGCGCACCTTTGCTCGGCCTTACGCACAAAACGATAATTCGACATTGGGAAAAGTTCATTCGCCTCGAGTGGCGGATCGGAACATACTAAATAGGCAATTGTCTAATTTCCCGAAAAAGGGATTAGAGAGGTGAAACTCACACATACGCTCAGGCGCTCCTATGCCAACGTATTGTTGCTCGCGTAATTGTACACTTGAATTAAAGTAAACAAGTGTCGTCGGTTGGCCTTGACGTACCAAAGGCTCCGTCGGCTTACAATTATTATGAATTTTACTATTTCATTCGCCGCGAATAGATTGTGTGACAATTTCCGTCACAATGCACATGCTCATTATTTTATATATTTTATTTCTTCAATGCCGATTACCTAACGAGCTTTTTCCTAATTATAAAAATATAATTTAATAGTTTTGTATGCATAATGTGGAACCTCCCAATTGCGACACGTTAAAACGATGAACTCGTAGCCCTTAGCCAGTTTATATACAAAACCTAGTTAGAAGCATCAAATGAGTGATGTTCAAAAGTATGAATATATGAATATAAATATATATGCATATAGGTTTAATATATTGTGCGTGGACATTCTATAATGGGCTTAATTTTAATAATGTACAAGTCGATTTTTAAATAATTAAAAAAAATTAAATTTGATTGTTTCAGCGTGCCCGGGCGAGTCAAAAAAACTTCTAGTAATTTTAAATCCAAAATCCGGACCAGGTCGCGGTCGAGAAAGTTTTCAAAGGCGAGTCCATCCAATTTTAGCAGAAGCTGAGATTCCATATGACGTTTTCATTACTCGTCATTCAGATTATGCACGGGAATTTGTACGCACGCGTGACTTAGCTTTATGGTCAGGACTAGTCCTTGTAGGTGGTGATGGAATTGTCTTCGAAGCAATTAATGGACTACTTCAAAGACCTGATTGGAAGAATTGTATTCAAAAGTTACCAATAGCTGTTATACCATGTGGTTCTGGAAATGGATTGGCAAAGTCTATTGCATTTTCTAAGCAGTTAGTTAATTTAGATAATTAATTTTTTTAAATAACTGACCATCTGCTTTGGAAAATAAATTATATTTGAATGGAATTATGATCCAATTTTGAATCTTAACTTTCACAATGAAATAAAACAAGTTTATGTAATTTAAATAAAAATTACAAATGCAGTATTATACGATAGTAGTAAAAATAGGATCATATTCTCAACAGTTAACAATTGTTTAAACCCTTTATAAACATTTAAATCTGCAATTGCTTATTAAATTTAAAACAAATTTTTGATAAATTACATTTTTAATTTTAAGCAGATTAAGAAAATAAGTATATATACACACACTAACACTAAACAAGATTTTCATTGTAAATTAATTAATTTTATATCATCCTGTAATACAGTCATGATTAAAACACAAGTGCTTTACATAAAATTACATAATAATTACAATATTTGAAATAACAATTCTCCTGTGAAGAACGATAAATTGAAGAACTACTTTTTAAATATAATATTAAAATTAATTCGTATTCACGTGAATATGGAATAAAATAAATCTTTTTATCTTTAATTATTTATATTAAGTCTTGTTATAAAGTTACGATTATATAAATTAAATCATATGTGATAAAAAAAATCAAAAATATTTTATCTTTCACGGCTGTCCATAATTTAACTAGTAATTTCATCATCATTTGGTTTATACGTAGCACATGTCATTAGTTTTGGTCTAAAACTGGTAAAATTTTTGCAGAAAATACTCATTTGCCAGACCAACTGTAATTATTTGATATTACATATTTTATACAGTTTTAATCCAATAAAACTGTTAGGAATCTGTATTCCAACACATATTCTGTGAGAGAATGTATTAATGCCTTAATTTATAGTACACCGAAAAAATGGTGTATTATATATTACAAATTGCGTTTAATTTCTGTATTGTATAATAGCACTAGGATACACTTGACGATATAGCAAGAACTAATAATAATAATAATATAATTATATATTATTATAATTATAATTATATATTACAAGGAGAGTACCCACTACTCGCTATGTTCGCCAAACCCCACATATATGGGCCAAGTGATATATCAAGTGATAAATATATAACTATTTTTAACTGATTAATAATAATATTTTCCTTCGATATTTTAATTGTGGTTGAAAAAGTATATAATGTTAGATATTGATAATAATATATTATAACGGTAAGCGAGTTACCGATCAGGTAAGCAACGCGAAAGAGGATATACAGCGCGGCGCGCGCACGAACGCCCGAGGATCGTGCGCGCCCAGCAGGGAGTACCGATATAGCGCGCGCACGGTGTAAATACAGGCCGAGATAACAGTCTCTTTTATCGTGTTTTATCGGAGAAGCGTGGGTGTGTGATACGATGTGGGTGCAGATAGGCTTCCCCCACACGACCCAACACGCCGAGCAAAGCCGTACGCCTCCACCACTCCGGATTCCGTCCACGGAAAAGACGGAAGATCGAGGCCAATTCGCCCAAAGGAGTGAAAGAGAAAGAGAGATTGACGGGGAGATCACGCGCTTTCGTTCCCGCCGTTTCAACGTATTTCGAGCGGTGTCTCGTGAATACAAAGGTGAGTGGTGCACTACGTTGGACCCGCGTGTCCCGTTGGTAGTTTCCCGATTTACCTGGTACGGTCCAGGAGAGGAAGCGTTCCTATTTTTCCCGCCTCTCGTGACAAATCCCGCCCGGGTAGACAGGTCGGTGGTTCGCGGGAGCCACTTCACGAGAGAAGGTGCGCGTGACGTAGGCAGCTTCTACGTCAGAACTCCCTACGTCAGAGATACATACGTCACAAGGTGTAACGTATAGCCATCAGGTTAAGCAGCCAATCATTCCCGGATCGGTTGCTCATAACTCGACAGTTAATAGGTTTTAACTATTTGTTTCGCGCTGACCTTGGGGGTAGTCATCGGTACGACTCTCCTTAAATTTGTTACTCGTTAATTTATTATTTCGTGATTGTTTATTTAATAAATTGACTCGGCGAGACGATCTTTTGCGACGATTAACTTAATATATCGATTGTTGATATCATTTTTCCCGATCAAAGTCCTATCTCACGAATACCGCCCTCTCCGGCGTTTATCCTAGTTGGCAATTTTGGTCATAGGGCCCAACACACGGTATCTAAGTCAAACGAGGTGTTTGACGTTCTTAACGACATTGCACGGGAATCAAAGTGATTCCTGGCCGCATCGTGGGAATGTACACTTAAGGTTGGTAAGTTGGGACAGATTGGGCCTGACCGTGGCCTTACGTTCCCCAGTACCCACCCCGTTACAACTGGCGCCCAATACGTGTGGATTTGGGATAAAGGACATCGGAAAAATCAACAAGCACGATATAGTTGTTCAATTGTTAATAATATTGTTAATTAACAATTGGATAACTCGCGTCAACAACGAGGTCGGCAGCGCGTTTCGAAATTGTAAAGTATATTTCGGTACTCTTTCGTTCCCCCTCGAGACGGGATATGTTTATTAACAAATAGAATTGTTATAAACAAATAAAATTTTTTTTATAACAAATAAATTTTTTTTTATTTTTCTCGTCTTGACTACTTAGTAGTAGACAAAGGAAATTGGTTCCTGGTTGAACATAGGTGGCGCCACTAGAAATAGGTCGCACAAATAGGAAATTTGGAGGGTTTTCGAACGGACCAGCGTTACTTGGAAATTGAATAGTTTGGAATAAACCAAGTAACTAGCGCCACCTAGAGGAACGACAGAACGCGATACAGCGCGACATAACCTGGTGGCAATTAATCGGTCAAAATAAATTATTTGTAAGTGTATGCAAGGTTTAACTGGTTTTTGCTGGCACAAAACAGGAAGCTTATAATCTGGCTGAGACCTTTACAAATTGTATTATAGGTTATATTTTTGTAAGCGCGCGGTAACTTTAATTATTTAATTTATTTATTTATTAATTTATTATTATTTATTATATAGTATCGTTAAGTTAGCTCAAGGTAAGAGCCAGGCAGTAGTTTATCTAAAAATTTATTAGCAAATTTGTTAAAAATAATTTGAACCCGGTAGTGCTTCCTTGGTCAAAGTAAGACAGGACTTACTTTTAGCATCCGATTTTGTGCTTTAGCGGTTAGCCTAAGTAGAAGCAAAACTCAGTTACGCGGATTGGACATTTGGCAAGTAACGCCAAAGTTAAATATTCGACAACACATAACATTGCACATACATAGTGCGTCGAGCCAGCGAGGCTACATACTGTTAAACGTACAAACGACGCTACAACTGAAGATGGCCGCTCAGCAGAAAGACGTCGATAGTTAAATTGACGCATGGATCGAGACGCTTACCCGGGAGCAAATTGAACTACACCTGGACACCTTGAACCTAAAATCAGCAGGCTCGGTTCATAGGAAAGCCGAGCGACTCCACCAGTGGCTATTAGGGAACTATTCGGCCCAGGAGTTTAACCAGGAGGAGGATGAAGCCACAGCAGTTCGCAGCCGTCTCCAACGGAGAAATAGGTGTCTGCAGATGCTAGGTGAACATCAAGACGAGGAGTCTGATGAACCTAGCCCAGATCAGGAAGTATATCTGGTACTGCGGGAGAACACTGCGGTTAAGGACAACCTGCACAGGATGGTGCAGGACTTCGATAACGTCGAGCTAGACGAAACGACATCAGCCGCGACCAACTCAGAGCCACAACCCGAATGAGCGGAAGAATGGCTGTCATTGGTCTCAGATGAGGACTTTATATGGCTTTCACAATCCCGGGGATGGGACTGTATCAGTTTAAGCGGATGCCATACGGATTGTCATACGCTGGCGCGACCTTCGAATGCATGATAGACCAAGTTGTTGGTCCTGATCTCGAACCCAATGACTTTTCTTACCTCGATGACATTATTATAGTCACCGAGACATTTGAAGGGCACAAGAAATATCTCGAGATGGTGCTGAAAAGACTTACCGAAGCTAACTTGATAGTAAATAAAGACAAGTGTGTCTTTTGTCAGGATGAGGTGAGACATCTTGACGTGCTGGTCAACAGGGATGGAATTCGTCCCGACCCATCCAAGATAGAGCCTATAAGGATTTATCCGGCTTCGAAGAAGCTCAAACAGCTTCGAAGATTCCTCGGCATGTCGTCGTGGTATCGGCGTTTTATGCCGGATTACGCCACGATTGCCGAGCCACTCACCCGTCTCACGAAGAAGAACCAAGGGTACGAGTGGTTAGATGAACAGGAGCAAGCCTTCCAATAGCTGAAGGCCCTGATCATGACTGCTCCAGTTCTTCAACGTCCCAGTGCAGATGGACTGTTTAGCCTGCACACAGACGCGAGTGATACCGGCATAGGAGCCGTGCTTGTCCAGGAGATAGACGGAGAGGAAAGAGTCATTGAGTTTGCCAGTCGCATTCTCACAGCACCCGAGAAGAATTATAGCGTTATGGAGATAGAATGCTTGGCCGTGGTCTGGGCTATTAACAAGATCAGACCGTACATGGAAGGGTACCACTTCAAAGTGATAACAGATCACAGTAGTATTCGCTGGTTGTATAATACGAGAAATCCAATCAGCCGACTAGCGAGATGGGCACTAGAGCTTCAAGCTCATGACTTTGTCGTCGAGCACAGAAAGGGAGCTCTGCATCACGTTCCCGATGCCCTATCTCGCATGTATGAAGACGACGTGCCTACGGTAGCAGCAATGTCGTGGGCTCAAACTACTAAAGATCCTTGGTACTTAGACAGGATCAAGAACGTTTCCGACAGACCTCGTGATTTCCCCGACTGGAAACTAGGCGGAGGAAATCTATACATCTATCGCCCCGACAAAGAATTAGAGTAAGTGATGGATGACGAGCAAGCATGGAAGCTGGTCGTACCCGTAGAGAATCGTCACTCTATTCTGAGAGAGTGTCACGACGACCCCTCAGCTGGCCATTTCGGAAGAGAAAAAACATTCGCCCGAGTGGCCCAAAACTATTATTGGCCACGGTTCTACGCAGAAATTGCGGATTACGTCAGGCGATGTTAAGTGTGCCAGCAATGTAAGGTCGAACAACGTGCTCCTGCAGGGTTAATGGGTCACCGTCAATCGGACAGACCATGGCAGGTGGTAGCAGGAGATATCACCGGCCCGCTTCCACGCTCTAGCCGAGGATATGAATACATCCTAGTATTCCAGGATTTATTCACGCGCTGGATTGAAGCAATCCCTATAAGAAAAGCTATCGCAAAGACGATAGTCCGCGAGCTTCAAGAACGAGTGATTAACCGTTTCGGCACTCTGGAAGTATTTCATTCGGACAACGAGACCGAGTTTAAGAATAAACTCTTAGACGAATACCTCGAAACTAAGGTAGTGTATCATTCGACGACTCCCCCTTGTCTTGCAGAGGCCAATCCTGTCGAGAGGACCAATCGGACCCTTAAGACAATGCTGGCGTCGTATATCCAGGATATGCACAGCGACTGACACAGCCAGAGTTAGTCTTTGCACTAAACACAGCGGTGCAAAGTTCTACTGGATGGAGCTCGGCTATGCTGAACTATGGTCGCCAACCTGAGGCGCCTAGTACAGCTCGTTGAGAGCAAGACCGGCTTGCCCAGCAACAGTTTGAGTTCCGTAGACTGCAGGATTGGAACGACAAAATCAAACAGTTGCCAAGACTGCACGAGAACGCAAATCGTCAGTCGGCTGCCAGTAAGGCCCGGCAAGCCGCAATCTTCAACTCACGACGAAGGCCAGCGGAATTCGAGGTAGGAGATCTGGTGTGGAAACGCTACCGGATCCTCTCGTCCAGCGCACAAGGTATCTCGGCTAAGCTTGCTCCGAAATACACAGGGCCGTATTTGATCGTCAGTAGAAAAGGTATGAAAACGTATATCATACAAGATGATCAAGGGGACGAAGAAGTATGTCACATCGAGCATCTGAAGAGATACGTCCCCGAAAATGATGCTGACTCAACTGATGAGGATCAACGTGAGCAGCCTCAACCGCCGAAGGATCAACAGGTGAAGTGCGACCCGTCTGTAGCGAGCGAATGCTCCCCTGCGAGGGAGAATAATGCGAGCGAGTCCCCTTGCGAGGGAACTCGGTGTAATCCGCGCAAGACGTCGCGTACATCTTTAGATAGGTCCCGCGTTACCAGACGACAGCGTAGTCGTCTTCGGAAAGCAATTGCGACCGTAAAGCGCCGATCACCCGTAGAGCGATCTGCCCATGCAGATTCTGAACCAGTTCCCCCGAGACGAGGACGCGGGCGTCCTCCAGGCTCATGACCGAAGCGGACCTAAAGCGCCAGCAGCGGCCGAAGGCTGAGGCGGCCTTCAAAGGGACTGCCTCCGAATACAGGTTAACCTGTAGTCAGCCTTCAACGAGCGGAACGGGAGGTTCTGACAAATCTAGTAGTCCGCTCTGCCGCTGCAAGAGCTCAATCGTCTGAAACAGTTTCCTCGCTTCCTGATAAACCTGATCAAGAGCAACTCATTAACCCTCTTTCCCGTTCCTTGAGGAACAGAGTCTACATACAGAGTATGCGGAATCTGGAAGGGGGGTATAACGGTAAGCGAGTTACCGATCAGGTAAGCAATGTGAAAGAGGATATACAGCGCGGCGCGCGCACGAACGCGTGAGAATCGTACGCGCCCAGCAGGGAGTACCGATATAGCGCGTGCACGATGTAAATACAGGCCAAGATAACGGTCTCTTTTATCGTATTTTATCGGAGAATTCCGCTGATCTCATCAGCACGACTCCCCTTAAATTTGTTACTTGTTAATTTATTATTTCGTGATTGTTTATTTAATAAATTGACTCGACGAGACGATCTTTCTCGCCGATTAACCTAATATATCGATTGTTGATAACATTTTTACCGGTCAAAACCCTATCTCACGAATACCGCCCTCTCCGGCGTTTATCCTAGTTGACAATTTTGGGCATAGGGCCCAACACACGGTATAAAAGTCAAACGAGGTGTTTGACGTTGTTAACGGCATTGCACGGGAATCAAAGTGATTCCCGGCCGCATCGTGGGACTGTACACTTAAGGTTGGTAAGTTGGGACAGATTGGGCTTGACCGGGGCCTTACATTCCCTAGTACCCACCATGTTACAATATATATCTGCACATATACATACCAAGGGTACATATCAACTATATTTTTCGTTCTTCATTTGAATTTAGTCCATAAAGAAACTTAAAGGTAAAAAATGAAGACTAAACTTATCGTTAAGTATTCGCGAAATACCTTAAAAACTTGTCATTAGTGCAAAAATTCCATCATATCTTCAAAATTAGCGAAATGCCTTAAAAAGCCAGTAATCAATGCAACAGTTCAGTAATACCTTAAAATTTCTTGAATAACCTTATAAAGCCCGTAATTAGTGTAAATTATATCCCGTAATATCGTAAAACTTCCCGAAATACCCTGTCACGTGTCAAAAGTATCGTAATGCGTGCTATACCGAGCTTGTTAAGTGGATACTCGGCGAGTAAGGAGGAAGACATCAAGGTCGTTGAAAAAATACCAAGTTGATTCTAGATTCATAAGTATGGATTCGTTTATTCATAGTAGAGAACTGTAGATCTTACCTTAGACTTCATTCATTCATTCATTTATTTATTTATTTGTTTATATTCAGAGTTTCGTAGATTCCACATACATCATACAAAAAATACATAAGATATACAAAATCATGTACACAACATTCACAGGTTGTTACAGTTCTTACGACAATAACCCACTACAACTCAATCCTCCAGAGAGAAATATAATTCCCTGTTCGTAGGTCTGGATTACAATCTTAAAACTAAAAACCGATGTTGGTTAGCTTCGCTGTGATATCACAGCAATAGCTTCCAACCATACTATCATTCATCCTTTGTTATTCATTCATAATTGGTTTTTATAATTCCATATCGGACTGCCAGACATTCATCGCATCATCACAAAACCTATTCATTCATACTTACATTTGTTATAGAAGTCTATCTAACTCCCATAACCAAACTTTTAACATTTCTATATATTGTTTAAGTATTAATAATTATATAATCTATCTATTAACAATGATAACAGCCTTGTTTTGGGAAATTTGATTAAATACTTATAATTATTCTATTACTGTAGTTTTAATTTATTGTAAGGAAAATAAAATTTATATTTTGTAAATTTTTTCGAAGGTCTTGTTTTACCAATACCTTACTAACATTGAGCTCGCTGTCGTATACGTTTCATTTGATCCTCTTATTTCTCTGTTTAAGTAGAATATGGCTTTGTTTGATCCTAGATAATTATTGTCTCCATAGGTCATCCTATGATTATTTATTTGTAGTATCTTCTGTCCTGATGCTTCATCTGCTTGCTTTTTTCTAGCTCTTCTGTTATTTGTTTCAGCCATTTCATCAATCTTAGTAAAAACCGTTTCTATTGACTTATATCTTTCAATTCTTAAATCAATTTTTTTTATACTAGGTGTTTCTATTTTAAATTCTATAATTTTTATGTCGGTATTGTTCGGCTCTGTTTCTCGTAAATATATATACATAATTTCTTTGGTTAGTCTATCTATTAAAATTCGATATACGCCGATGTTGCCTATTATTATAAAATTTACAGTTACCATTTGCGCATATATAAGTTCTTATATCAAGTACTATGTTCTCGTGTTGTTCTAAGTCATTTATGGAAAATATAACTATCTTCAAGAGATCTTTTATTCTTGTTTGTGTTTTTGACATTTCTGATATTTTTTCTTGCGCAAAAGTGGTCAGTAGTCATATTTTGAGTTGTTTGCAGTATATATTCGAATCTATATTAATACTAGCCATTTTGTGTTATCCAAACTTTTATTTATATTATATTTGATTTTTTTACTCATATCAAGTGTCTTTAATTCATTTGGTAATGAATTAAAAGAACTGATTGCAATTATATAATTGTTTACTTTGGTGGTAATGTAAGCTTTTTTCTTGTTTTACTTGAAGAGTTTTAATATTGATTCTTTAAACTATTGTAATAATACTGAAGACATTCAAAAGTAAATAATTACTGTAAATTAAAAGGACTTTGTTTTTGGAATATATTCTTGTTGATTATTTTTAATATTCTTCTTTGTAACAATTGTAGTTTATTTTGATATGCTCCACCCCACGCAATTATACCGTAACTTATCATACTGTGAAAAAGTGCACAGTACACAATTTTTAGTGTATATGTATCCATAAATTTCGCTATTTTACGAAAACTAAAAATGAGATACCTTGTCCTGCTTATAAGATACTCAATATGATCACTCCATCTCGTATTTGTATCAAAAATTATTCCTGAATATTTTGTTTTTGTTACTCTATTGAGTAGTTCATTGTTAATTTTAATATCTATATTGTCTGGTACACTGTCTGTATAATTGTCATAATTAGTATATACTGTTTTTTGAACATTTAAAGTTAATTTATTTAGTCTTAACCAAGTAGAGACATCTTCTAAATATGTATTCATTTGGATTTCTACTTCATTCCATGTTTCCCCTGTTGCTATAACAGGAGTATCATCAGCATAAGACATTATCGTGTTTACTAGCATTTTAAGTATTGTTCCTTGGGTACTCCTGTTTTAATTATTTGCGATTCACTTTCGTGGTTACTAATTCTTAACTTTTGTTTTCTGTCATTAAGGTAACTTTTTCTTTTTCCGGCTTTTCCTTTTACTCTATATGCATATAACTTATCTAATAATATTTCATAATTTACTGTGTCAAAGGCTTTTGCCAATTCTAGAAAAGTAATAGCAATTGGTTTACTTTGATCTAGTTTTTCATATATCGTTTTATATATAAGACTTAGTGCATCATTAGTTCCTTTACTCTTGATGAATCCAAATTGCTTTTCACTTATTATTTCACTCTTGCTTATGAAATCAATGATTCTAATATGTACTGGTTTTTCAAAAATTTTGGCGTTATTATATATTAATGATATGGGTCTGTAATTACCCATTATATTTTGCTTTCCTGCTTTATATATTGGAATAACTTTAGCTTAGCTGATTTAACTTGATTTGGCCATATTGATGTTTCTATACAAAGATTAAACACGTACACTAAAATAACAGCTACAATTGTGGTTATTGTTTTTAAAGTTTTTGCATTTATCCTGTTCAATTCGCCATATATTGGTTTTAGATGATTTATTATATTTAAGATTTCTATTTTATTTGTAGCTTTTAAGAAGATTGTTTTTGGATTGTTTCTAGGTAATTGTAGATTTCTCATATTTGGCTTCGTAATTTTATTACTTAATGTTTCTCCTAGTTTGCAAAAATATTTATTCATTTTATTTACTATTTCACTTTCTTCTTTAATTATAATATTGTCTTCCATTTTCAGTTGTTTTATGTTAGTAGCATTTTTGCCTTTGTTTCTACCAATTTTGTTATTTATACAGTTCCATAGTTTTTTTGGTTCGAGTCTATTTTCTTCTATAGTTTTTTTGTTGTAATTAATTTTGCTTCTTTAATAACTTTATCAAGTGTTTTGATGAAAATTTTATATTGCGTCTCTAGATCTTTATTTTCCGGCTACTCTTTCAGTTTTGTGTACAGTTTTTCTTTTTTACTACATGAATTTAAGATCGTGTTGCTTATCCAATCTTTCCTCGGTTCGTTTTCTGATTTATTCCATTTCGGTTTTTTATATTTTGCATTTCACAACATAATTGTACATCTTTTATTATTCCTTTAATAATTTCATTACGATCTCTTAGATTTACATATTCGGACCAGTCAATTTGCATTGCGTTGTTAAATATTGTATTGTAATTGTAACAGTAAGCTGTTTCGTTTGTTTTACTTTTATTTGATTTAAGTTTTTGATTTTGTAATTGAAGGACTAATGGAGAATTCAATATATATATATATGGGGTATTCCACGTGAAGTGGTCCGATCAAAATTTTAAAATGCACCAAATTTTGGGTACACTTTGCAAACGTTTTTCAGAATACAGAAAAAAATTTTTAGGTACTGGAATCTATTTGCTCAGAAGTTATTCTAACCTCAAAAAGTGAATTTTTCCATATTTTTTTCAACACCAGCTGGGTTTACCGCTATATAACTCAAAATCTATCAACTTTTACTATATAACATTATATGTAACATTCGTTGCTAATTATATCTAGAATTTATTCTTCTGGGTTAGAATTTCTAATCTCAAGGTCATTGTTACATAAACTACATGTCAATATTCAACTTGAAAAAAGTGCAAGTGCGCCACCTTTGATTTTTTCATCCAAAAGTCTAAAAGAAAGCTTGGAGCAATACCTTTCAAATGGTCTGTAGCATTTTTATGGCCTCCAATTCTGTAAAAAGTTATGACAATTTAAAGAAACACGAAATTTTTTTAAAAATTTAAATGGGAATTACCATGTTAATTTTTGTGAATTTTTTGTCTTTCTTTAAATTGTCATAACTTTTTACAGAATTAAAGGTTGTAAAAATGCTACAGACCATTTGAAAGGTATTGCTCCAAGCATTCTGTTAAACTTTTGGATGAAAAAATCAAAGGTGGCGCACTTGCACTTTTTTCAAGTTGAATATTGACATGTAGTTTATGTAACATTGACCTTGAGATTAGAAATTCTAACCCAGAAGAATAAATTCTAGATATAATTAGCAACGAATGTTACATATAATGTTCTATAGTAAAAGTTGATAGATTTTGAGTTATATAGCGGTAAACCCAGCTGGTGTTGAAAAAAATATGGAACAATTCACTTTTTGAGGTTAGAATAACTTTTGAGCAAATAGATTCCAGTACCTAAAAATTTTTTTCTGTATTCTGAAAAACATTTGCAAAGTGTACCCAAAATTTGGTGCATTTTAAAATTTTGATCGGACCACTTCACGTGGAATACCCCATATATATATATATGGGTGGTTCTTTGTGACATCGATGATGAAAAAAATAAATATTGCTATAACTGTGGGAATATGTTTTAGAGGTATCCAGTAGTTCTCCTGAATTTTTTCAGATTTTTCTGGGCCATTATTTTAAGTTACAGAGAGTCAAAGTTGACATTTTAGCACTTTTTTGCATTATATGCCCATTTTCATGAATTTTTACCTCCCAGGGGATGCATTTTTCACTAAAAACATAAGTATGACTTTTTTTGTAAAATTTTCCGAACTTTTCATTAAAAATACTTTTAAAGACATAAATGTATGCTGTCACACTCTTGTAAGCCATTTAAACCTTAAATAGTGAAAATCAGCAATTCTGCTCCGGACTCTGGTAACCTAATACTGTCTAAAAGATGTCTTTTTATAGTCAGAAACTGCCTAAAAATTTCCAGAGTGGGTCTAAATCATTAAGATCACTTATGGTCAAAATATCCGGGAAAAGTGCCCGAAATATTATTAGAAATGTATATTTGTTGCCTTACAACGATGAATCTAGTAGCATGATCATTGCAAAAAAATTATGCACTTACCTTGGAATGGTAGAAAAGTATCTCCAATTGTTTCAGTATCCATCTAATCCCCTGTAAGCTGCTAAAAATACAAATATTATTATAAAATTATAAAAAATTATTTTGTAAACATTTATAATGCTGGATTTTTAGTTTTACATCCCTTACAAGAATTATAATACTAATCTGAAGGATTACTATAAAAGTATCAACATTATTATTATTATTATTCAGCAATACATTGTTTAGATTTCACAAACTTGTCACTGTCACGTTATCATATTATTCATTATAATTATATATCCGATTTATTTATATATCTTTTGTATTAAATACGTATAATCAGTTATTGTAATAATGATGTTTATATATTCATCGTTGTAAGGCAACAAATATACATTTCTATTAATATTTCGGGCACTTTTCCCGGATATTTTGACCATAAGTGATCTTAATGATTTAGACCCACTCTGGAAATTTTTAGGCAGTTTCTGACTATAAAAAGACATCTTTTAGACAGTATTAGGTTACCAGAGTCCGGAGCAGAATTGCTGATTTTCACTATTTAAGGTTTAAATGGCTTACAAGAGTGTGACAGCATACATTTATGTCTTTAAAAGTATTTTTAATGAAAAGTTCGGAAAATTTTACAAAAAAAGTCATACTTATGTTTTTAGTGAAAAATGCATCCCCTGGGAGCTAAAAATTCATGAAAATGGGCATATAATGCAAAAAAATGCTAAAATGTCAACTTTGACTCTCTGTAACTTAAAATAATGGCCCAGAAAAAATCTGAAAAAATTCAGGAGAACTACTGGATACCTCTAAAATATATTCCCACAGTTATAGCAATATTTATTTTTTTCATCTTCGATGTCACAGAGAACCACCCATATATGTATATATATATATGTAAATTGATCAATCGGTACTTATGCCGACAAATTCTTACGGGAAATGGGAATTGTGCTTACTTTGGGGTAATTATGCCGACGTCAGCATAATTCCACCGAAAATTCAACAATGTATCCGTACTTATGCCGACACACAAAAAATCGGAAAATTATCTTTGTGAGCCCCGCTTTGACGTTATAATATTAATGAAGGATTGAAGCTATAACCTCATTCGAAGTGCCGGAGGCCTCCGGCCTTCGTTATAGCTTCAATCCTTCATTTATATTATAAGGTCAAAGTGTGCTTTTTTACCCGTGAGGGGTATTTAGGTATTTGAGTTATTGGTTTTTTATGCATTATTCTATCAATTAATATTCTCCCCCTTATATCTGAGTCGTTACATATGTTTTTTAACCTCAAAACACCAAGATAACACGTAGTGTCACCATAAGTACCGATACTGGTGTTTACATATATATATATTGGTGTGTGTACAATATTAAGCTCCATAAAAAGTTTCTGCAATTGAAATGACTTAAATCAAAGTAGCAACGGCAAGTATTTTATAGATATCAACAGAAATTTTTTATTTATTTATTAGAGTTTCACTTTCAGTAATTTTATTATTCATCATTAAATATTACACATTGAATTAGTGCCTCTAGACAGTACTTTATATAGAACACCTTCTACGAAGGTGTCAACATTCGCAAGTATGGTTTCGAATCACACTTTCAAACATATTATCTGATAAAAAAATCTTTAATTATTACTACTTTTTGTGAAATTTTGTGTAAGTGCACCACAATTGATTTTTTTATCCAAAAGTTTAACAGAATGCTTGGAGCAATACCTTTCAAATGGTCTGTAGCATTTTTATGGCCTTCAATTCTGTAAAAAGTTATGATAATTTAAAGAAAGAGAAAAAATTCACAAAAATTAACATGGTATTTCCCATTTAAATTTATTAAAAAAATTTCGTGTTTCATTAAATTATCATAACTTTTTACAGAATTAAAGGTTGTAAAAATGCTACAGACCATTTGAAACGTATTGCTCCAAGCTTTCTTTTAGACTGTTGGATAAAAAAATCAATTGTGGCGCACTTACACTTTTTTCAAGTTGAATATTGACATGTAGTTTATGTAACATTGACCTTGAGATTAGAAATTCTTACCCAGAAGAATCAATTCTATATATAATTAGCAACGATTGTTACATATAATGTTCTATACTAAAAGTTGATAGATTTTGAGTTAAATAGCAGTGAACCCAGCTGGTGTTGAAAAAAAACTTGGAAAAATTCACTTTTTGAGGTTAGAATTACTTTTGAGCAAAGAGATGAAAAACATTTACTATGTCCACCCAAAATTTAGTGCATTTTAAAATTTTGATCGAACCACTTCGCGAGGAATATCGTATATATATGTATATACAGCGTGTCCAAAAACTAATGAGACATTTCAAAATTTCACCTAATACAGATGCTTTTTAAAAAAACATAGGTCATTCTTGTAGTAACTTTCAACGAGGAATCCAATGGTGACCTTGGATTTGACCTTGAACGTAATTTCAAGTTCAACTTTTTTTTACATTTAGCGTTACCCAGGGACAACGAGGTGGACGTAGTAAAATCTGTTCCCTTTGGGGTGCTTTATTTATGCGAGTCCCTTTGCCTCTCACGATTTGAGGTGCTTCGCTTACGAAAGCATTAACAGCATTTTCGATCATTACAGTGGGAATTAGCGTGGATTCATCGATGATTCTGGTACGACTCGGTGGAAAGGACTTTAAAGCACTTTTCGATCCTGGCGTCACGGTTTCTCTTGTACGATCAGATGTTGTTGAACAGTACAAGTTTAAATGGAGACCTTTCAAGTTTTTTGTAAAGTCTGTTGTTGTACGACATTCTATTCTGTGTAGAAGGCCTTGATGTTAATATCCAACTTAGGATTGTAGAGAATATTGAGCATTCAATCATTCTCGGTATGGAACTCAAATTAGGTGAAGCTATCTGTCGTATTGGCAAGAGTGATTGGAGACACTTCGTCAGATATACAGCTCATAACATTGATTCGAGAATTTCCGCTGAATGTGCTGGTATAGTAGAGATACAAGACGACCAGCGGAAACAAGTCAAAGAGTTAGTCGAAAGCCTACTCTTGCCCTCGGGAGACGTCCACGGCTTTACGACGTGAACGAAGCCAAGACGTATGTTCGCCCAAGTTTCTCGAATTTACCCAAAGTCATGTCAAGAAGATGTTTGACAAGGGCATCATTGAACCGAGTACGACTGATTGGTCATCGTCCGCAAGAACGAAGGAAGTTAGTACTTCTGTATCGATTTTCGAGCCTTACTGCAGACACAAAACGTGATTCTTATTCAATACCTAACATGGATATCATATTGGATAAACTGCATAATGTTAGGTATGTATCTAAAATTGATCTTAAGTTAACATACTTCCAAATATTAATGGATCAGGCGAGCCGGCATTAATAAGAATGCCTGTTTGCTTCATGAATGCTCCTATGACCTTTCCACGGCTTATGGATGCAATTTTCGGGCCTAAGGTGAAATCCCATTTGTTTGATTACCTAGACTTTTGAGGACCACCTAAAATGACTCAAATACGTACTAAAAACGTTGAATTACACTGTGCTTAAAGTGAATCGAGAGAAGTTTGTGTTTTGTTCCTCCAGCGTAACGTTCCTTGGGTACAAATTGGATGCGGATGGCTTGCGCCGCAATGAGGAGCGAGTCGCCCCGGTACTTAAGGGGATGCCATACCTGAATTAAATCCTACTGTGCTGACACATGTATATTACACGCACTATTTCTCCTATTGCTATTATTTAATACAATGACAACCTATAAACGCAGTGGAGACATATTTGTAATACATACAAATTATTTGTCGTACATACTTAAATAAATTATAAGTACAAAAGTTTGAATTGTGCTAAAATGTGCTTATAATTGTAAAAAACGATCTCAAACATAACCTCTCTTAGTTAACAGGCAATAACGAATTAATTGAATTTTGTAAAAACTGGATAGTTTTCTAACAAATACAGTGCAGACGCACAATTTTACGATATTGGTAAATCTTGAAATGTAGTTCAACACGTACGGTAAACTACTTGCAAGCTTCAGCCCTTAATATTAATAAACAAAGCCACAATGAATATTCGCAAAAAAGTTATCTCAGCTTCAGAGCATCATATAGCAAACAGTCTGGGCTTAAAATTAGCAGAAAAATCACAGCAATCAAATAATCGATTTGAAAATTTATTGAATAAAAAATTTGCCACTAAAAATTAATTGTTAAATGTACTTCATTTTTAATGTCATTTTTTAAACAATTTACAGTAACAAATTCAAAATTTCCTTTATTGCACGTTATAGTACAACTCATTACGAACAAAATGAACCGCAACTGAGGTATCTACGACACCTGCAGGATGGGGAAATTAGATTCTTGTAAGAGAGATTTTTAGATAACAAATAGCTCAAAACAAAAAGTTATGAATATTTAAGGCTAAAATTTTGACCTTTTATTAAGGACCCAAAGAACTTCAAGAAAAACGGTACTACGATTTTTTTAAAGCAAAAATAACTTAATTATCCAAAATGTAAAAAAAGGCTGAAAATGGAGGTTTTTTGCTTTTTCCAAGTAAACTAATTATCGAAATTTAATCCAATTAGGCTTATTTTGTAGGATTGGCAACACGTATAAATTTGTGTTAGATGTTTTTTCGCTATTCCCAACGGTTCAATAGTTATAAGTGATGGATGTCTTAGGAGAAGGCAGCAATCAAACTCGTCTTTCGCTTCACACCTCACTCAAATATTTATTATATGTATACACGAAATTACAAACTATAAAGGCAGTTCGCGGGTGCACCGTATATAACCTGCACGGATCGGCAGCCGAGCAGAGAGTAAGTCCTCCGACGGACACCGTGCTCTTCTATTGTCTTAAGGTGGTGGGGGGAAATCGACAGAAGGGCCGATCGCAATTCCAACACTCCCTCCCGATCGGACCTGCAATCACTTACTGTTTCCTAAAAGAAATACAAATCACACATATTAAGCATAATATATACTCATCTCTTTATCCATTCATTATCTTGGAGGTTAGTTTATTATGTAAATCAAAAGCCAACGGCTTCGTAAATATATCAGCAAGTTGTTCCTTAGACTTAACCCACGTCACTTTAACAAAACCCATTTTAACACATTCTCTTACATAATGTTCTTTAATTTCAATCATATGTAGCAACTTATTGCTACCTGTCATTTGGGTAGCTGCACCAGCCGCCTTATTGTCGCACCACAGAATCATAGGTTTAAAGTCATCAATTAGAATCAATTTGAGAGAATTTAACAACGAAATTTTATATTGATACGCCTCGCTCAATGCTATATATTCAGCTTGACAGTTAGATAATACGACATATAATTGCTTGTGTGTCTTTCAAGACACCGCATCACCAAACAATTTAATTACAAACCACTAGTTGTCAAACTATTTTACAATCGGCAAAACTTGCATCTGAATAGGTTTGAATATCATCAGTATTGCCAGTATATTTTAGACCTAAGGACGCACTTCCCTTTAAATATCTAAAAATCCTTTTTATCATTTCCCAATCGTCCTCATTCGGATTTATTTGATGCCTACTGACAATATTCACTGCATAAGTGATATCAGGACGCGTCACATTTGCTAGATACAATAATGAACCCACGGCTTCTCTATAGGGAACATTCAGTTTGAATTCGTCACTTTTGTATTCCGATTCTGTCTCATTCTCTTCGCGATCGCGTCTCTTACGATTTGCTACCTGGTTTGTAATCATCGGAGTCCTTTGCGGATGCATCTCACCAAACCCAAATCTCTGTAACAATTTTAATATATAGCTTTCTTGTGACAATGTCAACGTTTTATTCACTCTATCCCGTATAATCTTAATTCCTAGAAAGCACTTCGGTTCTCCCAGATCAGTCATTTCAAATTCTGATTTTAATTTAGTTTTCACCTCGCTTAGTCGGACTTTATCGTTGCTAGCAATTAACATATCATCAACATATAAAACCAAAAACAAGAATTTATTCCCCTCTCGCCAAGTAAATAAACATGGTTCACTATCATGAGTGACTAGACCTATTTTATTAGCAGCTTCCGTAAACCTTTCATTCCAACGTTTCGGACTGATTTTTAAACCATACAGCGCTTTCTTCAACTTATAGACCTTCTCTCGCTTCTCTTTGCTCGTCACATTCATGCCTTCTGGCAATTCCATGTATATCTCTTCGCTTATAGTTCCATTCAAGAAAGCGGTTTTCACGTCCATTTGATATACGTCCAAATCATATTTATTAATGATAGCTAGAACCGATCTTATCAAGGTTAATCTCGAAACAGGTGCGTATGTTTCAACCAAATCATATTCGTTTCTATCCTTGAAGCCTCTTATAACAAGTCTCGCTTTATATTTACACGTCCCTTCCTTTTCCATCTTTTTCTTCAAGACCCACCTAGAATCAATTATATTCGGTTTAATTTCGCCTCTCATAATTTCAGATCGTTCTACCAGTTCCCATACTTCATTTTTGTTCATTGAGTCCAATTCACTCTGAATTGCAGACAACCAATTTTCTTTGTCTTTTGAACTCATCGCCTCTCTATACGATTGTGGGTCACAGTTAATTTTCGCTAACAGTGCATTATATTTCAGATCACTTAATATTTGTTCCTTTTCTATTTCGCTTTCTTTCGCTTGCAATTTCCTCGGGCGACCTCTCTTTCTCTTTTATACTCCCTCCTTTCTTATTATTTCCTCAGATTCTCTCGACACATCTTTCTCATAATTCAAGAACCACTTCTCGTTGTTACCTTTTCAAAATTATTGTCCCAGTCTTGTATTTGATTCTTTGTGAATCTGTCACCAAAAACAATTTTTTCATTGAATCTCACATCTCGACTTTCACAAAAATCTATTCTCATCTGGTTTGAACAAGACATAACCGGTGGCTATGTACCCAACAAGAAAACTTGTGATTGCAATCTGTCTAAACTTAGGACCTATTTTTCTCTGAATCTTCACGTAAGCCATGCAACCGAAACGCCTAAATTGTTTTAAATTCACGGTATAATTTGGGTTAAATTTTTCCAAAGGAGAAACCATTTCATTTGACTTGTGTGGAGTTCTATTGTAAGCATAAACAGCAGCACTCAAAGTCAAGTCCCACATATTTTCTGGAAATTTGGAATCAAACATCAGCGCTCTTACTTTCTTCTGAATAGTCTGATTGAATCTCTCAGCCACTCCATTGTGCTGAGGAGTATCAGGGCATGCTAACTGCAGTTCAGCTCCGAGTTTTTCCAGTACTTTAACTGTATCGCCTCCCGTAAATTCTGTGCCCTGATCTGATCTTAAGTAACAGACTTTCGCGTCTCGTCCAAGTAAATTTCTAGAAGTTTTAACAAAGTGATCAAGACACGATCCTGTATCATTTTTAAATTTCATAGGATATGCCTGAGCTGATCGGGAATAATCATCGACAAATACAGAAATAAAGCGATATCCCTTTGGTGTGATTTCGGACTTATCGGGCCCATTATGTCCGAATGGATTATTTGTAATGGAGCAGATGCTCTCATTCTCGTCTCATTGAAAGGCAGTCTGTTCATTTTAGTCATTTTACACACTTCGCATTCAAGCACGGAATTGTCAAATTTCACATCACTCAATTCCTTAAAATCAGGAAATCTCTTCTGCAGTTTCTCAGATAATTTAAAAGGCATGACCCATTCTCACATGCCATAACATTGACTTATTGATTGGCAGGTAAATCTGTGTCGCAATTAATTTCTTTTCACATCTCATTTTTTCATCAGTGTTTACAGTTATTTCGTTAGGTTATGCAGTTTTCTATCTGTCACTGTTGTTTCAAAGCTTAAACCGACTTTTCAGCACGTCACTTTATTCTTAATTTCTGACTGGGATTCGATTTCTTGGATTTCATTTAATTTTACATCAGGACTTTCATAAAATCTATTCTCATCTGGTTTGAACAAGACATAACCGGTGGCTTTGTATCCAACAAGAAAACTTGGATTGCAATCTGTCTAAACTTAGGACCTATTTTTCTCTGAATCTTCACGTAAGCCATGCAACCGAAACGCCTAAATTGTTTTAAATTCACGGTATAATTTGGGTTAATTTTTCCAAAGGAGAAACCATTCATTTGACTTGTGCGGAGTTCTATTGTAAGCATAAACAGCAGCACTCAAAGTCAAGTCCCACATATTTTCTGGAAATTTGGAATCAAACATCAGCGCTCTTACTTTCTTCTGAATAGTCTGATTGAATCTCTCAGCCACTCCATTGTGCTGAGGAGTATCAGGGCATGCTAACTGCAGTTCAGCTCCGAGTTTTTCCAGTACTTTAACTGTATCGCCTCCCGTAAATTCTGTGCCCTGATCTGATCTTAAGTAACAGACTTTCGCGTCTCGTCCAAGTAAATTTCTAGAAGTTTTAACAAAGTGATCAAGACACGATCCTGTATCATTTTTAAATTTCATAGGATATGCCTGAGCTGATCGGGAATAATCATCGACAAATACAGAAATAAAGCGATATCCCTTTGGGTGTGATTTCGGACTTATCGGGCCCATTATGTCCGAATGGATTATTTGTAATGGAGCAGATGCTCTCATTCTCGTCTCATTGAAAGGCAGTCTGTTCATTTTAGTCATTTTACACACTTCGCATTCAAGCACGGAATTGTCAAATTTCACATCACTCAATTCCTTAAAATCAGGAAATCTCTTCTGCAGGTTTCTTAGATAATTTAAAGAGGCATGACCCATTCTCACATGCCATAACATTGACTTATTTGATTGGGCAGGTAAATCTGTGTCGCAATTAATTTCCTTTTCACATCTCATTTTTTCATCAGTGTTTACAGTTATTTCGTTAGGGTTATGCAATTTTCTATCTGTCACTGTTGTTTCAAAGCTTAAACCGACTTTTCAGCACGTCACTTTTATTCTTAATTTCTGACTGGGATTCGATTTCTTGGATTTCATTTAATTTTACATCAGGAGTCTGTTTAATTTTGCTTCTGGTTAGAAGGTACGCAATTGGTATACAATTGAATTTTTCCGAACTTGATTTTAAACTATCGCTTCGCTTTTCTATTTCGACTTCAACCAACCAGTATGGTTTCTCGTATATTCCAGTCAGAAAAGTTTAATTCGAAATGGGATCAAATATCTCTACTCTCTTATTATCCAAATAAATGCCTAGTCCCTTGTCTACAAATTTTCCTAAGGATAGCAAATTTTCCGACAATGATTCCGCGCACATCACATTATTTAAGGTTAAAATTCTATTCTTTCCCGTTTTAATATCTACGCATCTCGCTCCCTCCGATTTGAAGCTTGCCTCTGGAATTTTGTTTGCGCATCTCTCCCATTTCTCTCATCACTTCCAAATTGTCTTTTGTAACCAAGAGTTTGATTTTCTTGGATAAATCTCGCATACCTTATAATACCGCGTCCTCTTCCACGTCTCTCGTTGCTCGCATCTCTTGTGCTGGGATTTGGGCAATTTTCGGCCTTATGGTCCCGTGATAATTGCCTACAATTGTAGCACAATTTTTCTCCCGAGTTTTTCCTGGGACAGTCACGACTAATATGCCCATATGCGTGACTCTCGTAGCAACGCATCCCTTCTATTTGTGCGGCAGCCAGAGCTACTCTAGGCTCCACACTAGTGCTCACTGTCGCACCTCCGCTTCCCTTCCTCATCGCTTCATGCTGTAAAAGAAATGTTTTTAATTGATTATAATTTAGATCCTTACCCGTCGCGTTTTTGTTCACAAAATTAAGTTCGTGAATCTGTGGCACTTCTCGTACTATTGCATTATAAAAGGCATCACGAATCTCAGATTCAACAAACGGCTGAGTATGAGGAATATTATGATGTGTTCTTATTATCTCATCAAATTTATCAACGAAAACTGACACTCTCTCTTTACGTTTGAACACCAAAGAATACAACTGTTTCCTTAAGTTAACAGACGATAAACTACATTCACATCTCTTAATTTCCTTAATTTTTTCCAGCATCTCTTTCGGGTTTTTAATATCAATTAATTTGGCATGATAATTTTGATCGATATGATTTATTAAAATATCTCTGACTTTAAACTGATCTCGCGTTAACATTTCTGTTTCCGTCGCGTCTCGTTTTTCAGAGACTTTATCAATAATATACAGTAAATCCAAGGCAATTAATTCCGAAGTAAAGTAATCAATAAACAGTTCGTATTTCATTTGTACGGATAATTTATAATCTCTCTTTGTACTTGAATCCTTCACATTTAGTAATTTAATCGCGTCTTTAAACTCACTCATGTCATTCGATTTGTTGAAAGTTTTAGTTTCCGAATTATTTTCTTTCTCTACTTCTGATCTAATTAATTTTATTATATCCGCTTTCGATATAACGTCATAACCCGAATTTTCCGTCGAATTATGTGCAATTTCTTCAAAATCATTTTCATTATTATCATAAAACTCATCTCTTACCTCTTTCATTTCCCTCAACACCTCTCGTCCTTCGCGAATGCATCCTTTCATCTCCGAACACATTCGTCGCATCTCATCGTTGAGGTTACGCATCTCATCAATGTTCTCTCTCAGATGGTTCTGTTGGGATATATCACGTCCCGTCATTGAATCAAAGAAAACATGTATGTCCGTGACTGCACTGTTTACCCGGATCATCAGATTTTCAACTGGTTGCAATTTTTCTTCAATAACTTGTGTGACTCGGTCCATCACAATTCCATACTTCATTTTCAATTCGCATACTTATGTTACATTTTTCATCAGCAATAATCAACGGCGCATATTTATTCAACACATTCGCTTCTCTGAAATTTCGCTTCTCGTTTATTATCGAATCTCGTTTATCGCTCATTTCAGAGTCCGTTTCGCATTCAATATCTCTGCCCATCTCTTCACCCTTCACGTCCACGTCTCTCAGTTCGACCTCAAACGCATCATCGTTTAACTCATCGCTTGTAAAACCCATCTCTTTCGCATCATTCAAATCCCATTTAATCATTTCAGATTTTACTAAATTGCCTAATTCGGTAGAGGGGTAAGTAATTAGCTGGTTTTTGACCGGAATGGTCAGTACTTCCCTTTTATTGCGCCTAGCCTTGATTGCTTCAGATACCACTCGAATCTGATCTCCTGATAGGTGATCCATATCTGAAAAACATGTATCGCAATCAGCTGATGGTTCAACCTCTCGAACACAAAGCTGTTAAACCATCAGCGAATGTAGCCAACTAACACTTGAACACAAAGTGTAGCCAACCACATCCCCACTAATGCACTGCGAGAACGTACGACGCCTGCAGCACATCAGCAGACCAGCTGTGCCGATGAATGCAACTTTTAAAACACTTTAATAATTATTATTTATTATGTACACAGGGTACATGTGAATTCGGATTCTGTTGTGAAAATTATTTGCTTTTCAAGAAGGTCTAGACCAACCTTCTGCCCGGGGAAAATCTTCTCATGTCAATTCGCATTTTAATAAGCGCATCACTTTGTTAACGTTAACTTTTACGTAATATCCTTTTAAAGTTGCTTAGACATTTGTTGGACTGATATTGTATCGCATGCGGTACGAGAAAGAGGAAAAAGAAAAGAAACGAAAAGGAAGATCAGCTGATCCGAAATTAGCGTGCAAGATCCTGCCTATCTAGCTTTTCGTCTACCATACTTCGCACTTCTTTGCATCGAAAACGCCCCGCTCCGCGCTCACCTAGTCTCGCTCGTTTCACTACTACGTAAGTACGCGTCTCCGCTCTCTTTCCCACTTCGCGCGCGCCCGAACTCGCGCTTCTCCCGTACACGCCCTTCTCCCGTACTCGCCCTTCTCTCTCTTTCTCGAGTGTTCCCGAGCTCGTTCGGCCGCTCCCGCCTTGCGCTCTCCTTCTAACTCGCACTCACGCTCTCCTTGTCACTCGCACTCTCGCTCTCCTCACTCGCACTCTCGCTCTCCTTCTCACTCGCACTCTCGCTCTGCTATTCCTACTTCGTCGCTCACGTGTTCCCGCCGCATGCAATACCCTGTACAAACAAATGCCGCGCTCTGACCTTTCCAAGGTCCTGTTCCACGACGACAAACGTGTCTATGAACATTTTTTCTCATCACACTCACAATTTTTCGCATCTAGGCTTTTCTCATCGCATCCACACAAGATTAATAATAGATTAATAAATAAATTAATAAAATTAATAAACCATGAATACCGGCCGGTGAATTTGCATAACTTGTCTGTCTAAGATCGCATCGCACAACGATATCGTTTTGAACACAAATCACCGCGTCGCTATCAAATCGATTTTCACTTCACTTTATTAATATTTCCACCTACCCTTGGTGATGCTGCTCGTCGTCTTCTCTCCTTCTGATATCCTGGTTATGCACGTCTCTTACCTAAAAGAAGAACCTTCTCTGAATTCCCCGCGCAAATGGAAGCGGTGGTGGGCCGATAACCTGATGGATGTCTTAGGAGAAGGCAGCAATTAAACTCGTCTTTCGCTTCACACCTCACTCAAATATTTATTATATGTATACACGAAATTACAAACTATAAAGGCAGTTCGCGGGTGCACCGTATATAACCTGCACGGATCGGCAGCCGAGCAGAGAGTAAGTCCTCCGACGGACACCGTGCTCTTCTATTGTCTTAAGGTGGTGGGGAGAAATCGACAGAAGGGCCGATCGCAATCCAACAATAAGCAAAAAACCGGTTTTTCGAATGTTTGTCCATTATTTAAACAATAACCGAGACCGAATTTTTGGCAGCATTCATATAACATAATACTCTGATACCCTCCCCAACAACTTTCTGCAGAGAAACTGCTTCTTAAAGGGATGCCATACCTGAATTAAATCCTACTATGCCGATATCTGAATATTACACGCACTATTTCTCCTATTACTGTTATTTAATACAATGACAACCTATAAGCGCAGTGGAGGCATATTTGTAATACATATATTAAATCAATTATAATTACAAAAGTTTAAATTATACTAAAATGTGCTTATATTTGAACAATACGATCTCAAACATAACCTCTCTTACAAGGTGACCCTCATATGTTTGGGAAACGGATCGTGCCCAGTTCGTAGTATATGTTTTCTAATATAAAAATATGAATAAAGCCAGAGCCGCAGACTCTAACAATCGTTGTTACAAAAGTTATACGATGTTAAAGCAAAATTTCCAAAGAAAAGAGACTTTACTTTAAACGTTTATATCTTCTGACCTATCTAATATTGACATTTAAACCGAAAGCTGAGAAATTTAAAAAGCTGAGATAAAATAGATATATTTTAAAAAAAAGTACGTTCAAATCCGTTAAAATGGAGCAGAGTTATAACCACATTAAGAATTAGAAGCAATTTTAAACAAAAATTGGGCAGTACAAATTTTATTGATTTTTTTAAGCTAAATTTCTTCAAATTCTTAATTCGGCTATAACTCCGCTTCTTTTTTAACGGATTTGAATGTACTTTTTTAAAAATGTATCTATTTTATCTCAGCTTTTTAGTAAACTTTGGTTTAAATGTCAATATTAGATAGGTCAGAAGTTATAAACGTTTAAAGTAAAGTCTCTTTTCTTTGGAAATTTTGCTTTAACATCGTATAACTTTTGTAAAAACGATTGTTAGAGTCTGCGGCTCTGGCGTTATTCATATTTTTATATTAGAAAACATATACTACAAGCTGGGTACGATCCGTTTCCCAAACATATGAGGGTTTCCTTGTTAGTTAACAGGCAACAACGATTTAATTGAATTTTGTAAAAACTGGATAGATTTCTAACAAATATAGTGCAGACGCACAATTTCCCGATACTGGTAAATGTTGGAATATTAATAAAAATAGTCAAAAGTGAACGACGAACAAATAAATTGAAAAATACGATTGATATAAAGACGTTGGGAAGCTGGTAATAGATATTTGCGATGGAAATGAATATAGATTGCAATTACAAGCATCAAGGAACAAAGTAGTGACAACATTTTACACTATCTTAGAATCATTTTTCAGTAAAAACTAGAGGAATACATAATCGATTGAAAAATTAAATGAAAAATAAAAACGATGTATGTTTTATTTCATTCGTGGTGAATAAGCGACGAATTCTATAGGAGGTGCGTGCACGATCAGGCCGTTTTCCGCACGCACAGCGTACTTTCAAATACATTGTACTATACCGACACTGAATGTTGTAAATAGAAAATTACGATGGATATTAAGACGGTAGGAAGCTTGTCTCATATATTAGGGATTGAAATAAACGTTTTTCCGTTATGCAACGGTTCTAAAGAAGAATGCGCTGCCACTATTATCACTTTTATTTGAAATACCGTAGTTTGTTGGTTTTTTTTATATCAATTCAGACAGTTTAACGTTGGCTATATAAAAACTGCAAATTTCAAATATCAATAAGGTCAAAATGACTGTAAGAAAATAAAAATCAATTCCACTCCAGAACATTGTGCAGCAATTAGTAAAAATTTAATAGCTGTTCGACGTATGCCTGCGAGGCGAGACAATCTCAGCGACGCGCAGAAAGTGTCTCGACTTATAGGTTCTACGCGACAATAATCAATCGCCGCAGTCTTCCGCAAAAGAATTTTTTTGTGTATATCTTATGAAAAATAATATTTGGTTTACCTACACAAACAATACTATAAAAGGAATATAAAATTTGTTACAATAAATTACGTATTTGCTTTTTAGTTCTCGACGGATATTTGCAAGCCGGGACAATCTGAACAATGCGCCGAGAGAGTCGCGCCTCGCTGGTACTACGCGACAATAATCAATGGCCGCAGTCTTCGGTGAAAAAGTATTTTTTGTGTATATCTTACTACATATAATTTTCGGATTAGCTACACAAACAATACTATAAAAAGAATATTAAATTTATTATAATTAATTATGTATTTATTTTTTATTTCTCGATGGATATCTGCGAGTCGAGACAATCTCAGCGATGCGCCGAGAGTGTCTCGCCTCGCAGGTATTACGTGACAATAATCAATCGCCACAGCTTTCCGCGAAAAACTATTTTTTGTGTATATCATACTAAAAATAATTTCGGTTTACCAACACAAACACTGCTATAAATGGAATATAAAATTTGTTACAATAAATTATGGATTGGCTTTCTAATTCTCGATGGATATCTGCAAGGCGAGACAATCTCAGCGACGTGCTGAAAGTGTCTCGCTCGCAGGTTCGTTGCTAGTATAATTAACCGTCGAAGCCTTTCGAGAAAAAGACGTTCATGTTTTTAACACACATAGTTGAAGCCGCTCTCGTCGTATCCGCACGTCCGCGAACACTCATCGTACGATGCGCACGGGACGACGGCGGTCGACGGACGGTTCGACGCAGGAAGCTGCGTGCGCACGTCGGTTCCGGCCAGTGAGGCAGTGAACGAGCCTGCTGTAGCTCGAAGAGCTCTTCGGTACTCCTTCGCGGCAACATTGACGTCGCATTGAGAGTACGATTGTTATCTTCCTTCATGTGTGTGTGTGTTAGGAAAGCAACATGTCAAGCGTCTACCCAGGATATGCTCCTCTATACCGCCAAGATGGGTGAACGCCGTCGTTGTAGGTTCAGTGCATTTATTCTTTCTTTTGTGAGTGTGCTTTCCATCTCTCCCCCCTTCTCACCCTTTTCCACTCGCGTAGCAAACCTCCGCAGCTCATACGCAGCCGAACAATCGTTTTATAAATTCTCCAAAATTATACGCGGCTGGCGCCCAAAATCCTTTATCTATTATTATAATAAATTATTACTATTTTTATCAATCGTTTATTTCGCCTTTGTCGCCATGCCCTAATACCCTGCGTGATCGTTACAAAATGTATATAGAAAACTATTTTGTATTGATAGTCATATCTCGATTGAGCTTGTTAGGAATTAGCAGACGACGGTTCCCTCTAGGAGGTGCGTGCACAGTACGACTTGATGATTACTTTGCAGCTCCTACATTCGGTAAATGAAGTACGATTTCAAGTTGCATTTCCATTAGGTTATGTGCTTACCATGTAATATATATTATCAGTTATTTAACAGTACCTTATTAAATATCCATATTATAATCCACATATGTATTAAGTAGAATTAAACATATTTTCAACTGCATTATTTACAATGTATAAAAGTTAGTATAAATAAACTTAATGAAACAATCAAAATTGTATATAAAGATAAAATCACATGTGTCCCTTTATCAACGGTCTCCATTGAAGTAGGTTTATTCAATTCAAAATTCATTTAAGCATACCAATTAATTGATAAAATTATGGAGATTATTTAGAAATACTTAGTTTATTAATATTACAAGTTGTAGAAAACTTTAACTATGTAAACTTAATTTTAAAATGCAGACGCTACCATTCAGAAAGTTTATTATTTTAAAAATCTTATTAAATTAAAGTAATGGTAAAAATTTTTTTATCAGGAATGAAGGGTACTAAACTTTACAAAGTATATGGGGTGGTAATGAAAATTGAACTGAATTAAAAATTTAACTATACAATAATAGATCATTTTTTAAATTCATTGGAAATCATAATGTACGTAGCACTGCTAAGAAGTTGCTTTCGTTATAGTTAATTATAAATCAAAATTTACAATTAAATTACAATACAAATCAAAGTGAAAATTGAAAAGTACAATAATGACTGGCATTTGGTTACCATAACTTGTACGTACAGTACACGGTACCATATAAAGTGTACTTACAGTACACAATTCATAAATACAAATACAGTAATACAGTACAAATAAGGTGTACGCGAAGTGCAGAGTTATTACATACATGTTATTACTTTAATTTTTTGTATCACATATGTGTAATCTAAAATAATTTGCAAATATAATTTGCCATTTCTCCAGATAATCAGATAAATCAATTAGATACGTTTATAAGTTTAGCAGTAAACTATTCATTTGCTTTTACAGTAACTTTATATTTTTTTACAATCAATTTTGTAATTACTTTTACTAGCGTTGTGTTCTATATCTTATATTACGTTAACGCTTGTTAGCGCCATCTGTGGGCATGCAACTAAATATGTATTAGTATATACTACAGAGGGCGCCGCAGATGATTTCTGTTGAGTTAATTTTTTATAGGGTACCGATAAAGCAGAAAGCGCGGACCTGCACAACAATGTTTTGCCGGGTACGACATCCCCTTAATTACCCCACTCCTCGCATTGTCAAGCAGTTGAGATCCTTTCTCGGGATAATAGGCTGGTATTCTCAATTCATCAATCGAGAAGCTGTTATTAAGGCTCCCCTTATCAAATTGCTGACGTTTCGTCAGCTTAGAGTTACGTTAACTGAGGCGCCTTTACTAGCTCGTTCAGATTTTTTTAAGCCACTTTCCGTCGAAAGTGACGTAAGTGACTTAGCAATAGATGCGGTGTTAACGTAACTGGAATATCAGGATTTCGAGCAGCTGATTATTAAATCGTGCTGAACTTAATTCCATGACAACGGAAAAAGAATGCTTGACCCTCATATCTCATAAAGACTTCAAGAAAAGACCTATAACAGAAACAGACGGATTGCCTTGTTTCAGGTAGGCGATCTAGTCATGAGAATATGCCGTAAGATTTCCCCAGGTGCGAAGCGTATTTCTGCTAAACTGGCACCAAAGTATCTCGGACCCTTTAAAGTTAAAGAAGTACTATCTCCAGTAGTTCTGAGAGTTAGGACGGAAATGGACCCGCTCCGCCGACATATTAGTTTGTAATTTAAATCGCGTCGAGGAAAGGAGGATTGCCCGAATCCTCCGCACCGTGCATCCAAGCAAACTTGTTCCTGGTGACATTGCAGGCATCTTCGCGGATAATAAAATTAATCCTGTACGCGGTATAGGACAACTCGATCCAACGGTTAATATTTATAAAAACTAATTATTATTATTATTTAAAATACGACCGGGATCGCGAATACCACATCAAAGTGTTCTCAGCATTGATCAGCTAAACAATATGTAATTAATCGTTACATCAATAGCTACCGCGCTCAACTTTGATTTTGTGTGGTAATAACTCCAGTTTTCTTATTTGACCATAATTATTGTGGAATAAACAATCTCTCTAAGCAAGTTTTTGAATATTCTGACTATACCACTTGAACTTATTTTGATATTTTCTTTATCATACTTCGTATCGATGTTTAAGATCCAAAATTATTTAGTTTTGTGTTTATTTTATTATGTAAAAAATTATGTGTGGAAAATATGTAATTTATATTTAAATTATGTTATTCAAATTTTTAACTTTTGAAAATCAGTTTTTCAAATTGTTTTACAAATAACATTTATCAAACTGTTGGACAAATTTCGGTAATTAAATTTCATATTAGAATAATATATTATATATTTAAAAGCAATAATTTTTCAAAATTTTTTGCATTTTTTATATTTAAATCAGCTATATCATATTGTAAAACAACATAAAATTTGACGTTAATATATAGATAGCACAACTTATTTTTCGATAGATAATGTAGAGAGAAAACGCGTTGAAAACTGACCAAAAATTTTCAACAATTTTTGACGTTAATGGGTTAATAAAAGATAAATCTAAATGACAAGTTACAATAGTATACAGTACACTCATTATGTACAATAAATATGTATACAATTTTATATTTCATCATACTTTTACGTTATGTTTTCCATTTTAGACAAAATTTTTGATGGGTACAAACACTGTTAGTACATTAATCCAAGGTTTTTTCTAAATACTTTCCATTTGAACAAAAATTATTAATAGTCTCTGATTAATGTTTTGGTTTTAGGGATTAATATTTACACTTCTAAAATTATTATCTATTTATTTTTCTAAAGTATAAAATCTAATATTTATACTTATTAATTTACAAGTAGTCTAATATTTTATACCTTTGAAAAGTGCAATTATCACATTTAAACCTTTCAAAAATGTAATTTTTAATCTATCATCTTGTCTTTATGTAATACTTGCCAATTTACACATTGTACCCGCAATTTTTGTATATTATAGGCTTTACAGTGCGGCTTTGTATACACTTTACCTTGTACAAATTATTTCTGCATCCTTTGTTCATTAAAAATCTTTATCATTAAACTATATATTTTTACCTTCTGTCTTTAACATTTATGCTGTTCCTAATTTTTTATCCATTACATTTTCTGTACAATGAATGTTAGTACCAAAGGATCCTTAAAAAATCGGCGACCCATACCATCAATATTAGAACCTAAGTAATGAAGTAAAGGGAAAGTATAATACAATACATTTAAAGTTTATATAACACAGTAAATCTAAAGTTGTTCGTTATTTATAAAAAATATAAAATATTTTATACATTAAACGGCAACTAATTGTAATTAATTTAGATTATTTTTGAGCTAATTGAGTTGTAATTTTTTAAACGAAATAATAGACTACTGATATATTTATATACTAGCAACAATTCCTCGGTCGCTACCGCTCCCTCGGTCGAAATTACACTAAATATATACTTATTTTAAAAATTTTTTTTTAATTTATAATTTTACAATTTAATTGAATAAAAATGTAAAATATAATATAATGTGTAATTAATTAACCTAGTGTCGCGTCATGATAGACGCAACGTACACACAGGCGCGTACACATACACACACATATACACACACATATGCACACACACATACGCACACACGTGCGCACACATTTAATACGTAAAGTAGGATGTCCTCGTCAAAGACAGGAACCGCCTTGAAAAATTCTAACCAATAACTTAATTAGGTCACGCATGACAAAGAATAAATTAATTAAGTAAATGTAAAATATTTGATTGGTCAAGAGGAACCAAAACTCCACCCCAAACCCTGGATATAAATAGGGATGTCGCGCAGGGGTGTGCGCTCTTGCTCTTTAGTCCTTTCTCAAGTAAGGTAAACTCCTGTATCCAAATCTTAACGCGAAATAAAGCAAGAATACCGAAAGTCATTGTTCAGTATCTTTAAACCTTCAAACACCAGTCTTTTTTCTATTCCCTTTAAAATCCAAATTAGTCTATACCGCATTTCTATTGTAAGGGAGTCTCTGTATCGAGGATCAACGAGAGCGAGAAAGACAGCCGAGCAGTTGCAGCCACCGGTCAACCGTAGATCTCCCGCCCGATAAGGTTGGTTGTTTTCCTTTCCTCGCCTTCACTCATTGTTGCACCTCGGGCTTACCCATGCACGTAAATTTCGGAAGGGTCTATGACCTGTGCTATACCGAGGAGAATTGCCACCCATCCTTGACGCTATACGCGTACTAAAACGGGGGAACTTCTATTTTTAATTTAAATTCAGTCTATTTAATTTTTCTACGTTACGTCTACCCTAGGACGTAACAAGTGGGGGCTCGTCCTAAAAATTAAAGAAGGATTAGAGCAATTGTCTTCCTTATTAGCACAGATCATGGGTACCAATGAAAAAGAGAATTCTCGAAATAAAGACGCGGCTTCAATTTTGCTTAAGCAGGCGCTTAAAATAAATCCAGATTTTTGTGTTGAAAATCCGGACAAATCTTTAGCTAGTTTGTTAAAATTTTTTAAAGATAGGCATGATAGCGGGATACATTTGTCAGATGAAGCGGTAGGCCTCGATAAAAATATACCTATAATAATTGACTTGTTAAAGGAATTCATAGACAAAAAAGATATAATAGAATTTTGCGAAGATAAGTATCTAATTGAAGCTTTAGGCGATTTTATAGAAAAAAGAGTAAATCCAAAATTAATAATCGATTATATTATCGGAAATTTAGAAGCAAAAACAAAAGTAGAAGTAAATGGGATAGGTTTTAAACCCGAACTAACAGACGATAACACAACCTATTTTTCGGCAGAAAATACAACAATTAAAAATGCAAAAACATCAGAACAACCAATGAAACCTGAAATTGTTAAACGAGATAATAATGTCAGATTTACTACAAGCACACCAATTTTACCAAATAACTGTAATAATATGAATTTAGTATCGGAGAGATTGCCAAGATTAAATTCGTATTTAACAAACTCAACCTTGGGACAAGTGAGGCCCCTTTCTATAAAAGACGCACTTGAATTAATTCCATAATATAATGGGGTAAATATTCCATTGAGTCAATTTGTTGACGGATGTAGGGAAGCTTGCAACATAATACATGAACAATATGAACCGGACCTCGCGAAATTAATTAAAATGAGATTATATGGAGAAGCATTAAAGAGTGCAGCAAAAAAAGTTTTGAATCGATTGAAGATATTGCAAATTTTTTTGATAGTATTTTTGGGTCTGCGAAATCTTATCATCAATTACACGGTGAATTAGCTAATGTAAAACAGAAAAGGGAAGAAAGTGTCGTAGTTTTTTCAAACAGGGTTAGATCCATCGGGCAAGAAATCACTGAAGCAGCTCGAAGAGAAAAAAGATTAACTAATAATTTCAATCGATCTTTAGAAAATGATTTAGTAAAATTTTTTATTCGCGGTTTACATTGGGTAATAAAAGCACGAATGGGCCAAGTGTGTAAATTGGATGAAGCTACTGCAGAAGCTATAGAAATCGAAAGAGATTTTGCATGCTATGAAGTAGAAGAGTTAAATGAAACAATTAAAGTCATAACAGAAAATAAAAATCCTATACAAAGGGTCCATTTTGCCGAGACTAAATATACCGATAAATGCCAACTTTGCGGGAGACAGGGCCACCTGGCACCGAAATGCTGGCATTTAGAAAAAATGAGACAACCCCAAGCCAGGGAAAGACGGCCTACGAATGACTGGGCGGAGTCTCGAGAGTCACGCAGACCGCAACAATGGCCAGGTGAAAAACGGACTAATGAATTTAAGCAGCAAGAAAATCAATATGTTCGTCGCCAAAATGCAACCTTCCCAAAACAAAATTATACAAATACAGAAAGGATATGCCGATACTGCAAAAAAGAGGGCCATATTATAGAAGAATGTAGAAAACGGGAATTTAATAATCGAAATCGAGAAAACCGATCGGAAAACGAAAATGGTCTCCGACAACAGGGCGCGAGACGAGAGACCGAGTACACGAGGCGCCCGAGTTACAAAAAACAGGAACCCACATCATCAAAAGATATGTTCGATTAAGTAAAAATTGCAAGTCGCCAATTATTAAACTTAAAAATACGAGAAGCAACGAGGAAATAACTCTTATTTTAGATTCAGGAGCAGGTCCCAATTTACTAAAATTACGAAACATACCAAAAGACGAAAATATTAATAAAAATGAAATATTAGAATTAAAAGGAATCACGGAAGAAAGTATTTACACTTTAGGCAAAGTTGACATCAATTTTCCAAAGTTTGACATCGAATTCCATATAATAAATGACAACGTGCCTATAATCGAAGATGGTTTACTGGGAAGCGATTTTTTCTGTCAATTAGGTGCAAAAATTGATTATGCGAAAAGAATGTTAAGAGTTGTAGATGTCTGTATCCCTTTTGTAGAAGAAACCATATTATTGATCGAAACAAAGGAAAGGTATGAAGAGCCGACGATTAATGTCATAGAAAAACGTAACAGTATATTGAACGAGAGAACGGGAACGCGTAAGGGAATTTCCGCTAACCCTACGAGTGTCAATGCAAGAGAGGGTGAGGAAGTCGTAAAACATATCACACAGGTAATAAAACCACCTAAAAGGAATTCGTTTGGGGAAACAGGAAAAACAAATTATGCTAATGAAAATTTTCAACGAAGGGAGGTGTCGACCCGAGAGGTCGATCATATTAATGAGAAAGTATATCTTGTAGAAGAAACGCGAATTCGAGGACATATAAGCCCATCGCGTAAGCAAGAGTCAATTCTAATTAAATCTCAAAGTCAGGACCCACCGGGTAGTCGAAGTCAATTAAAAAATCAGAAAGATATTCAAATTCGATCTCAATGTAAAAATAAATTGGAAATACAAGATCCCAAGCGAAATCAAAATCAAATTCCAATTCAAAATCGAAATCTTAATCAAAATGCAAGTTTAAATGAAATTCAATATCAAATTCTAAATCAAAATTCAAATTCAAATGAAATTCAAAATCAAATTCTAAATCAAAATTCAAATTCAAATGAAATTCAAAATCAAAATCATAATTCAAGTTCAAATGAAATTCAAAATCAAATTCTAAATCAAAATTCAAATTCAAATGAAAGTCAAAATCAAATTCTAAATCAAAATTCAAATTCAAATGAAATTCAAAATCAAATTCTAAATCAAAATTCAAATTTAAATGAAATTCAAAATCAAAATCATAATTCAAGTTCAAATTTAATTCAAAATCAAATTCTATATCAAAATTCAAGTTCAAATGAAATTCAAAATCAAATTCAAAATCTAAAATCGAGTTCAAAGGTAACTCAATATCGAAGTTTAAATGAAATTCCAAGCTTAAATCAAGTCTTACGTACGAAGGCAGTATGTAAGCCTAATGTATGTAAATTAATCGAACAAGGAAACGAAGAGACAAGTCAAGAAATTAAAATCATTAAGAAATTAGAAACAAATACCAAATCGAACCCAGTAATAAGGGAGAACGATGAAGAATACTTTAATCATGAAACTAATAAAGAAAGATTGCAAAAGCACTCCTCAAATAAAAAAAATAATCTCTTAAATGAACTCGAAAGTGATGAGGCAACTAATAAATCAAGCGCGCACCCAAATCCAAGAAACGAGAACGAAATAAGTAATGAAAAATATTCTAATTTTGAGATAAAGAGAAAATATATGGTAGGTCTCGATAATAATACAAAAAATAAAAAGGCATTAGCACAAAATGAAAATGTAGACGCAAACGAATTCGATGAAGAAAGGTTGTTAATTTCGACACGCATGTTACAAAAAATTCTAGAGGAAGGTTTAATGAATAATGGAATTCTGTGGAATAATAACCAAGACATGGAAATGTTAATAAGTAATCTACTAATGGAAATAAAGTATCATGACAACTCAACAAATAACTCAAAGGAATTAAGAGAAAATCTAAATAAATTAGGAAATTATGTAAAACTACATGCCTTTGGGGGAGAATCTCATAAAAATGTTATTAAAGATACATTGGAGGGTTTACTTAAATTAAGAATTAATTTAAAAGGAAAAGGCGGAAAGAAACTAAAAGGTAGTCATAAAGTTTATCGCTTAGCATGTGTCATACCAAAAGGGAGAGCGGAAAAGGTAAAATCATTACTACGACTTGACCATTTGGCTGCTGATGAAAGAGAAGAAATAGAAAAATTAATTGAGAAATATAGCGACATCTTTTACCTTCCGGGTGAAAAATTAACAGCAACACATATTTTAAAACTAACAATCCCAACAACGGATGATGTACCAATAACTTCAAAACAATACCGATTACCTCCGGTACATAAAGAAGAAATAGCAAGACAAGTGCAAGACTTATTAAAAGACGGCATTATCGAACCATCTACCTCATCGTACTCAAGCCCTTGTTTTCTAGTTCCTAAGAAAGAGGACGTACAAGGACGCAAGCAATACAGAATGGTGATCGACTATCGCAAATTAAATGCGAAAACTTTAGACGACCAATTTCCGCTACCGAATATAACTGAAATAATAGACCAATTGGGCGGATCAAAAAAATTCTCAACTTTTGATCTTAAGGCTTCGTATCATCAAATAGAAATTGACGAACGAGACCGTCACAAAACCGCGTTTGTTACAAACGGAGATTTGTACCATTTTAACCGAGGAAGCTTTGGACTACGAACAATGCCGGCTACATTCTCAAGAGCACTTTCAATTGCACTCGCTGGACTTATCAATAAAGAACTTTTTTGCTTTATTGATGATATTATATGTTATTCGGAGACTCTACAAGAGCATATTAAAAGATTAGAGAATTTATTTCTTAGATTGCGAAAAGCGGTTTTAAAATTACAACCAGAGAAATGTGAATTTTTTAAAAAAACAGTTACATATTTAGGTCATGTTATTAGTGCAGAAGGAATTAAACCAGATTCGCGGAAAATTGAAGCTGTACGAAAATTTCCACGCCCTCAAAATGCTAAAAATATCAAGCAATTTTTGGGTTTAGCGGGCTACTATAGAAGATTTATTTATCAATTTTCAAAAATTGCAAAACCTTTAACGGATTTATTAAAAAAGGACGTTCAATTTAAATGGTCAGAAGAAACAGAAAAGGCATTTGAGACATTACGCATTAGTTTATGCGAAAAACCGGTATTAATTTTTCCAAATTTCGAAATTACTTTCAATCTAACGACCGACGCTTCGGGATATGCAATTGCTGGAGTCTTAAGTCAGGGTGAGATAGGGAAAGATCAACCCGTTGCATACGTCTCTCGAGTTCTTTCGGATGTTGAAAAACGTTGGGACACGTTTAACAAAGGACTAGCAATAATATTTTGCATTAAGCATTTCCGACCGTATTTATTTGGACGAAAATTTTATCTTATAACAGATCATAAACCACTAGTATGGTTACAAACGCATAAGGACCCGAACTCACGAGTTACGCGATGGCGTCTTATGCTCGCGGAGTACGATTTCGAAATTAAATACCGACCGGGTCGTTTAAATGTAGCAGACGCACTGTCTAGAAACCCCATAGACAAGGTCCTAGTTATTACGAGAAGCAAGGCAATAGCGGCAAGTGATGAGCCCGAGTCTAGCCTAGTTGAACCACCGCGGCGTATGACCACGAGAGCGAAGGCGGGTCGCCAGGTAGGCCAGCGATATTTAGACGCGATAGAGGCTCTACGCCCGCAAAGGGGAAGAAGAAACGAGAGGCGAGCGAACGAACAATCACCGGACCGTGAAGAAGGAACGCACGACGATACGGAGGTGGAAACTTTCGAGCCGGAACCCCTCGTTCACTCGGAAAATGCGCGGTTACGCTTACATGAAGATCTTGATCATGTTAATGAATCATTACTTGAAAACGATCCGCAATTCAGTCCTGATCAAATAAACGAAGAGACGTCGATCTATGAAGAACAATTTAATGAAATTAACGATAAACAAGTATTTATTACATGCAGAGAAAAATTATTTATGCGTAAGGACAATTATATGTATTTTGTTACTACAACAGGAGAACCATGCGACGATGGGGCTTCGCAATTAAAACTACAGAATAAATTACCAAGATTCAAGGAAATGCAGGTTGGAATACCGGTTGTGATAAATGTAAACACAAAAATTCATATAGCATTACCGATACGAACAGAATCGTTAATCGGGCTAAGTGGAATTGATAATAACCTAAATTTATTATGCGAAAATCTATATTTAACGTTAGATACTATACAGATAAAATCAATAAGTATAGCGAAAACCGATAGAATTGAAAATTTAGAGTGGGAATTAGTTTTAGAAAAACTAAAAGGAGTTTTTAGTCAAAGCACGGTAAAATTAATTGTTTGTTTAGGTCTAATACGCTATCCGACACTAGACGATCGAATTCCGATTATAGAAGAAGCTCACTGTTCGGCTATAGGAGGACATAGAGGTGTCACAAAAACCTATAACCGTATTAAACAAAATTATAACTGGGAGAATTTAAAGATAGAGGTACAAGATTTTATAAGAAAATGTTTGAATTGCCAATTAAAAAAATTGGTTAGGGTTAAAACTAGAGCTCCAATGGTTATTACAAACTCGGGAACGCACGCTGTGGACCGAATAAGTATGAATATTGTTGATCCCTTATGCAAAACCAATCGGGGAAACGAGTACATTTTAACCTTCCAAGACTTATTAACTAAATTCGCATTAGCTGAGCCCTTGGCGCGAATTTCGGCCATGGATGTAGCGAATGGTTTAATAAGAAAAGTCATATGCATATTTGGCGCACCTCGAATAATCCTTACGGATCAAGGTACGAATTTCATGAGTAAATTAATGAAAAGAATAGCAAAAATATTTAGAATTAAACAAACTAAAACCACGGCGTTCCACCCACAATCAAACGGTGGACTTGAGCGATCGCACTCAAGTCTCATTGAATACTTGTAATTTTTTGTACATAGTAATCGAACAGATTGGGACGATTACCTGGATTTGGCTACCTTTAATTTTAACACGGGAATTAGTGAGTCTACATGGCATACGCCGTTTGAACTCGTGTTCGGCCGACTGGCACGCACACCCTCGAACGCACCGGTCGAAACAGAAGACCTGGCGCCTACATACGATGGTTATCTTGAAGATTTAGTCAAGCGCCTAAACAGTCTACAAAACATAGCCCAACAAAACCTTTTAAAGGCAAAACTTCGAGCCAAGAAATACTACGATCGTAAGGTAAACGTTTTAACACTACAAATCGGTGATTACGTATGGCTGCAAAAGGGGCCAAAACCTAAGAAATTTGACGATCAATACTCGGGTCCATTTTTAGTTCTAGACGTTTCCGACAATGGGAATGTAAAAATTCAAATAAATGGAAATAAAAATAAAATAGTGCACATAAATCGCTTACGCAAATCGCACATTGAAACCGAATAAGCTTGTTGGTATTTAAATTTAAGAGCATGACGAATGTAAATAAAAAAAATAAGCCATGTATATAGCAAAACTCTAACAATTATATGTATTTTCACAAATGCAAAAATGCTAAGGAAATCAATAAAGAATCAGTCAATAGATTCTGATAATAAAAAAAACGGGAAGATAAAACTAAGCATTTTTGCAACGGTTCTGTAAATAAATAAAAAAAAAAGAACGCTTTCATGAACTTATTTAATGTTGCAGATGAGTTGTAAAACACTATTGGCCATCATTTATCTCACAACTATTATACCAAGGAAAATCTATATTAACGCAATCATAGGGTACGACTGTTCGCAGCACGTCTCAAATTTAACAACATTTTCGTTAATTCACGTAGGAGAATGCGACATACCTGAACCGGTAGTAAATAGAACAAAAATTTATGTACGACTATTGCAATTAAATGATTTTTCAAGCACTCATGTAAAGCTTTGTAAAGTAGAAATAAAAAGATCGGTAACATACTGCGGCGCGTTTTCGCATAGAAAAGACAAAAACAGAGGGGAGGTTCAGTTTATTGATGAAATTTCTAGGGAAGAATGTAATAGAATGCATGTATACCGCGCACACCGAGTACGAGACGAAGTAATAAGTAACTTAAAACTGAACGGATCGATTGTCCACCCAATGACGTTTGTTGGAAAGGTAGATCAAGCAGGAGATTGTAGTAACGCAGGAATGTACGCGGATCCATATGGTATTTTTGACGATGCTATAGTCACGGGCTATGTTACCATTACTTTAAGGGATTACTATGCACCGGTAAACTTAAATGCTAACGAGGTTATTTTACGATCCGGTACGCGCTGTAAGTTTAATCAAGATGATTGTATTGACGTAGAAGCAGGGTACGCCTTTTGGGATAGGTTACCAGTACAGGCATGCGAACGCAGTAAATACTCAGAATTATACGCGGGTTATGTTAATAAAGTTGTAGAACAAGGCAATGAGCAACATCCGGTATATGTAATGGAATCGAGCGAGATAACCTTTGCTTTTACGACTTTAGGACAAATTTCGGTGTGTTCGTATGAATTAATTAGAACAGAGCACCCAAAATTATTTTTTCTAGAAGGACCAATAACAGAAACCTTCCAAGCCGTAAGAAATCCGTCAATAGAAAATCTCGACATTTTTGCATACGTAAACTCTAAATTCGTTTACGTAAAAAAACATATTAAAGGACAATTAAAAACATTATATCGCAATTTAATTATGCAAAAATGCGAATTGGAAAGAAGAGTTATATCAAATGCATTAAGCATTGCAGCAACAGCACCTTACGTTTTTGCATATCAAATCATGAAAAAAAGTGGTTACATGGGCTTGGTAGCCGGAGAAGTTGTGCACTTAATGAAGTGCGTACAAATTGACGTTCAACGAAGAGAAACTACAAAATGTTACCAAGAGTTACCAGTAACCAAAGACGGCAAAGATTATTTTTTGACGCCAAGGACACATATTTTAAAACAATATGGAACCGAAGCTGCCTGCAGTGTTCTGATTCCTCCTATGTTCTTACTAGGGGAAGATTGGTTTACTATTTTACCAAGAGGAACAACTAAGGGAGTAAAACCAGACATTTTAAAACCAACTACTAAAAATAACTGGAATTACACAGAGCCAACCGAACTTGCAAAAAGCGGAATTTACACCCAAGCGGAGATCCAAGCACTAAGACAACACCTTATGTTTCCCGTAGAAAGGCCAGCCATGTTGAACACAATTGCATTAGGAATGACCGGGAAAAAGGTAGATAAAAACGGTATGTCTATTACCCGATTATTCGATGAAGAAGCGTTGACAGAATTAGCCAATAACACTTGGATGAAAATTTGGGGGCAATTATGTACTTTCGGATCATTTAGCGCAGCTATTATAGGCATTTTTATGATAGGGCGTTTAATAAAATTTTTAGTTGATACCATTTTACATGGTTATGCTTTGTATAGTTTATATGGGTGGTCACTTCATATTATAGGAGCCATTTGGAATTCAGTCACTCAATTATTACTGCACGTCGCAAGGGATAAACCAACGCGTGACGCAAGGAAAAAGAGGGAAGAACAAGCTACGCCTTCGGAAGTAGCGGGCACTCGAGCGGAACATTTTTCGGACTCGCACGTACCTTTCGCCCCGCCCGAACCTAGCACCTACACGGCACAACCCACTGTGGTGAGAGTCAATGAGTCAAGAGGGGGTAAAATAGTAAGTTGCGGAGCTCAAAATAATCTATATCCGCAAATATTTATAGAACCGGATATATCTTCTCTACCGCCACGCAGAAAACGCAAATTCGATAACGTGTAAATTTTGCTATTTCAACTACAGGTTTTTTTTTTAAAAACAAAAAGAAAATAAAAGGTGTCATTTATAAAATAAAAAAAAATTGTAAAATGGAAAAAAAATATATACATTAGCAGAAGTACAAAGATATAATGTTATGAGCGCTTTGATTAATTTGAGAATTCAAATTACATGGGCATCGCAAAAACGAAACGAAAGCACTTTCCAATTCGGCGCACGAATGGAAAGAATGTTACATAATTATAAAACATTGGGAGAAATAGCACAAGAAGAATGCAGGGAAATAACCGATTCATGCCTACAACGCGAAAATCTAGCACTTAGGGCATTTTTAAAGGGGCTTCGACCGGAAGTCAAAAGATACATTTGTAAACCGGAAATCTACACAAATCTGGACCATGCAATTCGTCATGCGCGCAACATTCAATATCATTTAGATGACTTGAGAATGTTTAGAAAACGATGTTCAATTATTCTACAGTAATTAATTTAAATACATAAAATAAATAATCGACTTTTTTTTTATCCATACAGAATTGAATGGACGATGGTGTAGATCGATGGGAAAATCGAAACCTTTCATGCTACAGGCCAATTCTGCCGCATCCAGTTCTTTTCTACGCAAGATTATAGTAATCTTTTGCGATAAATACTAATGAAATATTATTAGCAAATCTGTCTAAGTACTTTAGGGACAAAAGACTCAATTAATCTTAGGACTAAAAATTAATATTACGTAAAATAAGGGAACGTAATATATATATATATATATATATATATATATATATATAGTTCATTATTTATTTACTTGCTACTGTTTGTGGTTTGCCTATCGATATAAAGTTTTAATTAAGAATTAAAGATATATATATATATATATATATATATATATATACATAATACCTATATTTAGACAGTATAGGAATATTCTATAAGTTTAAACAGTATACTATATTAATAAAAAAAAATGTCAGTTTTAGTAAGAAATTGGGAGCGACTTTGCTATTTTTGTCATAATACATACCTGTGTCATTATTGTTATACGACGAAATTATCACACATAGAAAAAATTCGGTTTTCATTAAGTTCTACACGAACGATACGCGAATTAATTTGTACTTTTACTGATCTAAAATGTTTTTGTTGCGGACTCCCAATTCCTTTCAAAAGTTGTCTTATCGAGCAAGAAGTTAAATGTAATGGATATGTATTAACGCGCGTAAATGGCGGACTACACGAATGTATAACATCGCAATTACAACCTCGAGAACAACTTAAATGGAATTTCTTGACTCCAGCGCGAGTAAATAAACAAAATAGTATTCTTATTAATAATTAATTATTTCGTCCATGTAATTGTATTTTAGAAAGAAGGTTATATCGATATTTTATGAACAAAAAAACCATAAATTAAATTATTTTCGCGACGTTTCGATGGATATTCTCCATCCTCATCAGGCTATACCTTTTATTGAGAAATATAAAAAAATTAAAAACAACATTTTTTACATATAATTATTTAGCCTAATAACTTACTGTTTCGTCAATAATAATACATAGTAGTTAGCACCATACTACTCAACAGCATCTCTGACATGTCGCACTATAATTAAAAACAAGAGTAAGCAAATAGTTATATTTCAACTTTTTACTCGCACAAAGATTGAGGTTAACTATAATATTTACCTTTCCTCCTTATATTTGCCATAATCAACAATTAACCAATTACTAAATAATTAATAATGTTTCTTTAATTAAAAAAATAAATAATTAAAAAACAACACATAATAAAAATACATAGAAAAAAGCAAAAAGCAGTTAAAAACACAAATATAGACGCTAACAAATATATCACAGACGGTTATTAGAAAAACAATTCAAATCATCACGACAATACCCAGAGACACCTGAACAATTAATTGTGTAATCACAGGTATCCCACGGAGTAAACCGCGAAAATTCAAATTGGTTAAAATGTAAAAATTTGTTAATTATTAATAAATTTGTAAAAATTATTTTTGAAAAATTTTAAAAAAATTATAACAAACAAAAAACGGTAACCATTATAGTTAACGTTCCTATTTTCCATAACTGTACAGATTAAGTAAAAATTATAATGTTGAAATATTAAAAAAACATTGTTCGTTATTGTTTAAAAAATTATTTTAAAAACACTAAAAATTAATAAAAATCAGTCTTTATATATTGCACAAGAATAATATAGAATATTGACTAGATTTGAGAAAACTAACTAACTAGTAGTTTTTAAATTTCCCGCCTTGATGATTCGGCCAATCAATTACCGACAAAAACAAGTGTTGAAAACTATTTACCGTCTGTAGATACTTATATACATACACATATAAATGACTAGAAATAATGTTTGAAAGAGGAAAAACAACTATCACAGTTTAGATTTTAGTGTGTAAATAATGCTGTTGTAAACTTGGCTGAGATTCCTTGTGTCTTCCTTTACATTAATAGCGTTTTTTTCTAATTTAATATGAGTCATTTCAGATAATAATCTCTTGTTCCAATTAACTTCTGTATCTAGTATATTTACATTTGTGAAATCAAAAGAATGGTTATATGCTGTCATATGATCGTTAATAGCGTATTGACCACTTGATTTTTTTGTATTAGAAATATGTTCGTTGACTCTACATTGCAATCTCCTTTTGGTCTCACCAATATATGCGGCATTGCAATTATTACAATTAATCTTGTATACAACATTAGTTTTATTTAATTTTTCTGATTTTTCTTTGCCTCTCACAACAACATTATTCAGACTATTACAAATCTTTGGAACTACTCTAATGGCTTTTTGTTTCATGGAACTTGATATTTTATGATAAAAATCTGGGATAAAAGGTATATTTAAAGTTGCTTTATAATTAGTTTGTATTTTATTAATATGAGCATGTTCATGACTAGTTTTATATTTTATTTTGTCCAACCTTTTTCTTATATTATGATTAATAAATTTAACAGGGTAGTTATTATTTAATAAAAATTCTTTAATTATTTTTAAATTTGTTCCATGAAACTTAACATGTGCCAATAAAATAGCTTTATCCACCAATGTGTACACCATAGCACGTTTTTGTTCTATAGTATGGCTAGATTGGAAATGTAAAAATCTACCTGAAAATGTATCTTTTCTATACCAGTTAGTAATGATTTTGCCTGAATTAGTTCTTAATAATGATAATTCTAAAAAATTTATCTTTCCATTTTTTTCTTTTTCATAAGTAAACTGTAGTTTCTTATGGTAACCATTAAAAATATTTAATAATTCACATATTTTGTTGTCAGGAATTGCTAATATCATGTCGTCTACATAGCGATAGTAGAACGTAGGTATAAAATCCAATCTTTCCATACATTCAACTTCTAAATCAGTCATGACCATGTCTGCAAAAATAGGACTAATAGGGCTACCCATAGGTGAACCAAATATTTGTTGATAATATTTTTTATCCCATTGAAAAAATGTACTATTCATAAGGAACTTTATAGTGTCAAGTAATTCATTTAATCCTATATTATGGTACTTACATATCAAATGATATCTTTTTTCAATACTTTTAAGCACTAGGTCTAATGGTACATTGGTAAACAAAGATACTACATCTAATGAAAAAGTGGAATGAACTCGAATTATTAGATAAAAAATACCACAATAATGAACTTACGCAAACAGATACTATGTTACCTAAAATTTATGGTTTACCGAAAATACATAAAAAAGATATACCTTTAAGACCTATTATATCTTGTATTGGGAGTCCCACGTATAATTTGGCAAAAATCATGGAAAAAATGATTTCAAAAAGTATAAACAAACCTAAATCATACGTAAAAAATAGTGAAGACTTAATTAAAAAAATAAGCAACTGTGACATTCCTGCAGGTTATAATTTAATTTCATTAGATGTAGTATCTTTGTTTACCAATGTACCATTAGACCTAGTGCTTAAAAGTATTGAAAAAAGATATCATTTGATATGTAAGTACCATAATATAGGATTAAATGAATTACTTGACACTATAAAGTTCCTTATGAATAGTACATTTTTTCAATGGGATAAAAAATATTATCAACAAATATTTGGTTCACCTATGGGTAGCCCTATTAGTCCTATTTTTGCAGACATGGTCATGACTGATTTAGAAGTTGAATGTATGGAAAGATTGGATTTTATACCTACGTTCTACTATCGCTATGTAGACGACATGATATTAGCAATTCCTGACAACAAAATATGTGAATTATTAAATATTTTTAATGGTTACCATAAGAAACTACAGTTTACTTATGAAAAAGAAAAAAATGGAAAGATAAATTTTTTAGAATTATCATTATTAAGAACTAATTCAGGCAAAATCATTACTAACTGGTATAGAAAAGATACATTTTCAGGTAGATTTTTACATTTCCAATCTAGCCATACTATAGAACAAAAACGTGCTATGGTGTACACATTGGTGGATAAAGCTATTTTATTGGCACATGTTAAGTTTCATGGAACAAATTTAAAAATAATTAAAGAATTTTTATTAAATAATAACTACCCTGTTAAATTTATTAATCATAATATAAGAAAAAGGTTGGACAAAATAAAATATAAAACTAGTCATGAACATGCTCATATTAATAAAATACAAACTAATTATAAAGCAACTTTAAATATACCTTTTATCCCAGATTTTTATCATAAAATATCAAGTTCCATGAAACAAAAAGCCATTAGAGTAGTTCCAAAGATTTGTAATAGTCTGAATAATGTTGTTGTGAGAGGCAAAGAAAAATCAGAAAAATTAAATAAAACTAATGTTGTATACAAGATTAATTGTAATAATTGCAATGCCGCATATATTGGTGAGACCAAAAGGAGATTGCAATGTAGAGTCAACGAACATATTTCTAATACAAAAAAATCAAGTGGTCAATACGCTATTAACGATCATATGACAGCATATAACCATTCTTTTGATTTCACAAATGTAAATATACTAGATACAGAAGTTAATTGGAACAAGAGATTATTATCTGAAATGACTCATATTAAATTAGAAAAAAACGCTATTAATGTAAAGGAAGACACAAGGAATCTCAGCCAAGTTTACAACAGCATTATTTACACACTAAAATCTAAACTGTGATAGTTGTTTTTCCTCTTTCAAACATTATTTCTAGTCATTTATATGTGTATGTATATAAGTATCTACAGACGGTAAATAGTTTTCAACACTTGTTTTTGTCGGTAATTGATTGGCCGAATCATCAAGGCGGGAAATTTAAAAACTACTAGTTAGTTAGTTTTCTCAAATCTAGTCAATATTCTATATTATTCTTGTGCAATATATAAAGACTGATTTTTATTAATTTTTAGTGTTTTTAAAATAATTTTTTAAACAATAACAAACAATGTTTTTTTAATATTTCAACATTATAATTTTTACTTAATCTGTACAGTTATGGAAAATAGGAACGTTAACTATAATGGTTACCGTTTTTTGTTTGTTATAATTTTTTAAAAATTTTTCAAAAATAATTTTTACAAATTTATTAATAATTAACAAATTTTTACATTTTAACCAATTTGAATTTTCGCGGTTTACTCCGTGGGATACCTGTGATTACACAATTAATTGTTCAGGTGTCTCTGGGTATTGTCGTGATGATTTGAATTGTTTTTCTAATAACCGTCTGTGATATATTTGTTAGCGTCTATATTTGTGTTTTTAACTGCTTTTTGCTTTTTTCTATGTATTTTTATTATGTGTTGTTTTTTAATTATTTATTTTTTTAATTAAAGAAACATTATTAATTATTTAGTAATTGGTTAATTGTTGATTATGGCAAATATAAGGAGGAAAGGTAAATATTATAGTTAACCTCAATCTTTGTGCGAGTAAAAAGTTGAAATATAACTATTTGCTTACTCTTGTTTTTAATTATAGTGCGACATGTCAGAGATGCTGTTGAGTAGTATGGTGCTAACTACTATGTATTATTATTGACGAAACAGTAAGTTATTAGGCTAAATAATTATATGTAAAAAATGTTGTTTTTAATTTTTTTATATTTCTCAATAAAAGGTATAGCCTGATGAGGATGGAGAATATCCATCGAAACGTCGCGAAAATAATTTAATTTATGGTTTTTTTGTTCATAAAATATCGATATAACCTTCTTTCTAAAAAAAAAAAAAATAGTATTCTATTCGAAGAGAGCACAAAAGTATTATGTAAACGAAGCACTAAAGGAATCGACCAACATACAGAAACCAGTAGAGCAGAATCAACAAATCCAAAGATTCAAGAGATAAAAAATGGAAAATAAAGCTGAATGAAAGAAATTATGCGTATACCTATGACATTAAGCGCATATGGAAATAAATCTCAGAGAAACATAAAAATATGTGTAATTAACATAATACGATAAATTGGAACGCATAGGAAAAATATGTTAAAAAAAATTTATATACAAACGCACATAAATAAAGGAACAATATATTGGACATAATAAGTTTTTTTTTTATTATTATGTTACAGACAAAATGGAGAAGATTATGTGCGCATTTTCCATCGTGATTCACGTTGTAATTGCGACGACTCAAAATAAGGCAATTGTAACAGAGCGAAATAACCCCGGAATCATTTTTAATCGATTGCAAAAAATAGACTTTATTAAACAAGAATGGTGTATAATAACTACAATTGACACGCAGAAAGTTTTCGGAATCCAAGAAAATTTTACAAAAATAATACAAGATATTGTACAATCCGACACGTATACAAGGCTAAAGGACGCGGTAACGATAAGGCAGAATTTATTTATTAACAAGTAAAAAATGCGCGAGTTCTCTAGAATAAGAGACGCCTATATACTTCAGCGACTTCATATTCGTCAGGTGACGAAGTTTTAGATGAGGGGGGGGACGAAAACGACATTTACAAAAATTTCATCACAGCTATAAGTATCAAGTTATACGCAAATGAAAGCAGAATTTATTTATTACAAGAAAAATGCGCGAGTTCTCTAGAATAAGAGACGCTTATATCACTTCAGCGACTTCATATTCGTCAGGGGACGAAGTTTTAGATGAGGGGGGGGACGAAAACGCATTTACAAAAAATTCATCACTAGCTATAGTATCAATTATTACGCAAATGAGACATCACTCTCGAGAAGCAATGTTAGGAAGAGGTACAGCAAAGGCATACATAGATAATGAAATCATGCAAACTTTAGAAAAAATGTCTGTAGAAATGAAGCAACTGGAAGCGATATTACAAATACTACAAGGAGAAAAAGGAGTAATAGATATTGACAAATCAAGAGTTGAGGAAACAATCAATCTAGCATTACAAAATTTGGATAGTTACTTGGATATAGCCAACACGATAACAAGTTTATTGTCAACAACAAAGTTTTCCGGCGCTACAAGAAATTTAAGAATTATTTTAAAAATGATAGAAAAAGTATCCGAAACCAAGAGTCCGGTAAAAATTGAACAAATAAATGCGGCGATAATTGCCGAGTTCGCTCCAAGAGAATTAACAATTTATAAAGATCACATAATTATGCAAATAATAATACCAATGGTAGAAAAGGAAACGGACACTTTGTACAAAATGCTACCAGTGCCAGTTTTCCAACAAGGGGATTTAAGCCATAATGCAGCGTACATTCAACCCAGGGACGATTTTATAGCCTCTCTTCCCAACGGGGAAAAACACACCTTTTTAAGTACAACACAGCTGTCGAGATGCATTAAATTACAGAGGAATTATATATGCGTAAGGGAAAACCCTGTGCATCTCCAACGAGAGTGTGAAAGCAAATTATTACTGGAACAAGACTATGCAACTTTTAGTTCATGTAGAATTAATTTTATGAAAGGAAAGAACTTATACATCATTAAAACTGCTCATTCAAGACACTATGTTTACTCAGTCGCAAAGCCTACACTCGTAAATGTATTTTGTCCAGGATTCGAGGAGACATACACCTTTCAACAAGCAGGAACGATTTCCCTCTCAGCAGGCTGCCACTTTAAGGTTCACGATAACATCTACTACGCTTCAGAGCTGCTGGTGAGAGAAAAGGACACGTACTATTTACCACCATTGCAGTTGATCGGAGCAGGAAAAAACCTTCCGAGCGATTTAAAACCGGATAAAACTATTAATGTTAAAATTGAAAATCAAATAACTGATGCTTACTTACATGGAATGGTTATTATACTAATGCTTTTTGCCGGATGCTTAATACTATGTCGATATATTTTCCAAAAATGTATTAGGAAATCAAAAAAAGACAAAGTAGAGTACGTCCCAATGCGACCAGTTGATCCGACAATACAATGGAATTTCTTACCTCGAGAACACGTATATGCAACTCCGAGAACACCACCCAAGACGTATGAACCAGAACCACCTCCGAATACGCCAGTTTTATCCGAGAAAACTGAACCAAGTAACAATGTTTAAGGCATTTAAAAATGACTTATAATTAACAATTACTTATTATAATAAAATATATAATGTAAACAGTATGCTCGCTTATCATTTAAATATAAATATTTGTTTATAAATAAATTATAATAACTTTCGAACTTGTGCAATAAGTAAATATATGTATATGAATAGGATGTAGATTATAAAAAAAAACCCTTGATTTTATCTATTTCTTTTTATCCAATCCAGGGCTTTCCCTGAATCATAATTAAGTCACGGGGGTGGAGAAAACATAAAATCCAACAGTACCAGCCTATAAATAGGGGGGTTTCACGCTTGACAATCTATTCTTACTTGTAGCAACAACACGGCCACACGTCAACCCTCACACACCAAGATGAGCAACGACAACTGGGATATGGAAATAGCACTCGATTCGTCAGTGGGATGGATGACGGAACGACGTGCTTTAAGAAAAACGACAGTCCTGTGGCAGTTTCTAAGAAAATATTTTTCTTTATGGGTATACATAATGAGAGACGGTCAAGTACGACGAACCACTCGTGCCCGGATAGGAATAGCCGGACACCACTACCCAGCATACACTGCTGATGAGAGAATAGCCAGCCAATGGTGGCATACACAACATATACAAGAGAGGATCTGCAATGATTTGGATCCAAATACGGTACGGTACCACAGGCAGAAGTACCGTAGTTTTCTGGAAAAGGTAATGGACGGATTACTGGAGCCAGGAGTAACAAACCATTGGGACAGCGATCTAAACCTAGAGGGATTATCCCTCTTAAATTACGGCAGCACGGAAGAAGTCGAACGACCGGCTCGTTGCGTGGAATGCGGTTTGAGGGTGAAGAACACGCGGCATTATTGCCCGCGATGCGAGTTCATTGGCCGATTCGACATCCCCAGATACCAAGGATTGAATTGTTGGTGCATCTGGGAATACGGAGACTTATCACTCCACGTCTGTGACTCATGCAAGGAGGAAGTATACGACCTCCTCAGAAGACAAAGAAGGATAGCTGGACAAGAGTATTGACAAATGCATGATTTTTTCCTTTAGCTTTTCCTTCCTCATGTTAATTCTCATTTCTCTCCTTCTTCCTCTTTTTAGATTTACTAGAATAAATGCACAAATGAAAGAAAAATAAAAAAAATATTCATATGCATATATGTATTTATAAACAAAATACAATAATATATATATATATATACCAATTTATGTAGCAATAATTGTAATATCTAGTTTTTAAGAAAAAAAAAAATAATAATAATAAATAAATAAATAATAAACAAACAAAAAATAAACAAACAAATAAACAAAAAAAAACAACAAACAAAAAAACAACAAACAAAAAAAAACACAAACAAGACAACAAACGTGTGGACGTTTACGCCTGGCGTTAAACTTCTCTAAGGGGAGAGGTGTCGCGTCATGATAGACGCAACGTACACACAGGCGCGTACACATACACACACATATACACACACATATGCACACACACATACGCACACACGTGCGCACACATTTAATACGTAAAGTAGGATGTCCTCGTCAAAGACAGGAACCGCCTTGAAAAATTCTAACCAATAACTTAATTAGGTCACGCATGACAAAGAATAAATTAATTAAGCAAATGTAAAATATTTGATTGGTCAAGAGGAACCAAAACTCCACCCCAAACCCTTGATATAAATAGGGATGTCGCGCAGGAGTGTGCGCTCTTGCTCTTTAGTCCTTTCTCAAGTAAGGTAAACTCCTGTATCCAAATCTTAACGCGAAATAAAGCAAGAATACCGAAAGTCATTGTTCAGTATCTTTAAACCTTCAAACACCAGTCTTTTTCCTATTCCCTTTAAAATCCAAATTAGTCTATACCGCATTTCTATTGTAAGGGAGTCTCTGTATCGAGGATCAACGAGAGCGAGAAAGACAGCCGAGCAGTTGCAGCCACCGGTCAACCGTAGATCTCCCGCCCGATAAGGTTGGTTGTTTTCCTTTCCTCGCCTTCACTCATTGTTGCACCTCGGGCTTACCCATGCACGTAAATTTCGGAAGGGTCTATGACCTGTGCTATACCGAGGAGAATTGCCACCCATCCTTGACGCTATACGCGTACTAAAACGGGGGAACTTCTATTTTTAATTTAAATTCAGTCTATTTAATTTTTCTACGTTACGTCTACCCTAGGACGTAACACTAGTATTCAGTTACAATCAATTTTTTTTAGTCAATAAAATAAAAATAACAGTGTATTATATTTGCAACATGGTATATACTTATTTAATTTTAGTCAATTACACAAGAGTTTATAGATACTGAACATATTTCTACATAATACTGAAACAATTACAAAAAATTAAAAATAATCGACATGATTTTAATTTTAATTTTTAATACGTAGTAACACATATATCATTACTTACAATATTTCCACACTATTCCTGTAAGAAGCTACATCAATCTAGTAAAAAATGTGTTATTTTTCTACCAGAATAATATTTTCGACAACAAAAATTACAATATAAAATTATTCTTTGACCATTATACATATATTTCATGCTTTTTCATGTTTCTCGGAAAGGAGATGAAGATTTTAAAATTTCATACAAAATTACTAAACTCTTTTTTATTACTAAATTTTTTCAAACAAATAATTATACGTAATAATTGAATTTATAAAAATTTTTTTCAGATTAAAATTCTGGCTAAAAGATTTATTTTCACATTTTATTAATTTTGTTTTATATTCAAAAATCTTTTATAAAAAAGAATATTAGTAATTGCAACCAAAAAATATAAATGATATTATATAATCACAATAATAAAAATTGAATATTAATTATAAAAGTTGTTTTGATATTACACTTGGTATTACATTAAAAAAATGAAAGAAAAATAATATTTTTAATTTTTTAACCACCTTCCTCACGCATTGTACATCTTAGAAATAGAAGATGATGAAAAATGTTTGTAAAAAAAATCTATATATATGTAATAAAAAAAAATAAAACGTATCGTCAAATAAAATATGTATTACATTAAATTATATATATATTATATTATATATGTTATCAAAATTTATTAGAGTAATAGTACTGTTTTTGTCAGTGTTCGTATTACTGTGACCACTTTTTATTACCGAAAACCCCTATAAAATATTTTTGGAACGCTTCTACTAAACCCCCCTCTTGCCCCCTACCACTCAATCATTACATGGGGGATAAATTAAGACTGGTTGTCATATTCAATGTTGACCCTTCCTCCCACCTTCCTTCATCTTTAAAATAGGGGATAAAAAAGAGTGGTGGTCATATTGTTATTCACCTGTACCGAAACCCCTAAATTATTTTTGGAATTTTACTAATTTTATTTCCCCCCTCCCCCTCTTGCCCCTCCTCCATCTAGCAATAAATGGAGGATAAATGAAGAGTGATTGTCATATCGCTATTCACCGTAACCAAAAACCTCATCTTAGTTTTTTTAGAAAAAAAAAGAATGGTCGTCATATTCTAATTCATATATACCGATAACCTCTATAAAATATTTAAAAAATGTTCTAATTTTACCCCCCCCCCCCTCATGACTCCTCCTGCACCTATCATTAGATGTGAGATAAATGATGTGTGGTTGTCGTATTCAGCGTTAACCCTTCCACTCCACAGATACGTTTAATTCTTGTAACTTTTGGGATACCGGACACCGGAGAATGGATGACTTTTGATATATATATATAGATGATAAATCAAAAATAAAATTTTAATTTTTTTATCCACCTTTCTCACTCATTTTACACCTTTGTATTAGAGTATGATGAAAAAGGTGTAAAAACGTATATTTAACTGTGATAAAAAAACAGAACGAATCATCAAATAAAATATACATTACAGTAAAATATATTATTTAAGTTATTAAAAATTATTAGACTGACAGTACTGCTTCAGTCTATGTTAGTATTACTGTGACCACTTTATTTTTACATTATTTATGTATGTAGTGACTATTATTTATTATTAATTACTTCTAATATTACTTATAGGTATGTTCTTAATATAATAATTTAATTTGGTACAAAAATATACAAACATTGGAGTACTGGCAAAAGTGCTTACACACTTTTTTAATATTTTATCCCGCAATTAGTGGAGTTATCCCGGAATACCTCACGAATTCCCGAAATATCGAGGAAATCCCGTAATTAGTGAAGTATCCCGAAATATCCAGGAAAACTCGTAATTAGTGAAGTTATCCAGGCATACATCAGAAATTCCCGAAGTATTGAGGAAATCCCGTAATTAATAAAGATACCCGACATATCCACTAAATCCCAAAATTAGAAAATTTATCCCGGCATACCTCAGAAATTATCGAAATATTAAGGAAATCTCGAAATTGGTGGAGTTATCCCGGAATACGTCAGAAAATCCCGAACATCCAGGAAATCCCGAAATCGGTGGATTTATCCCGAAATACCACAGGAAATCCAGAATTTGGTGGATTTATTCCGGAATACCACAGAATATCCCGAAACATCTAGGAAATCCCGAAAGTGGTAGAGTTACCCGGAATACGTCAGAAAATCCCGAAACATCCAGAAAATCCCTCAATTAGTGAATTTATCCCAAAATGTCACAGAAAATCCCGAAACATCCAGGAAATTCCGAAATTGGTGGATTTATTCCAGAATTCCTCAGAAAATCCCGAAACATCCAGGAAATCCCGAAATTGGTGGATTTTTCCCGGAATACCACAGAATATCCCGAAACATCCAGGAAATCCCGAAAGTGGTGGAGTTACCCGGAATACGTCAGAAAATCCCGAAACATCCAGAAAATCCCTCAATTAGTGAATTTATCCCGAAATCTCACAGAATATCCCGAAATATCCAGGAAATTCCGAAATTGGTGGATTTATTCCGGAATACCTCAGAAAATCCCGAAACATCCAGGAAATCACGAAATTAGTGGAGTTCCCGGAATACTACAGAATATTCCGAAATACCACAGAAAATCCCGAAATACCATAGAAAATCCCGAAATACCATAGAAAATCTTGAATAACCAGAAAATCCCGAAATTAGGGAATTTATCCCGAAATACCACAGAAAATTCCGAAACATCTAGGAAATCCCGAAAAACCCTAAATTAGTGAAGATTTCCCGGCATACCTCAGAAATTATCGAAATATTAAAAAAATCTCGAAATTGGTGGAGTTATCCCGGAATACATAAAAAATTCCCGAAATATCCAGGAAATCCCGTATTTAGTGGAGTTATTCCGAAATAATTCAGAAATTCCCGAAATATCAGTGTTAACCCTTCCACTCCACACATACTCTTCATTCTTACAACAGGAGACCAGACACCGCCGCGGGACACCGGACACCACCGCCGGACACCGGAGAACGGATGAATTTTCATATAATATAGATGTTGTAACGGGGTGAGTACTGGGGAATGGAAGGCCCCGGTTAGGCCTAATCTGTCCCAACTTACCAGCCTAAGTATAATCGTCCCACGATGCGACCGGGAATCACTTTGGTTCCTGTGCAATGCCGTTAACAACGCCAAAGCGCTGAGCGTGGTTAGTACTTGGATGGGAGACCATTCTCGTGCGGCTTTCGTGATCGATTAGGTGCTTTTTCTCATTCCACAACGCGAGCGGGAGGTGTGGAACGTTCTGTTTCAGTGTCATGGAGATGATTGGAGGTTAAAAAAGATGGGAAAAAAGCACCCGCACACAGGTGGTGGGTGAACGCCGTTGAAGTCCTCCAGGCGGGGACAAACGACAGGAAGTATCAGAAAAATCGACGGCTCCTATTCATAAAAAGCTATTTGACCGAGGCAAGTTAAGAAAATGCTATTTAAAAAAAATGTCATACTGTGCTATTTCAAAAATTCGCGCAAAATAATTCTTTCTCAAAATGCTATTGCATAAAAAGCTATTTGGAAATAAAATTTCATATAATGCTTTGTTATAGAAAATTTCATATAATGCTACGTTAATGAAGCATTGCATATAATGCTATCTCAAGTGAGATTAAATAAAATGTTTTTTCGATCACAGGAATAATGAGACTACGTATCCGACTTCTTAGAATTCTTAGGAATCAGCTCGCCTTGTAGGTCTCCATCGACCAATAATTCGCGACAAAGATAGTTTATTTTCCAATTTTTTATATTAACTTTTAGTTGTGATACTATGCAATATTTAAAATTTAATAAAAAAAATATATATAAGAACATGCTCAATTAAAAAAATCAAAACATTTCGTTTCTCGCTATTTGATCGTTTGATCGCGTGAGAAAAACCTACGAGGTGAGACTTTTCAGACGCACACCGTCACGATTACCTCGCCTTACAGGACTCCATTTGACCAATATAGTCCAGTTTTAATTCTAAAACCGTCTAATAACATAACTAACTGCATTTTTTATATAAGGCTTATTCGACCATTCGAAAAAAATTTTGATTTTTTATTTTTCATTTGGGTCATGTAAAAAATAATTCAAAAAGATACCAAAAACAATAACTGTGATCGAAAAAATATTTTATTAAATCTCACTTGAGATAGCATTATATGCAACGCGCCTTTAAGATAGAATTATATGCAACGCTTCATTAACGTAGCATTATATGCAATTTCATTTTCAAATAGCTTTTTATGCAATAGCATTTTGAAATAGAAATATTTTGCGCGAATTTTTGAAATATCGCAGTATGAAATTTTTTTCGAAATAGCATTTTCTGAACTTGCCTCGCCGAAATAACTTTTTATGAATAGGAGCCGTCGAAATAGCACAAAACTAGTAAATAAATAAAAAAATATATATAAAAATGCCCAAATTGTTAGCACCGCGGGTAGGGATTAATATTTTTTTATTTTATTATCTTGTACTTTACACTTATAAAAATTAAGTGAAAAATCGTTTTTAATGCTACATTTTACGCTCTTTCATTAGTACAGATACTTTGCAAGAGACCTAATCGTTCTTGAAATATAAATTAAAATAACTTTTACACACTTATTTTGCACTAAACTCCTGGACCCAGGATGCTGCAAATTTCAGAATCGTTTTTTTCCATCTCGATTGACCAAATATAAAAAATGCAGCCATTTTTGCGTTCTAAAAAACGACCTGCTAATTAGTAGGCGCAAAATTTTTGTTATGAATTTATAATGATAATTATGTCTTTATAACGTTTGACATTACATGCAGAATTTTCCTTTCTTCGACGTTAATAGGATTAATTATTGCTATCCAAATAGGAACATTTAAGTATGTATTATCGGTCACACCGAACTAAATAATTTACTTTTAGAATAAAGTAGGCCCATTGTACTCTTTGTCCACTATGGTTGGTGGAATTTCCCAGAGCACGGCCTTTATTAAAAACAGTTAAAGGCGTTTCGTCCTCTTCCGTGCTCTGGGAAATTCCACCAACCATAGTGAAAAAAGAGTACAATGGGCCTACTTTATTCTAAAAGTAAATTATTTAGTTCGGTGTGACCGATAATACATACATATAGACATTTACGAACGATAGATACATTTTTCAAATAACCGGCGACTAGGTCGCATACGTCGCACTCTGGCTGGTGGTTTTTCCCACCACCAGATGGAGATGACTATATCTCTACACTCGTTGTAGAGATCGTCGTCTCTTTTCTATATATATAGCCGCAGAACATCTTGCTGGCGTCGCGGTTCATCTTGCGATAGGTGTCTAAGGTTAGATCTCCAGTTCCTTACTGAGGAGTCCAAGCTGGAGATCGAGGACGAAACGCTTTTAATTTTTTTTTAATAAAGGCCGTGCTCTGGAAAATTCCACCAACCATAGTGGACAAAGAGTACAATGGGCCTACTTTATTCTAAAAGTAAATTATTTAGTTCGGTGTGACCGATAATACATACATATAGACATTTACGAACGATAGATTCATTTTTCAAATGAACACTTTAGATTTTATAAATTTAAAATGTTCTCATAAATTTTGTAATTTTCCGCATCTTCCAATTAATTAATTCTGGTTTCATTAATAAGATCTTTTACCAATGTGCGTGATGAATTTCTTTATCATTTTTTTCACTCAACTATAAATACAAAACACAAGATAAAAATAATGTCAGTAAAATAAAGTAAAACAAAATATTGTTTTACAATGCCTGATATACTTTGCTGGTAGGGTATGTAGGCGTTGCAAATTATTGCTGTGATCCTTCAAACATTTGATTTGCGACACTTCATGTAGCTTAGCGCGACAGGTGATACTTTGATTGTTTGCGATAAATATTAAGGTTACGAAGAGGACAATACTTGTCCGCTATTTCGCTAGTCCTTTGAGTAGTTGTAAATCATTCTAAAAGCCTTTTATATCTTTCACGAAAGACTACGTGTTTACAATAATAATATTTGATTTTAAACAATTTCGATTATTTGATTTGAAAATAAAAAAATTATTTTTATTTTAATTTACACACATCTAGTTATCAATGAGGCACCCTTTCGAGCGCCCACAAAATTTTGCGGTATAACATATAACAATTTTTAAAACATCCTTTTTCTATAAAACACAGTAATTTTTAGTTTAATTTATAAAATGTTATTATTTTTTTTATTACAACATATATTATAAAATCTAACGCAAATCCTTATATGTAAGATTATCCGGAAATTATAATGAAATTTATGTTACTATTAATATACCATTTATCTCAGTGTAAGAAAAAAATTAGGCTGTTTTTACTATTGTAACATTTTTGTTGTTAGAGTCATCATCATAAACTTGCTCTTAGTTATAGGATTCTAAATGCATATCAATCAAATTTATGAATTTCTTTACTAGCATGCGACGTTATGACTACATTCCAACGTTGTTATGAAGGTTGGTAAAATGTTGGGTAAACGTTTAAAATTATATCAATATTTAAAACAAAAAATGGCTCAGTTGGTAGAGTGCAAGTTCAGAATCTTAAGTTTGGAGCTACAAATAATAGATTCATAATTTTTTAACTAATTAAAATTTTGCACATTTAAAGAAGTATTTTTAAATTTTTCTGAGCTATTTATTTAATTGTTATATTAAATATATTTAAAAAAAACATTTTGTACGTTGCTCAAAAGTTGTCACAACATTGTCTTCCACCCATAGCGATAACCTACAAAAATGTTATTGGATATTTTTCACTTTGTGGAAAATTTTGACAAATCGTTGCGTGCTAACAGGATTATTATTAAATGAATGTCGGAGCTATACTCTCAGTCGATAGCCGTGTGATTTGAAACCAGCGTTGCCGTTAGGTAGCAAATTTGAGGATATGTCCTTATAAGCGCATTTTAAACGCGATCTATTGAAATTGCATTTACTTATGGTAATGGCAGATATTTTCCTCTCAAGGCATAACTAAAACTGAGTACGCAAATTACCATACAAGCATCAAGGGTTTATTCTTATTAAAAAAAATGAAAAATGCGACTCGTTGTATAGTATGCTGGATAACTGCTCTTAACACAATTTCCATAACTAATTATCTCAATGTTAGTCATGACTTGGGGGAAAGTACCTTCCAGTGAACGTAAGTAGATGTAATTTTTATAATTTATGTTCATATAACTTTGCATCCGAGTCCGTAGTTTGGTGCAGCGCTATTCAGGTCACAAATGACTCAGACTATAGTTCAGGTATCCATTTAAAATACAGAGTAATAAACTCATTTATCTAAGTAAGAGAGTGTCACACCTTTAGATGACGATCTTAACTAACTCAAATTTATCAAAAATATAAACTAATAAAGCAAATTATGAAAATATTACTTCCACTTTAATTGCTTATAACTTGGAAACAAACTGAGCTATATAATAATACCCAAAACTATGAAAAAGTTGAGATCAAGCAGTTTAGATTAAGAATTTAGTACTGAGAATTTGTTTGATTTATTAAGCTAAAAATTTCATCAATTAGTTATTTTTCTTATTGTTTTTTGTATAACTTTATTCTAAATCAACATTTTTGATAGTTTTTTCTCCATCTAAACTATGTGATCTCAGCCTTTTCATGGTTTTGGGTTTTAGTGTATACCTCTATTTGCTTACGATTTATAAGCAATTAAAGTGGAAGTCATTTTTTCATAACTTGTTTTCATAGTCTATAACTTTTATAAATTTGAGCATCAAGTCCTGGACTTCTTCATATTTTTGTATTAGAAAACATAACCAAAAGTTTGGCTGAGATCCGTCACCTGAAAGTATGATATTCTCCTAGTAAGTAAGATCTAATTATATATCTAATTATATAAATTATAACATTTATAAATTTTCAGAGAACCATTTGATCAAAATCCAATTTTGATAAGCGCCTTATCAGTGGTACGTCGTAAATTCAGTCAAATAGATCTTGTACGCGTGGAATCGAGAAAACAAATCCTGTACTCGTTCCTATCGGTAGGTTGGGGCTTACTCGCTGATATCGATATTGAAAGCGAAGGACTTCGAGCAATTGGCAGTCAACGTTTTACAATTTGGAGTGTTGCTCGACTTATCGGGTTAAGAACTTATAAGGGTACGGTTTCATATTTACCGTGTGATACTCCAAGAGGCATGAAAGTCAATGACGAAATTATGTCTATTCAAACTGAAGGTACGATTAGTCATTCCAAGAGCTGTGGTGATGAACTTGATCGGTAAGTGGATTTATTAAGAGAACAAGTCTGGGTTAAAATTGAAAAAAAACTAGTCAACATTGACAGTTAATAAATAATGACTAACAATATATCTTTATTTTTTAATCAAATTGTATTTATTATTAACTTATATTTAAAATTTTTAAACTAATTTATTTGCAACACACTATGCGAACATTGCAATAATAAAATTATACTTATCAAATTATTGCGAATAATTGAAAAATTATGTAATATACAACTAAATAATTTTTTAAATAGACATTTAGATTCTTTTTGTAATTATGTTTCATTAAGGTAGATTAAAAATAATGTTTTGCTGTTACTCTTAAAATTTCAACCTATTCGATGTACTGTTTACTAAGATATCCTGTGATAAAGTCTATTATGGGAAATATCAGAGTACAGAGTCTCATAATTAATTAAAATAGTTAAGTTGCAAATAAAGTAGCTAAAAAACTGTCAAATAAAATTTAACACTAATAAAACTTGTTTAAAACATTAAAAAGTCTTTAATTATTATGAAAAAAAATTATTAACTGTTAATGTTGAATAATTTGTTTTCAATTTTAATCCAGGCTTCTCGGAATAATAATTTTATTGCGTTTAACTTACCTAAAACTTTAAAATATTTTAAAAAATTTTTGTCAAATTAACAATAAATGTATAAATTTTCTACCAGTTATTTGAAATATTAAGAAATCTTAAATAGAATAGTAAAAGTAATTACACAAATAGGTAATTTCACTTCAGCTGGTCGGATCTAAATTTTAAAATACACTAAATTTTAGATAAAGGTTGAAAATGTTTTCTTGAATAACGAAATCATTTTTAGCTGTAGAAAATAATTTGGTTAAAAGTTATTTTAATCTTAAAAAGTGTTTTTTGTTCAAAAATAGCTATTTTGGAACTACTTTACCTAAAATTCACCAACTTTTATTTTTATAGAACATTAAATGTAACTTTTTCTTTAAATATTATGTAGAATCTAACCATCCGGGTCGTAATTCTTAATGTAATGAACTACTATTTACATGTCAATATTTAGCTTTAAAATAAGGCGACCTAACCATAATTAATTTTTTCCATGTTGTATTTGGTCAATACTTTGCTAAAAAGCTAGTGAATGATAACATATAATATACATATTATAATATACATGCTGGTAACCGATCGTCTCGTATGTATAGAAAAAAGTTGGTAAACTCGCAAACTAACTAAACAGTTAAACATGAGTTTCGTAACGTTTTTAATTAATCAATAATTATGTATATTGTAAGATTGCGATCGATTCGATGACGAAGTGATGGTGACGCACCTTGGCTTATCACGACAGCTAAATACCACGAAGCGTGGTTAGTACATAGATGGGCGTCCATTCTCGTGCGGTTTTTGGGATCGGTTAGGTATTTTGTCAGATTCGACATCGTGATCGACAGTGACCTTAAAACCCAAACAAAATATTTAATATAACCGCCGCTATCGGAAATGGTTTTCCTGCTCGATATTTATCCCACTGAGTTTGGCTGTAGCTTTTCCTCCTTCAAGGGCACAAGAATTTTTAAAGATTGAAATATTGATACTCTCAAGAGTCTAGTTCCATAATAAAAAATAAACCTATCTCATTTGCAGTTTTAAATCAAACGATTTACGTTTACGCTGTGTCAACAGGCATACTCCTTATGTGATGTGTGAAATTAAAAGAAGAGCTGCACCATGGATGTCGCCCGAACTGAGAAGTCTGTAGAGAGCGGGATTGACTTTATAAGTGTATAAAAAGAAAAGCTTACCGGTTGCTATTGTCTCAGTATCATGATATGCGTTGGTAAATCAAAAACAAAATTGCTTTCACGAAAGTGACAAATCTCAAAGATTAGTCCAGGCTAATAAGACTTTAAAAAAAAAACGTTAAGAGGCAGTTTCTCTGTAGAAAGTTGTTGGGGAGGGTACCAAACTATTATGTTATATGAATGATGCCAAAAATTCGGTCTCGGTCTTTGTTAAATAATGAACAAACATTCGAAAAACCGGCTTTTTGCTTATAACTATTGAACCGTTGGAAATAGCGAAAAAACATCCAACACAAACTTATACGTATTGCCAATACCTACAAAATGAGCCTAATTGAATTAAATTTCGATAATTAGTTTACTTGGAAAAAGCAAAAAACCTCCATTTTCAGCCTTTTTTTACATTTTGGATAATTAAGTTATCTTTGCTTTAAAAAAATCGTAGTACCGTTTTTCTTGAAGGCCTTTGGGTACTTTAAAAGAGGTCAAAATTTTAGACTTAAATATTAATAACTTCTTGTTTTGTGCTATTTATTATCTAAAAAGCTCTCTTACAAGAATCTAATTTCCCCATCCTGCAGATATCGTAGAGACCTCTGTTGCGGCTCATTTTGTTCGTAATGAGTTGTACTATAACGTGCGATAAAGGAAATTTTGAATTTGTTATTGTAAATTGTTTAAAAATGACATTAAAAATAAAGTACTTTTAACAATTAATTTTAAGTGGGAAATTTTTTTTTAATAAATTTTCAAATCAATTATTTGAGTGCTGTGATTTTTCTACTAATTCTAAGCCCGGACTCGTTGCTCTACGATGCTCTGAAGTTGAGATAACTTTTTTTTCGAATATTCATTGTGGCTTTGTTTATTAATATTGTAACGGAATTAATTATTAAAAGACGTTTTGAATTGAATTAACATCGTTTAGTTAACGCGAGTATTTGATATGATGACTTTTCGCGGAAACGGCGCGGCGAACGAGCAACGATCTGTGAATAAGGGAGGGAGAGAGGACCTCTAGATGGCCCATGGAAAATTTTAGTGCGGCAAAGGACGGTCAACGCTATGGTTTAGCTGGACCGTGCTACGAGCGAATAGACGATACGTGTGAGGAAACTCCGCGACGCAGACGAGCGATCGAGAATCGGTACGTTTCCCGAGGTACGCGTGCTATCGCCGTAGACGAAAGGAAACGCAGCGAGCCCAAGGAAGCGGGGCTCGACGTAGTGGTTCGTATGGGAATCGTGCCATGAAAGAGACGGTGCGCGACGTGCTCCGCCGTCTCTTCTGTGATTTTCTTCGGTCCTTGCCTCGACGAGAAGGCTACCTGTCCGGCAGACGGCTAGGAGGCCTAAGGCGTAGTTGGCGTCCGGGACATTGTAAGAACGCCACATCATGCTACTCTTTAATACTTTAATACAGCGTGATCGCGAGCGAATTATCGCTCCCAGCGGGCAACGCGTTCAGAAATCGAGAGCGAGGGAAAAGGGACGACTCGGCCGGCGACTCCCGTCTCTCACACTCTAATGCTTAGAGGTAAACCTCGTTAGGCTTTCCAGGCGATATAGCTCAGGACAATCTCTACGAGGGATTGACGCGACTTCATACGAAACACTAATCGGGACTTCGCGTAACGTCTATACGACACAACCGCACACCTTATTACATTCCTTTGTAACTTTCTGTAGTTGTAACTTTGATTTCATTTAATAAATCGAACATGATTAATTCTTAAACTTGAGTTTATTTACTTTTGCATGTATGTGTCGTGTTGCCAACTGAATCCGGAATATCCCAAAACCACTTTGTAGAGGCGAGACTCACGCCGAGTAATGAGCCTCTCGAGTTTACGTACTCGAACGCTAAGGTAAAGGTAAGACCGAGAGACAAAGACGGAGAGCGCGGTGCTCCCCGTGTCATCATACCCGGACGGCAAGGAAAAGCCATTGACCGCAACGAGAGAGGTAGAGACTTCATACCGTAGCCCCTATGGCCATGCTTCTAATTTCGGTCTTAATTAGAGGCAGACCCCGTTACAATATTAAGAGCTGAAGTTTGCAGGTAGTTTACCGTAAGTGTTGAACGACATTGTCATACATTTCTGATATGATAAATGTTAATATTTAAAAAAAGTTATTGAAAAAGCGGCAGTGTGCAATCGACGCCAATCTTAGAAAGTGGGGAGGCGGATGCGTCGCTCCGCGTTTCGCCTTGCATCCGTGCGGCTGAAACTGCGCTTACGCGTCTTATATTTGGAAAAGTATTACAAAAGCGTGTTTTCTCGGGAACTAGTGATCCAATCAAGATGATTTTTATTTAATTGTGGATAGTCACCCTCCATTATTTTATTTTGGTTTTTTAAGCGATCTTGTAGGGTAATTCACAGGATGTTGAATAAATTTAACACCTTTTCTTTTAATTAAAAATTGCGACGTTTCGTCTGATTATCTTTTCAGACCTCTTCTGGCACTAATTTATTAACAGAGACACAAATATTAACAATTTTTCAAATTGAACATGAACAACAAGAAATAATTTTTTATATAAATACACAAAAAACGCAATAATTACCAATATTGAAAATAAGTTTAGCTCAACATCGAGCCATGTCAAATCGGACTAACCGTTATAACAAGAAATAAATATATAGAGTATCTAACACTCTTACAATTTTCCAAGAAATTCACAGATGATTAGTATATACATACGTATAGGCCTATATATACTGATTGTGAGTAATTTTAACAGCCGTTACAGTATGTTCTTATACAAGTAATTTAAACCCATTGTGTCTTCTTTTTTATTTAGTGTGTTTTTATGACTATTTAGAAAAATCATTTCAGAAATTAACCGTTTTTTACATACATTTTCTTTGTCTAATATTTGGACATTTTCAAAATCAAATTGATGGTTTTTATTCTTCATGTGTATAGCTACTACTGATTCAGTATTGTGATTTTTTATGTTCAGAAATTCTATCTTTTAACATTCGCTTTGTTTCGCCTATGTAAATCGATTGACAATTTTTACAGTTAAATTTATATACTACACCACATATATTTAACTTGCTAGTAGAATCTTTACCTAATTTTATTACGGAATTTAACCTATTTTTGATTCTTGGGATAATTGCTATGTTGTACTTTTTTAACAATCTACTAATTTTTTTGTGAAAATCTGTATGATATGGTAAGGGTAAGACTGTAATTACTTGTTTTTTATTTTGTTTAACAACGTTGGACAATCTTATTTTTCGTAACCTAGTGTTAATAGCATTATTAATAAAACATTTTGGATACTTGTATTATTTGTTTCCAATTCATGTGTGAATTTTAAATGTTCGTTTTGATTGTTAAAAACACTAATAATTAAATCTATTTAGTCTATTTTAACACATAGGATAGTATCGTCCACATATCTGTAGTAAAACAGTGGTATATAATTGTATGAGTTTTTTAATTTTAGTAAGCAAGCTTTTTCAAGGTCCTCCATTACAATGTTTGCTAGAATAGGTGAGACTTAAGTTTAATGTAACCCTACTTCAGTCATCTTCCATCCCCACTCATCACAATTTATTGCATTTCCTAACCAAGTTTGAATTTGGCAAAATGTTCTTAACGAATGTTGCTTTGCAGTACCTGCAGTCGGGGGTAATGATAACTAATTTACAAAATTTTTTTAAAGTAGATTTCTGAAAGTGGATAAACCTTAATTCCTGCAATATTTATGTCTCTTTTTTTGGTGCTGTATAATACGGCTATTATTTTATTTCCACAATCCTCGATCTCCGATTGACTTGCATTTATGTCATAAAACTTATTAGCTAGCGGTTGTAATTTACATTCGTTTAATAATAATTTAATTAATTTATTTTTACCTTGCTTATATAACCAGGAGGTTGTGTCACAGCCTGTGAATGCTTGTAAAAATAGAATATATTTTTTTAGTTCGTAAAATTTAAAACAATTATTTGCATATATCTGTTGTTCAGTTTTTCCTTTGCCTGGTTTGAGACAGTGAATATTAGAATTTATTGGAGCTGATTGTGTTAATAGAACTAAAAGATCTTCACCAACAATTACAACGTTGTCATCATTAGTTTTAGATTCAATAACTGTTGCAATAATAAGTGAATCAGCATCTTCTTCGACGATTTTTGTTGTGCAACCTACCTTACTGAATTCTGCGCATAACAATTTAAATAAATTAGCCTTATTCATGTCGCTAAATAATACTTTTTCTTGTGAAAAGGTTATTTTTGTGTTCAAATCAAAATTCAAATCTGTTCCAACATTCTTCTGTTGACGACGCAAGCGCTCAGCTGATTTTATACCCGTTTTGGAATAGCCATCAAATACGATACAACAATTTTTTGTGTAATATTTTAATATGTATCCGACGTATTGCTTTAAAATGTCGCTAATGGTTTGATTAATATGCCACACAACTCGATGAAGAAGAAATCCGCCATCAACAACATAAAATATATTTTGAGAGGGCAATTTATACTATTAAAATGTCCATAAAAAGTTGATTTTCTAGTTTTTCGCATTCCTCCTTTCATCAAATAATGAGAGCGGGTAAGGTGACATTTCGTACGTTAGAAATCTCTTCATATCTGTTTTTGACTCAATGTTTAATCTTAATCTTTGAAAAATTAAAGTATGATCTATAATTTCTGTACTATTATTTATTTTGATTGAAGAGTTGACTGCTTTCAGAGGCAAGACTTTTTTTTCGCTGTAGTTTTACAGTGCCGAAATTTTGTCCAATCATTTTATTCATCGCGTCGATACCTACTGATAATGCCTTGTAACAATTGATTTTTTCATCGCCAATAATACCGCTGCTAATTGATTGAATTTTATCTCCCATGGGGAAGGGATCATGAGTGTCAAAGAAAGTAATTAACTTCTGTAAGTCTGCAGTATCTCAAGAAATTCTAGAAGATCGTGCATCAATATGCTGCTCCGAAATTGAATATGAAACGTTGCAAAATTGTTCCATTGCGTCAGATACTTCAACCAAAACTATCATCGAGAGAATCTATTTAGAAAGTACACTTTCTGACATACCACGTCCATGTGACCACCCGCCACTAGTTTTCATGGGTCTCACTAACATTTGCTCAATAGTCATATTGGTCCAAATTCCCGAACGATATTTATCCGTGCGTCTAACTGTGAAGTATCCTGAGTTTGTAAAGGTTTCATATTCAAAAATATCCATTTGACGTTCTAATGCGTACATTTCTTGTAAATATAAATGAACAGATATAGCATATAAAAAATGACCACTTGCATGAAAATAAGACAACATTTGTTGCATGCTTTTTAAATGAAGTTGCCAATTACCAGTTCATTCTGCTTCTATAAACTGCTTCATTATCTCTACCATTGTAAAATATTGTATCCATAGTTGTGCAGTAGGGCTATTACTTTTTGTATTGTATAATTGAGAAATGAATTTATTTTTCAACTGTTGAAAATAAGTATTTTCCATAGCGCAATGCAAATCGTCCTACCTACTTTATTTAGCATACTATTTAAAATATTTATTTCAGTTTCATTGAAATTTAAAGCAGATAAAATCGTGTGTGCTGACTAAAAGATGCCCGCGAACTGCTCTTGGAAACGCGTGTCGTGAAAGAGCTTCTTCAGCTGATATTTCTGCATATATTTCTGTAAAAGCTTCTTTTAACCCACTGCCATCCATAATAAAGCCTATCGAACCAAGGAAAGCGATAAGAGTATGAAAACCGCCTAATCTTACAATTACGGAATCTAAAGTTTTGTCATTATCTGAACCCCTTGCACAAGCTACAACTTCTTGAGCTTTATCGTAAAGTGGTAAATCAAAACTAACAAAGTATGCTTTTGATTATTTGCTTTGCATCTAAGGTCAGCTTCGAGTAAAACAGTCAAAATGGTGTCCGTGCTGTTAATATCAAAGTAAAAAATAATACGAAATTTTCCACTCAAATAATTTTATATTTGAAAATCTAGTATGGTAGTTATTATTATTTTTTCATGCTACCTCAGTTAAATAAAAATCATCCTGATTGGATCACTAGTTCCCGAGAAAACACGATTTTTTAATACTTTTCCAAATATAAGACGCGTGAGCGCAGTTTCAGCCGCACGGATGCAGCCCGAAACGCGGAGCGACGCATGCGCCTCCCCACTTTCTAAGATTGGCGTCAATTGCACACTGCCGCTTTTTCAATAACTTTTCTTAAATATTAACATTTATCATATCAGAAATGTTTGACAGTATCGTTCAACACGTACGGTAAACTACCTGCAAGCTTCAGCCCTTAATATTAATAAACAAAGCCACAATGAATATTCGAAAAAAGTTATCTCAGCTTCAGAGCATCATATAACAAACAGTCTGGGCTTAAAATTAGCAGAAAAATCACAGCAATCAAATAATCTATTTGAAAATTTATTGAATAAAAAATTTACCACTAAAAATTAATTGTTAAATGTACTTCATTTTTAATGTCATTTTTTAAACAATTTACAGTAACAAATTCAAAATTTCCTTTATTGCACGTTATAGTACAACTCATTACAACAAAATGAACCGCAACTGAGGTATCTACGACACCTGCAGGATGGGGAAATTAGATTCTTGTAAGAGAGCTTTTTAGATAACAAATAGCACAAAACAAGAAGTTATTAATATTTAAGTCTAAAATTTTGACCTCTTTTAAAGTACCCAAAGGCCTTCAAGAAAAACGGTACTACGATTTTTTTAAAGCAAAGATAACTTAATTATCCAAAATGTAAAAAAAGGCTGAAAATGGAGGTTTTTTGCTTTTTCCAAGTAAACTAATTATCGAAATTTCATCCAATTAGGCTTATTTTGTAGGATTGGCAACATGTATAAATTTGTGTTAGATGTTTTTTCGCTATTCCGAACGGTTCAATAGTTATAAGCAAAGAACCGGTTTTCGAATGTTTGTCCATTATTTAAACAATAACCGAGACCGAATTTTTGGCAGCATTCTTATAACATAATACTTTGATACCCTCTCCAACAACTTTCTGCAGAGAAACTGCTTCTTAAAGGGATGCCATACCTGAATTAAATCCTACTATGCCGATATCTGAATATTACACGCACTATTTCTCTTATTACTGTTAACCTATAAACGCAGTGGAGGCATATTTGTAATACATATATTAAATAAATTATAATTACAAAAGTTTAAATTATACTAAAATGTGCTTATATTTGAAAAATACGATCTCAAACATAACCTCTCTTACAAGGAGACCCTCATATGTTTGGGAAACGGATCGTGCACAGTTTGTAGTATATGTTTTCTAATATAAAAATATGAAAAAAGCCAGAGCCGCAGACTCTAACAATCGTTTTTTCAAAAGTTAGACGCTGTTAAAGCAAAATTTCCAAAAAAAAGAGACTTTATTTTAAACGCTTATAACTTCTTTTATCTCAGCTTTTTAGTAAACTTTGGTTTAAATGTCAATATTAGATAGGTCAGAAGTTATAAACGTTTAAAGTAAAGTCTCTTTTCTTTGGAAATTTTGCTTTAACATCGTATAACTTTTGTAAAAACGATTGTTAGAGTCTGCGGATCTGGCTTTATTCATATTTTTATATTAGAAAACATATACTACAAGCTGGGTACGATCTGTTTCCCAAACATATGAGGGTCTCCTTGTTAGTTAACAGACAACAACGATTTGATTGAATTTTGTAAAAACTGGATAGATTTCTAACAAATATAGTGCAGACGCACAATTTCCCGATACTGGTAAATGTTGGAATATTAAAAAAAATAGTCAAAAGTGAACGACGAAGAAATAAATTGAAAAATACGATTGATACAAAAACGTTGGGAAGCTGGTACTAGATATTTGCGATGGAAATAAATATACATTGCAATTACAAGCATAAAGAATCAAAGTAGAGGCAACATTTTACATTATCCTAGAATCATTTTTCAGTAAAAACTAGAGGAATACATAATCGATTGAAAAATTAAATGAAAAATAAAAACGATGTATGTTTTATTTCATTCGTGGTGAATAAGCGACGAATTCTATAGGAGGTGCGTGCGCGATCGGGCCGTTTTCCGCACGCACATCGTACTTTCAAATACATTGTACTATACCGACACTGAATGTTGTAAATAGAAAATTATGATGGATATTAAGACGGTAGGAAGCTTGTCTCATATATTAGGGATTAAAATAAACGTTTTTCCGTTATGCGACGGTTCTAAAGAAGAATGCGCTGCCACTATTATCACTTTTATTTGAAATACCGTAGTTTGTTGATTTTTTTCCTTACCGCATCTTATAATAATTGTGCTTCGGCAAATAATTGAAATTAAAGATATTTTGAAATATAATTAACTTTTATTTTTAAATATATTTAGTAGTCGTGATGTATCCGAAATATCCAAGAAGTCCCGTAATTAGTAGAGTAATCCCGGAATACCTCAGATATTCCCGAAATATCCAGGAAATCCCGTAATTTGTGAAAGTATCCCAGCATACCTCGGAAATTACCGAAATATTTAGAAAATCCCGTAATTGGTGCAGTTATCTGGGAATACCTCAAAAATTCCCTAAATATCCAGGAAATCCCGTAATTAGTGAAGTTAACCCAGGATATCTCAGAAATTCCCGAAATATCCAGAAAATCCCGTATTTAATGGAGTTATCCCGGAATACCTCAGAAATTCCCGAAATATCCAGGAAATACCGTAATTACTGGAGTTATCCCGAATAACAAAAAAAATTTCGGAAATATCAGCGTTAACCCTTTCACTCCACACATACTCTTAATTCTTACAACCAGACATTGGACATCGTCGTCGGAAAATTGTAAGAAATATATTAGGCCCAAAAAGTTAGGCCCAAAGATAAGGCCACAAAAAAGGCCTAAAAAGGCTTAAATATTTAAAGTCCCAAAGTACAAGGCCCAGTCTTTTTGGAAACTCAGTTTGATCCTTTGATGGCAGAGCCGGAAACAATAAGTCCTTTAATATAATATAGGATTATAAGTAAATTACAAGTACAAAAGTTGAATTTATGATTATAAATCGTTAAAATTTGAAAAATTCGAATTGAAACATAACCTCCCTCAGTCTACAGTGACGGATTCTATAGGTGGTGCGTGCACCGATTCGGACCGTCTGCCGCACGCACTTCGTACTTTTAAATACAGTGTAGTATGTCGACATTGAATGTTGGGTGCATTATTTGTTTAATTCCAATTATTTAACATAATGATAACTAGAAAACGTGAGAGGCATATTTTAAATATACATTTTAAGTGTATAACAAGTACAAAAGTTGAATTTATTATAAAATATCGTTAAACTTTGAAAAATACTATTTGAAGCATAACCTCTCTTTGTCAGTAGGCAACAACGATTTAATTTAATTTTGTAAAAACTGGACATCCTAAGATATGCAGCGCAAATACATAATTTCGGTAATAGTTGGAATACTAAAAAGGAAGACAAAAGTGCACGACAAAAATTAAATAGAAAAATACGATGAATAATAAGACGGTAGGAAGCTTGTATCATATATTTTGGATGGAAATGAACGTTTTCCGTTATGCGTCGGTTCTAAAAAAATGCGCTGCCACTTTTACATTTTTATTTGAATGCCGTAGCTTATTGGTTTTTTTATGTCAATTGAAATAGTTTAACGTCGGCTATATATTAATTGCAAATTTCAAAATTTAAGATCAATGAGGGCAAAACGCTTGTAAGAAAAAAAAATCAATTCCACTGCAGAACATTATGCAGCAATTAGTAATAATTTAACAGCAGTTCGACGGATACCTGCGAGGCGAGACAATCTCAGCGACGAGCCGAGAGTGTCTCGCCTTGCAGGTTCTACGCGACAATAATCAATCGCCACAACCTTCCGAGAAAAAGTATTTTTTGTTTATATCAGACTAAAAATAATTTACAGATTACATACACAAACACAGCTATAAAAATAACATAAAATTTGTTACAATAAATTATGTATTTGCTTTTAGTTCTCGATGGATATCTGCGAGGCGAGACAATCTGAACGACGCGCTGAGAGTGTCAGCCTCACTGGTATTACGCGACAATAATCAATCGCCACAGGCTTCCAAAAAAAGTATTTTTTGTGTACATCTTACTCAATAATTTTTACAGATTACATACGCAAACAAAACTATAAATAGATAATAAAATCAGTTAAAATAAATTATGCATTTGCTTTTAGTTTTCGATGGATATCAGCGGGGCGAGACAATCAGAACGACGCGCCGAGAATGTCTCGCCTCGCAGGTTCTACGCGACAATAATCAATCGCCGCAGTCTTCTAAAATAAGAATTTTTCGTGTACATCTTACTAAAAAATATTTTCGGTTTACCTACACAAACACTGCTATAAAAAGAATATAAAATTTGTTACAATGTATTTTGTATTTGCTTGTTAGTTCTCGACGGATATCTGCGAGGCGAGACAATATGAGCGACACGCCGAGAGTATCTCGCCTCGCAAATTCTACACGACAATAATCAATCACCGCTGTCTTCCGAGAAAAAGTTTTTTTGTGTATATCATGCTAAAAATAATTTCGCTTTACCTACACAAACGCTGTTACAAAAGGAATATAAGAATTGTTACAATAAATTTGGTATTTGCTTATAAGATCTTGTTGGTTATCTGCGAGGCGATACAATGTCAGCGACGCGCCGAGAGTGTCTTGCTCGCAAGTTCTTCGCGAGTATGAGTAACCGCCGAAGCCTTCGGAGAAAATGATGTACATGTTTTTAACACACATAGTTAAAGCCGCTCTCGTCGTATCCGCATGACCGCGAACACTCTCCGAACGATGCGCGTGAGACGACTGCGGTCGACGGACGGTTCGACGCAAGAAGCTGCGTGCGTACGTCGAGCCTGGCCAGTGAAGCAGTGAACGAGCCTGCTGTAGCTCGAAAGAGCTCTTCGTTACTTCGTCGCGTCGACATTGACGTCGCTTTAACAATACGTTTGCTATCATGGGTGAACGCATTCGTTGTAGGTGCAGTGCATTTAATCCTTATTTGTAAGTGTGCTTCCCATCTATCCCCCCCTTCTCACCCTTTTCCATTCGCGTAGCAAACCGCCGCAGCTCGTACGCACACGGAAAAAGATCTGCAGTATTAAATCATCATCCATTTTTTAAGGGTACGGTATATTCGTATGCCATCACATGAAAAATTAAGGACTAGGCTTTCAAATTTAACTGCGAAATGTGGCACGTATTTTACTGGTGATTGGTTAGTACAGTGGCGCTGCTGTCAGCCCGTTTGTACCACCCGTGGCACTGCTTTTCCCAGTGCCAATGTATAGAGGCAATAATTTCAGCACCGGGGCCGTTAAAAATGTGAACGGGCAGTATATTAACAAATTGTTATTGATTATAGATTTCTACGTAATAAATATATTAAAACAGTGGAAACTTGAAAGTTTGTCCGGTTTATTTAAATGTAAGTTCATTATTATTATGCAGAATTTTAATACAGTAAAGGATACAAATCTTTAACCTCAAAACATGTATACATATTATATTTACTTTCTTTAACTTTCATTTCCTTTATATAATATTAAATATAAATTATATATATATATCCTAAGTTCTTTCAGGAATCTGTGAAATATGAATAATATGGCTTTTAATATTAATGTCAATCTATTTTGAACTTGTATTTGTCCTTTTTGTTAATATTTTACCATTATTTGTAAGATATAAATCTTTGAAAAAGTGAAAATAATAATCAATGGATATATAATATAGTATATCAATGTTTACACAATATCTTACTGAAAAATTTTCGGTTGGAAAATATGTTTTAGAATTTTTTATATTTATATTTATATTTTACAAAATCATGATGTAATAAACTGTACACTTTCTCTGAAATATATATGTTTCAAGTAAATGTAAACATATTGATGAAAAGGCCAAATTCAAGTTCCAAAAACAATAACGTATGTATTAGAAACCATATTATTCATATTTGACAGATCCTGAAGCATAAGTACTTACTTCAAATTGCATATTTTCCCAATGCAATATAAATAATAAAGTTAAATTCTTTGTATAAATTAACTTTATAATCTATTTGTTTTAAATTCTAGAATTTCTATTCTTAGAGCAGGATCCTTTAACAGATACTAACGTAACCTCTACTACAAATAAAATTTAATAGATTAAATATTTGTAAAATATTCGTTTTATTTAACAAAATCATAATTAATAATTTATATCTAACTGTTAATGTATGTTACATCGGTACACATGTTCGTTAATAACAGTAAACTTAATATAAATAGATCGCAAAATCGTTGCAGACTTCCTTAACGTTATCGCAAAGTATAAGGTGTCGAAAAGAGTACCTCACTTCGTTTAGCACCCGAAAAAGACGTGCCATACCTCAGAAAAGTCGCACCGGTATAGATATTACATATACTAATTCGAGAGTTGACTATCACCGATAATATCGATACTGTCATTTGTTTTTCTTGTGATCGACGCTTGTTTTTGTAGGCATCACAGTGGGTATCGTGTTTTATGCTGCAAACCTTTTTCTGTGCAGTCGTGCATTCGTTTTATAAATTCGCCTAAATTATACGCGTCTGGCGCCCAAAATCCTTTATCTATTATTATAATAAATTATTACTATTTTTATCAATCGTTTATTTTGCCTTTGTCGCCATGCCCTAATACCCTGCGTGATCGTTACAAAATGCATATAGAAAACTATTTTGTATTGATAGTTATATCTCGATTGAGCTAGTTAGGAATTAGCAGTCGGCGGTTCCCTTTAGAAGGTGCATGCACAGTTCGACTCGACGATTACTTCGCACCTCCTACATTCGGTAAACGAAGTACGATTTCCACTTGCATTTCCATTAGGTTATGTACTTACCATGTATTATATAATATCAGTTATTTAACATTACCATACTAAATATCAATATTATAATTCACATATGTATTAAGTAGAATCAAACATATTTCCAATTGCATTATTTATAATGTATAAAATTTAGTATAAATAAACTTAATGAAACAATCAAAATTGTATATAAAGATAAAATCACATGTGTCCTTCAATCAACGGTCTCCATAGAAGTAGGTTTACTTATTGTTAACCAATAACTGTTTTGCTCATTGCTTAATTTAGTAGTAATTGAAAAATTCATTTTAACATACCAATTAATTGATAAAATTATGGAGATTATTCAGAAATACTTAGTTTATTAATATTACAAGTTGTAGAAAACTTTAACAGATTAAACTTTAGTTTATAATTTTAAAAATCTTATTAATTAAATTAAGGGTAAATATTTTTTTATCAGGAATGAAGGGTACTATACTTTACAAAGTATATGGGGTGGTGATGAAAATTGAACTAAATAAAAAATTTAACTACAATAACAGATCATTTTTTAAGTTCATTGAAAATCAGAATGTACGTAACACTGATAAGAAAATTGTCATTTTAGTAGTTGGATATGCGTTACTTTTGTTATAGTTAATTATAAATCAAAATTTACAATTAAATTACATTACAAATCAAAGTGAAAATTGAAAAGTACAATACCGACTGGCATTTGGTTACCATAAAGTGTACGTGCAGTACACTTTACCATAAAGTGTACGTATAGTACACGTTACCATAAAGTGTACGTACAGTACACGTTATCATAAAGTATACGTACGGTACACGGTACCATATAAAGTATACGTACAATACACGTTACCGTGAAGTGTACGTACAGTACACGGTACCATATCGAGTGTACTTACATAACACAATTCATAAAGTGTACGTACAATACACGTTACCATAAAATAGAAATACAGTAATACAGTACAAATAAGGTGTACGTAAAGTGCAGATTAGTACATACATGATATTACTTTAATTTTCTGTATCACATATGTGTAATCTAAAATAATTTGCAAGTATAATTTGCTATTTCTCCAGATAATGGGATAAACCAATTAGATACGTTTATAAGTTTTGCAGTAAACTATTCATTTGCTTTTACAGTAATTTTATATTTTTTTACAATCAATTTTGTAATTACTTTTACTAGCGTTGTGTTCTATATCTTATATTACGTTAACGCTTGTTAGCGCCATCTGTGGGCATGCAACTAAATAAGTATTAGTATATACTACTGAGGGCGCCGCAGATGATTTCTGTTAAGTTAATTTTACATTGGGTATCGATAAATTAGAAAGCGCGGATCTGCACAAGAATGTTTTGCCGGGTACGACATCCCCTTAACGTTTTTTTTTGAAACAGTACATTTTGAGTCTAATTAGCCTGGACTACATGAGCTCTTGTTGCCAGCTTATGTTGCACATATTTGGCGGTAGACAAGGTCTTAAAAGGAAAAAGTACTTTTCAGCTGAAGTGTCACATACCCATTTTACATCCGTGGGTGCGGTATATCCCTTCTGAAGTAGGTCATACTTGGATAAATGTCATGTAAGTGCATATAGTGATACTGCTCAATATTATTCATTGCGTGATCTTTCTTTATGTGAAATCATGAAAGTTCTTTCTTATTTGTATAGTAAGGCAAAGAACTCGAGTCTTCATAACCTAATGTTAAGATGTTGAATTTTGTTATTGATGTAGCTGCCCCAGTTCTAGAGTTCGTTATTAACTACTCACTGTGCACTGGTTGCTGTCCTGATAGTTGGAAAAAGACATTTATGATACCATTAGCTAAATCAGCAAATCCTAAATCGGTATCTGACACAAGGCCTATGGCCAACCTATGTCATACCGCAAAGACATTTGGTAAGATTTTGGCGAGGCAGATTTCAAATCATGTTGAAAACTCACTTTTCATCATCTTATCAGTTCGGGTTTTGTGCGGGTTACTCTACCCAGACTGCTTCGCTGTATCTTACCTATGTCATTTTTTTCCACATCGAGAACAACCTTGTCACACCTGTCGTCTCATGCGATTTCAGTAAGGCTAAATTGATTCAGTTAAGTATCAGGCGTTGTTAGATGCATTGAAATCCATTAAACTCGCCCTACGTGCTATTAAATGGGTATATTTCTACATAACTGGACAGTCGCTAGCAGTTGTGACGAGTGATAACTTGAAACTAGGTTTTGTTTCGGTTTCTTGAGGTGTTCCGCAAATGTCTGCGCCTAGCCTTATCCTCTTTCCTGTATTGATAAACTTATTGACATCAGTATTAAGTTTCTGCAAAACGTCATATATATTATTTGTTGATAATCGTGAGTTGTTTATTTAGTGTGCTGCTAATATATTATTGTATTATGTGCAGGTAAAATGAAACCTATTGTCTTTGATAGTCAACAGAATTTTAGGTATGTTGCTTTAAGACAGCTATCGCCTGCTATTGATAATGGTCGCCTGATTGACTTCGTTCAGACTGTTAAGAGTATTGTTGTGATGTTATCGTCTGACCTGGTATGTACATGGAGTTTTATATTTGTGTAGGCAGCATGCCACATATAGATTGCACATGCCTGGTATAATGTTGTGAATAGTGATATAACAATGTTCTTAAGATGGGCAACGTCGAATGGTTTAAATTTGAACACGCTAAAAACGAAGTCCATTATTTTTGAGAGTCAGGCTTATCTCGACTTCATAAACTACTCTGAACTGCCGTGTGTGCATCTCGATCGACAACCTACATCGTACGACAACAAGATTAAGAAGTAAAAGTTATGCCACTATAAGTTATGCCAGTTATGCAATAATCTAACTATCGCCATTCGAAAACTCTCGAATTATGTGATCTTTTGGACGGTGTTAGATCAAAATTTTTGATAATCAAATTTTTCTTATATTTTCGGGTGTCCTATCTCTTCGAGATTTTAAAATTAAGAATTGTAACCAGGGTAGATTAGTTTTAAAAATTATTTCGAACAAAAGTTTTTTGTAATGTTTTTTCAAAAAAATCAATAGAATTTGAGATAAATAGCTTTAAAAATAGCAATTTTTCTAAAAAATGGAAAAAATTCCATGGAATAACTCTAAGTCAAATTATTTTTAATACATAAAAATTTTTTTCTATTTTCTGGAAGATATTTACCGTCTGTTCTCAAAATTTGGTGCGATTTAAAATTTTCATCATTCCATTTGACGTGAAATAGCCTATATATATGTCTTTGTCCATTAACAAACTAGAAGAATTTAGTAACATATGTTCATTCAAAAATAAAAATAAATTTATTATCCCACATTATATCCTACATCTCTACTCTCAAAATAACTTCGCTCGCTACTTCCGGAGACGTAAGGCTAATCCTAGTCAAACAAGAGCGAAAGGAACGCGAATGGTTTCTTAACCATTTGCTTTCTTTTTAACATTTTCATAGTACTTGGTACAAGTCTAGACATGACAGATTCTATTAATTATTATAATAAATTTGGTGCATCGGCCGGGAAACTCACATTTTTGAGAGAAAAATAAAGAGATTAAAGGAATAATGTGTTTAAAAAAATGTCAGGTTCGCCTTAAAATACTGATTGTTATGTAAATAAACAAAGAAACACGAGTTTAGAATTTTCTATGAATGATACGTTATTAAATTTATACTAAGAAAAAGTTCAGGCTCTCGATACTCTCGATTTAACTAAAACGCCTAGGGAAACATTGCAAAATTTGACAAAAGAAATAAATTATTTAAAGGATAGACTAGAAAAAAATGCAGCAAATATTTCATTATCTATAAAAATACCTCGTGATTTTGAATATAGAGACCTTTTTTTCAACCGATCTTTCTATTTCTGAGGTTAGTAAAAACGAGCAAGAAGACACAATAATTACTCCCACGCGCGTAAAACATTTTAGCTTGAAACCCGCTATTTTGAAATACGAGGATCAAAAAGAACTTATTGTGAATAATCCTATAAATTTTAGTACACTAGCCCCAATTAATCGCCAATATGAACCGTTGATTTTAACACCGGATAACTTTATAAGCTCGGTAAGAAAACGGCTTGCGACTGAAGTGAAAAAAGAGTTGTTAGCTTCTTATCTCGAGAAACCCAAAATCATAGAAAGTTTACAAGAAAGTGTAAAAATAGGGACAACTTTTCAAGGTATCAAACACGGTTTCTCATGCTTGCTTTGCGTGTGCGAAGCACCTAATTCGCGCACTCTTGAAGCAAAGTGCTTCGCGCACACAGTATGCGAATCGCTTTGGTTCATTCACGGTTTAATTTAATCATATGTGTTTCGCTCACATCGTGTTAAAAAATATTATACGATACAAAAGTGCTCAGGCGATATAAGAACTCGTCTTTTTGCCACCCTCGCTTCGTTCGGGCGGCAAATGCGACTCGTTCGTGAATCGCCTGCTTCACACACTCGTATCGTAATATACTATTTCCGCACCGATCGAAAAAGAGACTGAGGAAGCAAAGGCATTAGTGACAGACACGGCGAAAGTACTCGACTTAAAACTAATTCAACGCGCTACAGATTTTACAATTCTCTTCGATAATCAATTAATTAAAAGCTCACCAGAAGATATTTACCGTCTGTTCTCAAAATTTGGTGCGATTTAAAATTTTCATCATTCCATTTGACGTGAAATAGCCTATATATATTGTGACGGAAATCGTCACACAATCTATTCACGACGAATAGAGTATTTAAATTGTCGAATTGTATGTCGTCGGAGCCTTTCGTATGTCAAGGCCAACCGACGACACTTGTTTATTTTTCTACAAATGTACAATTACGCGCGCGACAATACGTAGGGATGGGAGCGCGAAAGAGTGTGTGAGTTTCCCCACTCCCATCCCTTTTTCGGGAAATTAGGCGATCGCCTAGTCAGTGCGTAATGATCCGTCGATCGTGACGGATTGTTATATTATCTGGACGTTTCGTACTGCTCGTGAGTGCCGAGAGTGCGCCCCACCCCCTCCTGCATTAAGCTCTGTGAACGGTTGTTCCGGAGCAGAGCTAGGTGCGGAGACCCGGGTGGACCGAACGCGTGTCCGGATAGTTTGGTGTGTGCTTGTGAGTGTGTGTATCAAGGACGGGGTCGTGCGCGAGTGATACCGCGGATCGCGACTCGCTCGCCGCGGCAAGGGCCGCCTTCACCACCTCAATTACCGGTCGTCCCCTTGTCAAGGAGGTCGACCAGTCGCCGAGGATCGGCTGGGCCATCCCCGAGGAGCGTCACTGGTAAGTGGTGTACTATTATCGTGACCCTCCCCCTCCCTTGTGTGTGTGTGTGTACCACGGGAGTGTGTTCGAGTACAACGGTACAGGTTTCCCGGGACTTCCGCCCGCGCGAAAGAGTATTGTCGCGGCACACAGCCTGGATGGCCATCTTGTTAAATTAAATTAATAAATGTTTTAATCTTTTATTTTAATTTATTGTGTGTGTATTTTATATCTCCCCGCTCCCGCCGACATTCGTTAATATTAATTTATATCGTGTCGAGGCAAGGAGGATTGCCCGAATCCTCCATACCGATCGTCCCAGCGAACTCGTGTTCCTGGCGACAGCCGCAGTTCGCGAATAAATAAATTAATTGTGTGCGCGGTATTGGGCAACGCGGCCCAACGGTTAATTTAATTATTACAATTAATTAAAATCACCGGGTCCGCGAATACCACGTCACAAATGGCGACCGTGACAGGACGAGCGGTTTCGTCCTCACCGAGATTAAATTTAAATTAAAGCAAGTTTGTCGGCCATCTTTTCGCGCGCGAGCAGTGTCGCGGCGAAACGTGAGCGGGTTGAGTTTGAGATAGACAGAGAGAGAGAGAGAGAGAGAGAGTGTATTTCGAGTTAGTGAGAGAGAGAGAGAGAGAGAGAGAGAGCGCGAGAGACGGCGTGTGAGACGCGTCTCTATACCGGAGTATTCCCCCTCTTGCTCGGGTATCCGAGGAGAGGCATACACCGGTATATCGAGAGAGAGTTCGCGCGCGACCGTGTTCAGCCGGAAGCGCCCGATCTCACCGAGATCGATCTCTCTCGATCGCAAGCTTGCCGGGAGATCTTTGCTTAGCTTGTATGGGAGCGGCAAAGTAGGGAGAGAGTAGCTTGCGCCGCGGATCGCGGGCAGCGAGAATCCCCCCCGAATAGCGCAAAGGAAAGACTTCGCGAGAGCCGATCATCATCGGCTCTCTCCGATTGCGCCCGCGAGTGGGAGTGAGAGAGAGAATCCCTAGTCGCGGAGAATCGGAGTAGGTGCTAGGCGGGCTATAGGTGTGTGAGTGAGAGAGATAGCGCGATCGCCTAGCCCCTTCGCGTGTATAAGTCTTCGCAGCTGGTTTCGCCGATAGAAACCACTGCGGCGAATTATTTTTATTTTTCCCAATATAATAAAATAATTTCGTTCCCGCGCGGGATCTAGTATGTATTTTATGGTGTGAGAGTGTTTCAAAACTAGATCCTTTCGGGTGAGGTAGCTGCCCCACCTCCCCCCCTTTTAAAGAAAATTTTATATAATTTAATTTCTCTTATCTACGGGACGCGGCGATAAAATTACTGTTATTTTACTTGAATTTGAGAGCGCAGTATTTTTATTTGGCTCTCCTCCCCTCCCTGACCCACGCATATATTATATGTAGTAAAATAACTAATAATTGTATTATTTATTACTATTTATTTCTATAATATATGTAATTTTATTTGTGTGTGAATAAAATATATTTTACAACTATTGTTGATTATTTAGACTTGTTTGCAAGTTAAATAATTAACAGCAAGTAACTTTGTGTGAAACTGCCGCAAAGTTACAATAGTTGTAATATTAATTATTTAAACTCGTGTGTGAGTAAAATAATTAAGATTATTTCTTTATTACAATTATCTGACAGTAATTACTTGATTTAATATTTGGTATTTATTAAGTATTACTGTTCACGATACTTGTATTATATTTTTGAAATTTTGAGTGTGAGAAAATTTTTTTTTTTTATAACTCGTGTTAATTGTTTAGACTTGTTGCAAGTTAAACAATTAATGTTAAGTATCTTTGTGTGATTGTTCCGCAAAGATACGAGAGTTGTAAAATATAATTATTTAGACTCGAGAGTGAGTTAAATAATTGAATTTTTTTTTGCATGTATTTTAAGGATCGGCATTTAACCTAATATTTCGTATTCGTTATTTGCTGTGAAATTTTAATATGTGTTAAGGATTTTCTTTTCTCTTTTTGTGTGTTTAAATTATATCTCCACACATTTTTGCCAATTATTTAGACTTGTTTGTTAGTTAAATAATTGGCTATAATTTTTTTTTGGTGTGTTCGAGTAAAATTATTCGGTGTATAAATTTAATTGTTTAGACATGTTAGCAAGTTAAATAATTAAATTTTCATTTCCTTTTCGTTCAATTTATTTAAAAAAGGGAAATATAAATTATTTCAACTTGGTAGCAACATAAATTATTTATTTAGTCCTTTTTAGGATAAAATAAATATATTTCGCTGAAAAATTGTTGTTTGGGACGACAATTAGTGAAATAATTATTTTGTTGCAAACCTACCGTTGAAATAATTTAATTAAATTTGTGTTTGTATTGTAGTGTAAATTATAAAGGAAATTTTTTTATTGTTGTTTTGGGCTTGGAAAAGCAAAATAATAAATAGTGTCTTGGTGTGTGTGAATCACAAGACACTGTATTTATTTTTATATTTATTTTAAAATTAATTATTTAGGCTCGTTAGTGAGATAAATAATTTAATTTTCTTTTCTTTTCTTCCTTTATAATTTGTTGTTCTGTATTTATTAATAGATTGAAACTTTAATTATTTCAATTTCCATAACAAAATAAATTCTTTTCGCCAGTGAGGAATCTTTTGGATTATAACTGGCGAGAGAGATATTTTGGGAAATCGTTAAATTTACCATTACTGGTTAAATTACCGACGATATTGAAATAATTTAAAGATTTCTTTTTGTTAATAATTATTTTTGCTTGCAGAAGCAATTGTATAGAGTCTTGGTGCGTGTGAGTCACAAGACACTATTATTAACATTAATTATTTAGACTTGTGAGCAAGTTAAATAATTAATTTTAATTTGGTGCAAGTGTTAAGTGTGTGATTTGTCACAACTTTAACCAACAAAATTTAATTATTTTGTCCTTCTAAGGACGAAATAAATTCCTTTTAAAGAAAATCTTTTGGATTTTAATTAAGTGAATTAATTTTGTTGGTACACTAGTCGGTGCATTTTTACAATTTATTGTAATTAAGCCGACACCAAATTTTTTTTACTCGTTGGGAGTAATAATTATTTTATTGTGGTGAGTCCAATAAAATAATTTCCAATTGAAAATTGGATACTTCCGAAGTATTTGAAACACTAGGGATTTCATCTGAAATCCCGGTTGAGAGTACTTCTCCCGACGTAACACGTCGGCTGCTGCTGGTCAAAAAAATAATGGCCAGCAGCTATGAAGCCCGAATGGCCCAGCTTATGCGTGAATCACGCATAGCTAGGGATATTCGTCGGGAAACGAAGAAGCTTCCGATTGAGGCAGTGTATGCCCAGTTGGAGCATCTGAGTTTAAACGCAAATGGCGAAGAGGCGGAGTGCCGCGAACGCCTTTTGCGTCACCGGATAAGATGTGTAGACATTAATCTGGAAATACCATGGTTCCCTGAATACGATGAGAATGTAAGGGCAGAGCCTGCACATAAACCTCTGGTATGTCAGGAACTATGGGAAATTAGGAAACCTCGTTCTAGGAAAGGGAGTGTGGTCCCATCAGGAACGGAAGTTTCCTGCGAGTCCGAAATGTCGGATCGCGAAAGGGTTGCTAGTGACAGAGCACCCATTCCTGAAGAAGATGGAACTCTGTCACCAAGTGGTCATAATAGAAACTCGCCATTGAGTACTGCACAAAGCCCGAGGTTGGCATCAACAGGTGCTATACCTAAACGGTTTGGTAAGGTACTGGCAGCTAACATGACCACGACTGCAATCCCTTATGTTCCTGTTTGGGTGGCTGCAACTTCGTGCACAACCACTACGTCGACGGTTACGACCGTGACGACTGCTCAACTCGGAGGTTTTTATGCACCCGCACATTACCTCCCAATTGCAGAGAAACAGCGGACATCTTGGCACTAGAGAGAGTGAATTGCCAACACAACATTTTGACTTGGGTTCGCAGACGGAAGCCGACCGTCGTACGTCACGAGGATACACCTCTAGACAATACGACAACAGGCAACCTGAAGCTAATACAAACGAAGGTCAATTTGTTGATGATAGGAATGGATATGACCTTCCTAATGACGTCAGTGTTCAATCTTACGAAAAACCGAGATTTGAACAGAGACGTCGTGAGACCTCTTCTAAGACTTGTGAAGGACAAGATAGAAGAGAGAGGCGTGAGTACACGACTCCAAACAGAAATTCACGACACCATCGTTCTGTGAGTAGAGCCTCAAGCAACGATGAACGTCGTGAAAGCTGTACGGAGAGACGTACTCATAAACGTCAGTCCAACCGTAAACTCGACGACCGAGCACAGACGGAAATTCCGGAGCAAGGTCACAAAGAGAGGTCGGACAGACGTAGAGAAACGCCTCGAGAGAAACGTGCGGTGGCCACTTGCGATCAGTGCACTCAGACGGATTCGTCCGATGGGTATCAGTCTGATCGCGAACCTGCTCGTAGGAGATCCGATTCTCGTAGGGCGGCTGAAGGCCGACAAGAGAATAGAAATCCTTCTACCAGCAGGCGTAGGAGTTCCCGGACGGATAATAGAGACGACCGTCGGGAAAGAGAGTCCTACGAAGCCAGGCCAAGGTATCGTGAAGACGATAACCGAACGCACGATCGGACAGGGTGCGCACGAGAATTGCGTATCTGGAACATGTCCTTTGATGGTGAGACCAAAAAGGACGCGGAAGAATTTCTGAACCGTTTGCACGACTTCAGAAATGACAACGAGTTCTCAGATCGCAGGATGTTCAGTGCCCTGCCCAATGTGTTCTCAAAATCAGCACTGTTCTGGTATAGAACAGTTCAGCCATCTCTTCGAGATTGGCGTGATTTTGAAATCGAGTTCCTAAATGAGTATGGTCGTATAATAAATGACGAAGATTTACTCATGGAACTTTGATCAAGAACACAAAATGAGGGAGAAAAGGCTACGACGTTCTTGAACTGTTTCAGAGCGATCGTGAATAAATTTAAATGCCCTCCCTCATTAGAACAACAGGTGAAGATGGCCTACTCGCAGATGAGGCCAGATTACCGTAGGTACATACCAGTACGACAAATCAGGAATTTCTCTGATTTGACAAGCTACGGTAAAGAGTACGAGCAGCATTTAACATGGGACACGAAATTTTCCAGTTCCAACGTTAAACGCGAGAAGCTCGTACCAGAAGCTTTCCGAAACAGAGTGGTGCAGCACGAGTCGGGTTAAAGTGGCGACTGTTACCGAAAAGTAAGGATGAGTCTATCGAGAAAACCGTGCGGTGGCCACTTGCGATCAGTGCACTCAGACGGATTCGTCCGATGGGTATCAGTCTGATCGCGAACCTGCTCGTAGGAGATCCGATTCTCGTAGGGCGGCTGAAGGCCGACAAGAGAATAGAAATCCTTCTACCAGCAGGCGTAGGAGTTCCCGGACGGATAATAGAGACGACCGTCGGGAAAGAGAGTCCTACGAAGCCAGGCCAAGGTATCGTGAAGACGATAACCGAACGCACGATCGGACAGGGTGCGCACGAGAATTGCGTATCTGGAACATGTCCTTTGATGGTGAGACCAAAAAGGACGCGGAAGAATTTCTGAACCGTTTGCACGACTTCAGAAATGACAACGAGTTCTCAGATCGCAGGATGTTCAGTGCCCTGCCCAATGTGTTCTCAAAATCAGCACTGTTCTGGTATAGAACAGTTCAGCCATCTCTTCGAGATTGGCGTGATTTTGAAATCGAGTTCCTAAATGAGTATGGTCGTATAATAAATGACGAAGATTTACTCATGGAACTTTGATCAAGAACACAAAATGAGGGAGAAAAGGCTACGACGTTCTTGAACTGTTTCAGAGCGATCGTGAATAAATTTAAATGCCCTCCCTCATTAGAACAACAGGTGAAGATGGCCTACTCGCAGATGAGGCCAGATTACCGTAGGTACATACCAGTACGACAAATCAGGAATTTCTCTGATTTGACAAGCTACGGTAAAGAGTACGAGCAGCATTTAACATGGGACACGAAATTTTCCAGTTCCAACGTTAAACGCGAGAAGCTCGTACCAGAAGCTTTTCCGAAACAGAGTGGTGCAGCACGAGTTTCGGGTAAAGTGGCGACTGTTACCGAAAAGAGTAAGGATGAGTCTTCTCATTCGGATAAACAGTCGTCTAAGAAAACTATTAAGAAGAAGAGCAAGAAAAGTGCGAAAAACTCGCCAAACTCTTCTTCGAGCGAATACGAAGCAGCCGGTGTGTACGGTACTTCCAACGTCGCTAATAGTTTTCAGAAACGATACGGCAAATCGAATAATGGAGTGAGTGCCTCCAATTCGAAATCCGTATCGTACGTGCCTGTTTCTCAACAGTCACCTGGGCAACAAAAACAGAGCTCGGGCAAAAGAGAAAGACGTGTTTTGACGAATTCTCAACTGCCCCAGCAAAACGTTTTTGTCCCACAAATGGCACAAAACCTGGTGAGGTATGTGCAACCACAGGCGACGGCAGTAAATCCAACGAACCTGAGCACCAACTTTGTCGGCGTGTGTTTCACATGCCAAAAAGTCGGTCATAGGTCGTCGGATTGCCCGAGCCGAACATGCTACCGATGCGGAAACATTGGGCACTCCGCTGAGCAGTGCTCTACCGAATTGGTAGCAAAGGAGTGCCAGCTGTGTGGAACTAGTGGCGTTACACTCCAAACATGCCCTAACTGCGTCAGATTCCTCCAAAACGTGGGAAACCTGAACGCAGGGCACCCGAGCTGCCCCGGGCGCCCTGCACTGCAGTAAGTAAACCGCATGGTTTACAAGGGCAAGAGTTTAAGGTTGGAGAACCCTTTAAACTCTTTAATAAGTCTAGCAAATCATTTGCTGACTTCTCTAAAGTCCTTAACGGAGATCAAATTCCCACTCAGACCGAAGTTGGTGTTGAAAGTAAGTCTGAGTGTAAGGTTCCTAAACGTTCTGGGGATTCGACAGATGGAAAAGTTCTTAGAACACAACCTGTCAATCCCACCCGAGCTTTGCAAGGTAAAACAGAACAAGGAACCTTATTAGACCAACAAAAGCGTGAGGCTAAATATTCGTCTAAGGAACTCCAAAGGCAAATATACTCTGATAGCAGAGATATTATTGGTGAAGAAAGCGTAAAGAGATCGTTATCTCAGCCGCTTAGCACCATCGGAGTGAACGACCTTGGTTGTTGCTCATCGTCACCCCGTTGTGACACACCTAGTAAAGAGAACAAGAAGCCCTTGGTGGAGAAGGAAATTGTCCTCAACAACGAGCCCTTGGTGGAGAAGGTAGTTGTCGATGGTGTGCATAACATAAACCGTACAAACTCGTTGCCGAGAAGTACAGTTCAGGGGGGGGGCAGATGCCGTACCAAGTACGTCTAAAATGACGCACACGGCATCGACTCCTAACGACGATAGTCAAACCGATCATATAATTGCTGGAATCCAATCGGATAACCGGCTATTCTTTTTGGTACGACTCGGTGGAAAGGACTTTAATGCACTTTTCGATCCTGGCGCCATGGTCTCTCTTGTACGATCAGATGTTGTCGAACAGTACAAGTTTAAATGGACACCTGTCAAGGTTATCGTGAAAGGTGTGGCTGGACCAGCTCTTAAAGTCCTTGGCCTAATTGACATCCTATTCTGTGTAGAAGGCCTTGATGGCAATATCTAACTGAGAATTGTAGAGAATATTGAGCATTCCATCATTCTCGGTATTGATTTTCTACAACATTGGAATATGGAAGTCAAATTAGGCGAAGCTATTTGGCGTATTGGCGAGAGTGATTGGAGACACTTCGTCAGAGATACATCTCATGATATCGATTCGAGGATTTCCGCTGAATGTGCTGGTATAATTGAGATACAGGACGACCAGCGGAAACAAGTCAAAGAGTTAGTTGAAAGCCTACTCTTGCCCTCGGGAGACGTCCACGGCTTTACGACGTTAACGGAGCACCACATAGAGGTTGATCCTGGTGCAAGACCGGTTCGTCATAAGCCAAGACGTATGTCTCCCAAGGTCCTCGAATTTGCCCAGAGTGAGGTCAAAAAGATATTTGACAAGGGCATTATTGAACCGAGTGCGAGTGATTGGTCAGCTGCTCCGGTCATCGTCCGCAAGGACGAAGGAAGTTATCGCTTCTGTATCGATTTTCGAGACCTTAATGCAGTCACAAAACGTGATTCTTATCCAATTCCTAATATGGATACCATATTGGATAAGCTGCATAATGCAAGGTACATATCGAAAATTGATCTTAAGAAAGCGTACTTCCAAATATTAATGGCCGAGGCGAGCCGGCATTATAATGCATTTGCTGTACCAGGGTCGGGGCTGTGGCAGTTCACGAGAATGCCTTTTGGCCTCATGAATGCTCCTATGACCTTTGCATGGCTTATAGATACAATTTTCGGGACTAAGGTGGAACCTCATGTGTTTGGTTATCTAGACGACTTGATCGTCATTACCGAAACTTTTGAGGACCATCTAAAATGGCTCGAATACGTACTAAGGACGTTGAATGACGCTGGACTCGAAGTGAATCGAGAGAAGTGTGAGTTCTGTTGTTCCAGCGTAACGTTCCTTGGGTACAAATTGGACGCGGATGGCTTGAGGCCTGACGAGGAACGAGTCGCTCCAGTCCTTAATTACCCTACCCCTCGTAATGTCAAACAGCTGAGATCCTTTCTCGGGATGGTAGGCTGGTACTCTCGATTCATTAATCGAGAAGCTGACATTAAAGCTCCCCTTACCAAGTTGCTGCGTAAAGCCCAGGCTTGGGATTGGGGCGAGGAGCAGGAGGAGGCGTTCTGTCAGCTTAGAGTTGCGATAGCTGAAGCGCCTGTACTAGCCCGTCCAGACTTTTCTAAGCCATTTACCGTCCAAAGTGACGCTAGTGACTTAGCAATAGGTGCGGTGTTGACGCAACTGGACGACGAGGGTTTCGAGCATCCGATTGTCTACGTCAGCCGATTATTAAATCGCGCTGAACGTAATTACATGACAACGGAAAAAGAATGCTTGGCCCTCATATGGGCTATTAAGAGATTGAGACCAGATATTGAGGCCTATCGATTCACGGCTGTGACCGACCATAGTGCTCTCAAATGGCTCAAAAATCTCAGAGAGCCGTCGGGTAGGTTGGCACGATGGATACTTGAAATGCAGCAATGGGACTTTGAAATAGTGCATAAGAAAGGAGCCTTGCACTATGTCCCGGACGCGCTTTCTCGTGCCGTCAACCCAGACCCCGACGAAGAAGAGATTGCCTCGTTCGAAGTAATTACAGACCCATGGTATATTGCTAGGTTAAACGATGTACGCTCATGCCCTCAGAAATTTCCGGAGTGGAAAATTGAGGATGATATGCTATATCGTTTTACAAGTGATAAACTCTTGGACTCTGTAACAGAACGAGAAGAAGGCTGGCGTCTTGTGCTACCCTTAGAGCAGAGGATCCGAGTTTTAGTAGATTCTCATTTCCACCCAGCTATGGGTCACATGGGAATTGAAAAAACTTACGAACGCGTTGCAAGAGATTACTATTGGCCGGGTATCTACCACGATACCCACCAATTTGTCTTACGGTGTCTGATATGTCAGAACTGTAAGATGTCTCAAGCAGGTCCTCAAGGCTTATGATTCAAATTGGCCGTATACTTTCCTAAGGTGCGTAAGGCATGTCTGCTAAACTGGCACCAAAGTATGACAGACCCTTTGATGTTAAAGAAGTACTATCTCCAGTAGTTCTGAGACTAGAAGAGTCTGGTCGGAAACGGGCCGAGGTACACATATCCGATGTGAAGAGATATGTACCACCTCGGGTTGCCGTGTAAAGCGGTAGGGAAAACGTATCGGCGTACGTGAGAACAGTCAGCGAAGGCTGGGCCTGGTGACTGTATGCCACGTTAATATCATAGAAGCGTACAGCGCGCAGTCGTGGATAGATTGTGCCTTTCTTTCGACTCGGCCTTCCCGAGGGAAGTGGAGTCTAGGGGGGGGCTTTGTGACGGAAATCGTCACACAATCTATTCACGACGAATTTAAATTGTCGAATTGTAAGTCGTCGGAGCCTTTCGTATGTCAAGGCCAACCGACGACACTTGTTTATTTTTCTTACAAATGTACAATTACGCGCGCGACAATACGTAGGGATGGGAGCGCGAAAGAGTGTGTGAGTTTCCCCACTCCCATCCCTTTTTCGGGAAATTAGGCGATCGCCTAGTCAGTGCGTAATGATCCGTCGATCGTGACGAATTGTTATATTATCTGGACGTTTCGTACTGCTCGTGAGTGCTGAGAGTGCGCCCCACCCCCTCCTGCATTAAGCTCTGTGAACGGTTGTTCCGGAGCAGAGCTAGGTGCGGAGACCCGGGTGGACCGAACGCGTGTCCGGATAGTTTGGTGTGTGCTTGTGAGTGTGTGTATCAAGAACGGGGTCGTGCGCGAGTGATACCGCGGATCGCGACTCGCTCGCCGCGGCAAGGGCCGCCTTCACCACCTCAACCACCGGTCGTTCCCTTGTCAAGGAGGTCGACCAGTCGCCGAGGATCGGCTGGGCCATCCCCGAGGAGCGTCACTGGTAAGTGGTGTACTATTATCGTGACCCTCCCCCTCCCTTGTGTGTGTATGTACCACGGGAGTGTGTTCGAGTACAACGGTACTCGAACAGCGGTTCCTGGGAGCGAAACCTGTCGCAGGCGAGGATCTCGATCCGACAGGTTTCCCGGGACTTCCGCCCGCGCGAAAGAGTATTGTCGCGGCACACGGCCTGGATGGCCATCTTGTTAAATTAAATTAATAAATGTTTTAATCTTTTATTTTAATTTATTGTGTGTGTATTTTATTTCTCCCCGCTCCCGCCGACATTCGTTAATATTAATTTATATCGTGTCGAGGCAAGGAGGATTGCCCGAATCCTCCATACCGATCGTCCCAGCGAACTCGTGTTCCTGGCGACAGCCGCAGTTCGCGAATAAATAAATTAATTGTGTGCGCGGTATTGGGCAACACGGCCCAACGGTTAATTTAATTATTACAATTAATTAAAATCACCGGGTCCGCGAATACCACGTCACAATATGTCTTTGTCCATTAACAAACTAGAAGAATTTAGTAACATATGTTCATTCAAATTACCTTCTGTGAGAGTAAAAACTTACCGCTCCTAATAGGCTGTGACGCTAACTCACATCACATACTGTGGGGGAGCACAGACATCAATAGGAGAGGAGTGGAACTGGTAGAATATCTAGCCACAACCAAACTAGATATTCTAAACACTGGTACAACGCCAACATTCTGTAATAAACTTAGAGCAGAGGTATTGGACATCACGTTATGTACTGGAGAAATTACAAATAGGATCAAGAGGTGGAGGGTATCTGATGAACCGACACTATCTGATCATGCCAAAATTGTTTTCGAGTTAGTGGGACCTGGTACAAATCCTAGAACATGGACCAGGAAACCGAAGAAGACAAATTGGATAACCTACAAGGAAGAAATAAGCAGCTCACTAGCAAATTTTCCAGAACATATAAGAAACTGGAAGGAGCTTGAAGAAGCTGCTGATAAACTAAATAAAGGAATTATCTCAGCTTTTGAGAACAACTGTAGACCCACATTGGTGGGTAAGCGAGATAAAACCTACTGGTGGAACGAGAACCTAGAGTGTCTCAAGAAACAAGTAAGGAGAACCTATAAGCTGGCCCAAAAAAAAGGTACAGCAGACGAGTGGAATCATTACGCAAGTAAAAGAGACAGCTATCGAGCAGCAATTAGGAAGGCACAAGCAGAATCATGGGCCAACTTTTGCAGCGACATAGAAAAAGGTTCACAGGCAGCCCGGTTGGACAAGATCTTGTCAAAAAATCCGGAAGCTATATTGGGAGCACTTAAACTGCCAAATGAGAAATACACCATGACGGACGAAGAAACGTTGTACCGCCTGATCGAATCCTTCTACCCGGATTTCTCGAAAGAAGGGGAAGGGGCGATGGAAGTTCATGAGTCAAACGACTACGGAACGGGAAACCAGCATGCGGTGATCCAAATCGGATCATGCAGTGTGCTGGGGACCGAAATTGCCTCAGATGACAAAGTCAGGTGGGCCATCGGATCTTTTGGGCCATATAAGTCACCAGGACTGGATGGTATTTACCCCGCACTATTACAAAGGGCGGGGGAGTGCATTATCCGTCCAATGACCAGACTTATTAGGGCAAGTCTGGAATTATGCCATATTCCAGAAAGTTGGAAGGGAACGAGAGTGACGTTCATTCCGAAAGCAGGTAAGGGGAGCTATACTTCTCCTAAAGACTTCCGACCTATAAGTCTTACATCGTTTATGCTGAAGACAATGGAAAGGCTCATAGATAGACATATTAAGGATAAACCTTTAAAAGAACGACCACTTCTTAGGGATCAGTATGCGTACAGAGCAGGACACTCTACTGAGACTGCTCTGTGCAAAATAGTGAACCTGATTGAAGAACAAATTGAAAACGGAGGCTTCGCTCTAGTGGTCTTTTTAGACATAGAAGGAGCTTTCAACCATACCTCCAAAAGAGTAATCAAGGAGGCAATGAGGAGACATGGAATAGCTCAGCCAGTTACTGACTGGGTCGAACTCATGTTATCAAACAGAAAGCTGGTAATGACCAAGGGTAACACCAAGGTAACTGGCTGGGTGAACACGGGATGCCCACAGGGGGGGGTTATTTCCCCATCCCTCTGGAATCTTGTAATGAACACACTATTATGCCTACTAACCAACACGGGATGTGAGGTTGTAGGATATGCAGATGATCTAGCAATAATAGTTAGAGGACCATTTTTAGAAACACTATTTGACATCATGCAAAATGCCTTGAATAAGCTATATAAGTGGTGCCAAAGAGGTGGACTATCGGTTAACCCGGAAAAAATGGAAGTTATGGTGTTTACACGTAAATATAAGTGGAAAACAAGCATAAAACACCTCGAATATGGAGGAAAACGGCTAGAAATAAAAGAAAAAGCTAAATATCTAGGTGTCATTCTTGACAGTAAGTTAAACTGGAAAGAGCACCTTGAGAATCAGTGTAATAAAGTTATAAGAGTAATATGGCAAACACGTAGAGCTCTGCACTTGAACTGGGGTCTTAAACCAGAAACCATGATATGGATTTACACAGCAATTCTGAAACCAAAACTCACGTATTCGGCAGTGATTTGGTGGAAGCGAGCAGGTTTGAAAACTGCGAACCAAATGCTGGAAAGGGTACGAGGATTGGTCCTGCGCTGCATCACCAATTCTCTAAGAACCACGCCAGTACAAGCTATGGGGGTCATAACGAATATTGAGCCCTTTCAGCTCACTCTTAAGTCAGAAGCCATAAAAGGATACTTAAGAGTTAGAAATCTCTTAGATCGACGGGCGGACAGGGGACTCCTAAGTACGCTCCCGCGAAATCTAAGAGAGAACTTATACGAGGGAACTGATAGATGCAGCACTGAGTTCCTATTCGATAAGAGATACAGAGTCAGTCTGCCTAGCAAAGATGACTGGAGTCAAGGACGTGTTAGGGTGCCGGAGGGCAAAGAACTCTGGTATACTGATGGGTCCAAGAATATCCAGGGAGTCGGAGCAGGGGTATACTGCAGAAAAAATGGGAAGGGTAGGATATATTCCTTAAAGGAATACAATACCATTTCCCAAGCGGAAACATTTGCAATCCTGCAATGTGCTAAAGCGGCACAGGAGAATTGCAAAGACGAAGAGATATACATTTACTCGGACAGCAGAACTGTGTTACAGAGTCTGAATGGTCACACCACTAAGTCCAGACTAATTTGGGAATGTCAGAAGACACTAAATAGACTGGCAGAGTTGAATAAGCGGCTAACGCTAACATGGATACCAAGTCATGTAGGTATACGTGGTAACGAGATAGCCGATGACCTAGCAAAGATAGGTACAAATGGAAAACATGCGGAACTAAGCATGATGGTGAAGATGCCACATAGCCACCTCATAGAATTATTAAAGGAATGGCTGGTGAAGGAACACCAAAGTGCTTGGGTAAAAACTGCAGGATGCAGACAAGCTAAAGCCGCACTCGGAAACGCAATAAGCGGACACTGGGAAGAAGGGCTTAGGAAACTTAGCAGAAAGACAGCTCGCAAGCTAATGGACATACTTACTGGACATGGAGATTTACGATACCATAGGTATAAAATGGGACTGGAAATAGATCCATTATGCCGAATGTGCAAGGAGGCAAACGAAACACCTCTACACATCTTATGTGAATGCCCCAGAATCATGACAAGAAGATGGCGCCTCACAGGTGAATTTCTAATTGATTCAGGAGATATACCCAGTTGGGATGTCCAGAGAATACTTGCTGTTTGGCAGGGTCTCTGGGCGGTGCCCGATTGAAAAAAAAACCAAGGACCCATAAGAAGGCTCACCCAAGTGTGGCAATATTGCTATACACTTCGAGGGGCTAAAGATGGGTAATGGAAAACAGGGCGCAAAGGGAATACCCAAGTGCCTGGCATAACCTAGTCAAATAGGAGGGTGCCAACTGAGTAACTTAATAATAATAATTCATTCAAAAATAAAAATAAATTTATTATCCCACATTATATCCTACATCTCTACTCTCAAAATAACTTCGCTCGCTACTTCCGGAGACGTAAGGCTAATCCTAGTCAAACAAGAGCGAAAGGAACGCGAATGGTTTCTTAACCATTTGCTTTCTTTTTAACATTTTCATAGTACTTGGTACAAGTCTAGACATGACAGATTCTATTAATTATTATAATAAATTTGGTGCATCGGCCGGGAAACTCACATTTTTGAGAGAAAAATAAAGAGATTAAAGGAATAATGTGTTTAAAAAAATGTCAGGTTCGCCTTAAAATACTGATTGTTATGTAAATAAACAAAGAAACACGAGTTTAGAATTTTCTATGAATGATACGTTATTAAATTTATACTAAGAAAAAGTTCAGGCTCTCGATACTCTCGATTTAACTAAAACACCTAGGGAAACATTGCAAAATTTGACAAAAGAAATAAATTATTTAAAGGATAGACTAGAAAAAAATGCAGCAAATATTTCATTATCTATAAAAATACCTCGTGATTTTGAATATAGAGACCTTTTTTTCAACCGATCTTTCTATTTCTGAGGTTAGTAAAAACGAGCAAGAAGACACAATAATTACTCCCACGCGCGTAAAACATTTTAGCTTGAAACCCGCTATTTTGAAATACGAGGATCAAAAAGAACTTATTGTGAATAATCCTATAAATTTTAGTACGCTAGCCCCAATTAATCGCCAATATGAACCGTTGATTTTAACACCGGATAACTTTATAAGCTCGGTAAGAAAACGGCTTGCGACTGAAGTGAAAAAAGAGTTGTTAGCTTCTTATCTCGAGAAACCCAAAATCATAGAAAGTTTACAAGAAAGTGTAAAAATAGGGACAACTTTTCAAGGTATCAAACACGGTTTCTCATGCTTGCTTTGCGTGTGCGAAGCACCTAATTCGCGCACTCTTGAAGCAAAGTGCTTCGCGCACACAGTATGCGAATCGCTTTGGTTCATTCACGGTTTAATTTAATCATATGTGTTTCGCTCACATCGTGTTAAAAAATATTATACGATACAAAAGTGCTCAGGCGATATAAGAACTCGTCTTTTTGCCACCCTCGCTTCGTTCGGGCGGCAAATGCGACTCGTTCGTGAATCGCCTGCTTCACACACTCGTATCGTAATATACTATTTCCGCACCGATCGAAAAAGAGACTGAGGAAGCAAAGGCATTAGTGACAGACACGGCGAAAGTACTCGACTTAAAACTAATTCAACGCGCTACAGATTTTACAATTCTCTTCGATAATCAATTAATTAAAAGGTCACCAGAAAAAGCAAACTCTTCTAAGATTAAAGACGAATTATTTAATAAAATTAATTTAGACAAATTAAGAAGAAACACCGGAACAATACCAAAAAAATTAGATAGGAGTGAAGTTAAAAAACAAATTAGTAATACAACAATGACGTCTCAAATTCGAGGTTTATCGCTAAAGGACGCTTCAGATTTGATACCGCGGTTTAACGGTCATAACATAAATTTATCTCAATTTTTGGATGGCTGCAATGAAGCAAACGAAATTTTACCGTCGGAGTACGAGAAAGAATTAACAAAACTTATTCGAATGCGTTTATATGGGGAAGCTTTAACTTGTACGCGCGGAGAAAATTTTAATTCTATCAAAGAGATATCCGATTTTTTCGAAAACACATTCGGATCAATAAAAACATATTACTAGTGGACGGGAGACCTTGCTAAATTAAAACAGAAAAACAATGAGACAGTTGCTTATTTTAACCGGTTACAAGAAACAAAAAATGAAATAGTTAAAGCGGCCGACAGAGAGGGAGGAGTTGCGATAGCAGATTATTTCATGATTGAACTAAGGCGAGATTGTTTAAAATTCTTTTGAAAAGGGCTTCGTTGGGAAATTTGTGCGCGTTTAGGGACTCCAATTTCTATAAAACAGGCTCTTGAACAAGCGCTCGAGGTGGAGCGCGAGTTCGATTGTAACGTCTTGGACGAGGAGACGCCGAGCCGAGAGGAGGCTCGTTTTCGTTCAACTCGAGAAACGCGTAAAGTAAACTATATTTCGAATAACACTCCGATTGTATGTCAATATTGTTCTAAAACTGGTCATGGAGCCATAAATTGTTACAAACTAGCACGAAGTTTTGCAGAAAGATTTGCCAATAATAGCAACCGACGCAATCCCATAAACAGTTCTTATAGCTCACAAAGTCGCTCGGATAACATTCGTAATTATAATAAGCCAAATTTACAATTCTGTGAATTGAACAAGTATCAAAATCAGACGGAATTTTTACCAAATAGAGATAGAGATAAAAATGATTCCTTAGTTCGTTATAATAATAATAAATATTCATCGCAGCAATTTAACAAAGAGGATCGGGGAAATAATTCCGGGACTCACGGTGTGCGCGAGTCGGTTAATTCAACTTCCCAAGAATCATGATATATTAATAACGAATCGAATAATAATATAAGATCATCAGTTACTTGTTTCCATCGCGGAGAACCCGGTCACATAAAGCGCGATTGTTATAAGTTACAAAGAGAAATAAGAGAAGGAAATCAAAGTCAGGGAAACACCGATATTCTCTCTCCGAGGAGGGTCGAGAGAGGCTACGAACCAAATTCCCTCTATTTCGAGTGCGGAAACCCGCTCAAACGTCCCCTCCGCAACGCGAAAATAAATGTAAGCCAACAAAGTTCAGCCCCGGTCGTAGTCTTCGATACCGGTCAGTGAAGACGTCCGTTAAAATTCTTGCTAGATACAGGAGCATCGGTAAGTCTAATTAAAGAGTCAGAAGTAGACTCTCGCGTGAAAATTGACGAAAATGACATTATATTGTTAAAAGGTATAACTAACCACTCATTAACTACTCGTGGTAAAATTAGAATAGATTTCGAAGGATCTCCCGTGGAACTCAATTTAGTATATGATTCGTTCCCTATACAACAAGACGGAATCTTAGGCACCGATTTTTTCCGTAGAAACGATGCAAAAATCAATTATTTGGAACAATATTTAGAATTTAACGGATTAATCCTTCCCTTTAAAAATGCAAATAATATGCAAACGGATGAATCGATTTATATATTGGAGGATATCCAAATAATGACCGAAAATCTATACGATATATGCCAAAACCAAGGGAAAATAATGATTATACGAACATGAAAAATTCAAGATTTTATAATTATACCGATATTGACTCAGAAACGTCAAGTGATTTTCAATTACATGAAAACGACGAAATATTTATAAAATTTGACACAAACGAATGGTATGAAATTTACGAGCAAGAACAAACAAATGAAAGAATTCAAAATGGCAACGGCAAAAATCTATACAATCAGAGTGAAAAAGAACAAGAGTGACGATTATAAAAATGACGAAATACAAGTACATCAGATCGACGAGGAGTCGGATTTAAAGAATTATACAAGCAAAGCAAGTGAAAATTGTTATGGATTAATGAAAGAAGAACAATTACAAATAAATAATGAAAAAGCGCAGCCACGGGTATGTGATGTGACTGAGCCATATATTAAAGCAAAATTTGATGAAATTACTGAATATTATGGTATTATTGAAGCACCATTGTTCGATAGGATGGCTGAGAGTCCATCCTGTACTAATTATGAAAACGAAGTTGACCTGAAGTATGATATTGAAAATGGAATAAAAAATGAAGAAAATTTATTGGATCAGACAGTTAATAATTATCAAGTACAAATAGATTATGAAATCGAGGAGGGCGATAAATACGGACCTCGTGAAAATAAGGAAAATTTTGTTGACAAAAAGATGAATTGTCAAGTACGAATGGATATTGAAAAGGAGGAGAGCGATAAATGCGGACCTCGTGATAAAAATGTTAGTTATGTTTGTAAATTGAATAACAAAGAATTGATTATGTCGGGGGAAATTTAGATACTATCCCGAGAACCGGAATGTTATGGATAAACAATCATGGAACTGAAGAAACTGAAAATGAGATAAATAGTGAGAATTTAATAAACATACAGGAAGAAAATGAATAGGATGAGGACTCTAGCGATTTTTTATTGAATGAACGGGTTATAAACGAAAATTTACGAAGTGAATTTTTCGAAGCCATACACGAAAACGAAATGAATAACAGTTATTTGGTTTATTTAAATAAACCTTATATTAATAATTTTTATAGTTATGAAAGTGAAGAGGTCGACATACACGACATTTCTGACAATCGATCTGAAGCGAGGATACTTAACATAACGGAGGATACAAGTACACCTAATCGCAATGAACGGTTAAAAGAAGCCTTGCATTTTGATAAAATGGACGAGGAACAAAGTCAATCTATAGAAAATTTAATTGATAAATATTCGGATTGTTTCTGTCTAAAAGGAGAAAAATTAGGCGTGACAAATGCTATAGAACATAAGATACCGACTGTCGACGACATAACAATCACAGCTAAGCCATATAGATTTCCTCATGCTCTCAAAAGCGAACTTGATAAGCAATTAAAAGAAATGATTGAAGGAGACATAATTGAACCATCAAATGCCAATTATACATCACCTGTTTTCCTAGTAACAAAGAAGCTTGATAGTCAGGGTAATAAACGATACCGACTAGTTGTCGATTTTCGACAATTAAACGATAAAACTGTAATAGATTGATACCCATTACCTACTAGATACTAGATATTATCGATCAAATCGGACCAGAAAATCGTGTATTCACCGTCTTGGATTTATGTCAAGGATTTTTACAAGTTCCGTTAGCTCAAGAAGATCGGCATAAAACAGCTTTTGCCTCTTCATTCGGTTTATTTCAATAAACCTTATATTAATAATTTTTATAGTTATGAAAGTGAAGAGGTCGACATACACGACATTTTCATATAGATTTCCTCATGCTCTCAAAAGCGAACTTGATAAGCAATTAAAAGAAATGATTGAAGGAGACATAATTGAACCATCAAATGCCAATTATACATCACCTGTTTTCCTAGTAACAAAGAAGCTTGATAGTCAGGGTAATAAACGATACCGACTAGTTGTCGATTTTCGACAATTAAACGATAAAACTGTAATAGATTGATACCCATTACCTACTAGATACTAGATATTATCGATCAATCGGACCAGAAAATCGTGTATTCACCGTCTTGGATTTATGTCAAGGATTTTTACAAGTTCCGTTAGCTCAAGAAGATCGGCATAAAACAGCTTTTGCCTCTTCATTCGGTTTATTTCAATTTAAAACAATGCCTATGGGATTGCGCAATTCTCCAGCCACTTTTCAAACAATGATTGATCGTGTTTTTGAGGGCATACAAGGCAAAGAAATATTTTTATTCCTTGACGACGCAGTTATATACGCTAAAAATATTCGGGAGCATAATCAAAAGTTTGAAAAATTTTTGCAAAGAGTACGCGCCACAAATCTGAAATTGCAGCCAGACAAGTGTGAATTTTTAAACAAAGAAGTAGTGTATCTGGGACACGTATTATCACCAGAAGGTGTTTTGCAAGATCCAAAAAAATTAGAAGCAGTAAAAAAATTTCCAATTCCAAAAACAGTGAAAAATATACGTCAATTTTTAGGATTAGCAGGTTATTATAGACGATTCATTGCGAATTTTTCGGGTATTGCTAGACCATTAAGTAATTTATTAAAGAAAGACGCACCTTTCCTATTGTTAAGCGAAGTTTAAAAGGCATTCGATGATTTAAGAGAAAAATTGTGTAAACAACCAATACTACGCAGATTTTAATAAACCATTTATAGTGACTTGTGACGCTAGCGGTACAGCAATAGGAGAAATTTTATCACAAGGAGAGTTGGGGACCGACCTACCGGTTGCTTATGTTTCGCGAGTTTTAAACAAAGCCGAACAAAAACACAATACTTACTCAAGGGACGCATTAGCTATACTGTATGCCGTTACTCAGTTCGATTGCTATCTAAGAGGCCGTCATTTCCTCATTATAACAAATCATAAACCACTCGGTTGGTTAGTAGCAGCTTAGCAGATTATTTAAAAACAATGATAGAAAGAAATGACGCATCGGATGAGTTATGCGAATTAGCCGCGTTTTCATATAATACGTCGGTACATGAGGGTCATCTCTACACACCCGTTGAAATTGTTTTTGCACGAAAAGCGCGACTACTATCAAACAAACCTTTAAGCCCACGGGAACGAGTTCCAACGTATGATGATACATTATAAATTTACGACAACGTTTAAATGAAATATAGGGAATCGCACGAGAAAAATTGATAGCCTCTTAACATAGGTCGAAATTCTATTACGACAGGAAAGCAAAACATCAATAATAATGGCAGGAGATAATGTGTGGTTATTAAAGGGAGGGAAGAATTACAAATTAGGCGATCAATATACTGGACCACATCGGATTTTAGAAATAGCTAATAACAAGGGAAATGTGAAAATAGAGCTAGCTCATAATAATACGAAAATAGTGCATGTTAATAGGTTAAGATATTCGTATATGGAGCCCTTGTAGTGCCTAAACATATGTATATAATAGCCAATGTGTTTGTGAGCATGTACACATGCATATATATATTTTACAGCTCTAACAGCTTGTCAATAGAAGAATATTTATTATCTTTTAATCACAATTGGCATACATACTACTTAAAGTAAAATTATTTCAATCTATCTGACTTTTGTACAAAAAAAATAATATAAAAATAATAATTATATCTAAATTAACGGCGGAAATAAACTGCAAGAAAATAATATTTTTATTATACAGAATGATCATTACAAGAAAAGCAAATAATTATTTAAATTAAATAAATACGCGATTATTAAATTGGAAACGAATAAGGTAAATAAAAATATAAAGTCTTTTTCTCTTTACTCTTCTCGCTTAAAATAACATTGACGTCATTATACAAAGGAAATAAAGGAAAAAGTTTAAATTTTTCGATGTCAGTTGAGTTTGGTCAAATTTAAAATTTAATTGCTATAAAAAAATATTTCAGATAAAAAAATAGATGATTTACAATAAAATAGAATCATTGGAGTCTTACACATCACTAAACCTATAACCTATATCCTATCTTTCCTAAGGAGTGCTTAATTGCCACCTCTCCTCCTCGTTGCGGTAAATAGTCCAACAACACCGTCACTTATCCTTCCTACATATTATTCAAAATGTAAATCTATATAAATAATTACAACCAAATTCACTTTGACTCTTTGAAATTCGCTTTGACTCTTAATTTCACTTTAATTCTGTTAATTAGTCATACTTTTTTACACGACGCACATGTATAAATATATGAGGAGAGTTTGGCATACTAGAAAAAAAAATCTAACACTAGGCTTAATGTTTTTATCAAAACTAATTATTGAAAAGAGAACTTTATTATGAAAATTAAGTAAAGTAAGCTCACAGATAGCTCTATACATGTCGGATAAAACCGTGGATTCAAATTTAAAGTATAAAGAAATTTCTGATATTGATTTTAATAAACAAATGCAGCAGAAATTCGATAAATTAGTTAATTTTATGGAGAAAGTTCAAAATCGACTATTAATAAAAATAACAATTAAAATCTTTTTAAGACAATAAGGGAGATATTAAATAAATAATAATCCCAGGTTTATATTATTTTGTAGAAAAAAACAGCAAACAAAAAGATGTGTAAATAATATAATTCTACAATTGATACTGTAAACCTTGTACAATTGTTTAATCACTAGTTGGAACAAATTAAAATAAAAAAAATGAATGTGTGCCCATTGGTTTGAGTATGGTATAAAATTTAATTTGTACATGATATATGTATGTGTATTGTGTATATGCACATAACTCAAAGAGCTATACTAAGAGAAAATAAACAATGAAAACTGATATTCCTTCAATACATGGACTCAATCCTTTAATTAGTATCAACCACGAATAAGTAAAGAAAAATCAGATTTGCATGAAAACGAGTTAGTACGTTATGACTTACAAAGTAAATTAATTAACAATTACATAGATAGGATACTAGTATGGGTTAGGACTAAAATAGTATTAATAGAAAGTAATATGATGGGAATTAATATATACATAGACAAAGCAAGATTGTATGATGAATTCAACATTATGCAAAAAATGAAGCAAATGAAAGGGGAAATTTATCTTGAACGATACTCGCAAATAATAAACAATATAAGGCTACGTTTGGAAGAATTTTGGAAAATCAGATAAGCTACAGTGTAGGTACCCTTTAATTTTAATTTATTTAGAAGTTAGTTTAGAAGGTTAATTTAGAAGAAATAAAAGAAAATCAAATGTATACTAATTTATTGTCATCTAATAAACTCAAACAAGTTGTTATTTATATCGAAAAATATGAGAAAACCAATGAATTCTCGTTGAAGAGGGGAGAGGGAGATTTAAGAAGACTAGCTAATATAACAAGCCTACATACTGGATACATCAATAATAAACTATTTATTCAAATAGAGGTTCCCTCGGTTGAAAAATCTACTTGCTCATTGTATAGGGAATCTCCTCTTCCAATTCCTCAAAACATATATAAAAATGAATCAAACATCGCCTTTGTTGAACCCGAAAAAACTATATACTGCAACAAGAGGCAAATTATTAGGGTTTCTCAAGCACCGACTTTACGAATTGTAAAAAGTTTCAAGGAAAATTAATTTGCAAAAAAGAAAGACTGCATTTAAAAGCAATATATAGTAGCGAAACGGAATTGATGTCTCAACCGACTAAATTTAATTACCGTAATTGCAATATTATATAGAAAACCAATGCCAAACCAACGATAATAAACTTGAAAAATTAAATAAAATATTATACTCAGCGCCCACGACTACGAGAGTGTCGATTGGCTGTGGCGGATTAACAGGGACAATCATACCGTTACGTGAAGTCGGAATAATACGCATAAAAACGAATTGTACGTTTAAAATAAACGGGGAAGTTATGAAAATGCATGAGGTACCAACGGAATATTCAAATCACTTATTATTTCCTCAGACGTCGTTAAATATTAGCAAACTATCAAATATCTTTAACGATACAAATACTAAAGATTTATTCCATAAATTAGTTAAACAAAAACACTCGGGGAATTTTTGGGATGTGGAAAATGCCTGTAGGGATAAATTAATTAATACGTAAAAAACCGTTGTATTCACTACATTGTTTCTCATCTGCTCAATCACAGGAGTAGTTATATTTTTATTTATCGCGGGAATCTTCATATTTTTATGTTACTTTAAAGAAATATTAAACACCATTCCGGAAGAAATAGAAATCCGTTTCGAATAAACAAATAGGGAATAACTTCGTAACTTCATATAAGGACAATGAAAAGCATAGAAAAATTATCTTATTTACAGATGGCAAAGAGATCATTCTTCCTGCTTTCGCTTGTAAGTGTAATTAATTACTCTTTGGGACTTTACGGATATGACTGCGGGGAACAACTTTCAAATTTAACAACAGTATCGTTAGCAGATGTTAATGAATGTGATATACATAAACCATATATTAATGTAACAAAAATCTACGCGCAATTCCTACAATTGAACGATTACAGTACCACGCATGTATATAAATTCATAATAAAAATCACACGTACAGTTACGCATTGTGGTGGAGAAATTAGTTATTATAAAGAAATAAGTAGGGAGGAATGTTATGGTATCCATCGTTCAGGCTATATTTCTATAAGCAGCACCCAAATTATAACTCTACCAAGAAACAGTACCACTAATAAACCAATCGTGTTCGCGGGAGGGAATGATAATAGCGGAAATGGTATTGGAGGTTCATTTTCGGATTCATACGGTAGCTATAAAGACGCCTATATCGCAGGTCATGTTGAAATAACAATATACGATTACTGTGCGGCTGTACATTTGAAATATAATAAAGTAAAATAAGACTCCGGGGTTACATGCACACTCGCGGATTTAGGATGTACAGATATCGAGACCTCACAACTTTCTGGGAAGCGCTTCCGGAGGATTCATGCGGAGTTAACAAATATTCTTTGTTGTATGAAGGAAATTTAGATAAAATATATGAAGCGCAAGAAAACCGTATTATGTACTCGCTTGAAACTAATGATATTACATTCGCACTATGGAAAAAAGGAGAGCAGAATGTATACGGTTTTAGGTTCGCGCGCACCGAACATCCCAAGCTTTTCATAATTGAAGACGCCAAGGTTAACAGTTTTATAAGCAAAAAAAATAATTGAGAGAAACAATATTGATATATTTGCATACATAAACTCAAAATTCTTATACGTTGAAAAATATGTACGCCGACAGTTAAATAGAATGTATTACGACATATTAAAACAAAGGTGCGAAATCGAAAGACATATTCTCACTCAATCCCTCGCGCTCGCCTCGGTTTCCCCGGCGGAAGTGGGTTATCGTATCATGAATCAACCCGGGTATCTAGCCGTAACAGCGGGAGAAGTTATTCATCTATTAAAATGCTTCAAAGTAGAAGAAGTCGGGAGAGAAACAACGGGGTGTTACGAACAGTTACCCGTGTTTCGAACAAGGAACCATATTTTCTAACACCTAGAACGCGTATATTAGTATGATCTGGCAAACCCCTAATGTATGATAATCGTTTACCGGTCATGTTCAAAATGCATCAAATTTGGTTTAAAATGTTACCAAATCCAGTCGAAGTAAAAGATCCCGAGATATTGACGCCTCAAACAAAACTAACATGGAGATATGTTTCACCCGAGACACTCGCTACTAGTGGAATATACGGACAAAAACATACCAGCAAACTTCGCGATTTGATATTATTCCCATTAGAAAAATCTATGGTATTAAATAAAATGGCATTAGGAGCTTCGGGAAGGAAGATAAACCCCAAAGGAATTACTATACGAAATTTGTTCGACCAAGAATCTTTGAATAACCTGGCTGAATCGACATTCAACAAACAATGGTCGGAATTTTTAACGTTTAGTAACATCTCTGCCGGCTTCATAGGATTTTGTATGATATGTCGCCTCATCAAGCTAATTATCGATACGATTATGAATGGTTTCATGTTGCACGGAATTTACGGTTTCTCTTTACATTTAATTGGGGCAATATGGTATTCAATCACTCAACTATTACTTTTTATGGGAACGCAAAAGTTAAATAAAGTTAAGGAGGAGAACAAAAAAATGGAGGTTGAGATAGAGAAAAATGAAAAGAGCCAATTTATCACTTCCGAGTTTAAAACTGTAGATACAAAAATTTTACAGAGAGAATCGTGTTTATATCCAATTTTAAAAATAAACAATGAGAACAGAGCAAATTCAATGTAATAATAATTTTCATTTTCTTTTTTTGCTTACACTCAAAAAATTTGAGCCAGTAAATGAGGATTATACAAAAAGTTAAAGAATAGAAAAACTTACCCTCTTACGACGGTACAATCAGGAAAAAAAGAACTAATAGAAAATTACACGAAATGTATTACTTTAAAAAGATGTTTTACAACATAAACCTGAACGCTCCTTTATGTGGAACTTGCATAAAAACAAAGGCACGAAAGCCGATTATACAACACATAAAATTTAGAGACATAAATATGGATCCCGAACGGCAAAAATGTTATAACTGTAAAAAAAATATCGAGGAGCAAAAAATAAAAAAAATGACAATAAAATATCCACTCAAATTAGAGCATGCCTTTATTTCAATCGAGGATCTAGCAGAAGCTGGATTTTATTATACAGTTGAGAACGACAAAGTAAAATGCTATATATGCGGTGTAGGAATACTAAAATGGGAAAAAACGGACGAGCCTATGCAAGAACATCGTAGATGGTCACCGAAATGTGAATTTATTACAAAGAGAGAACGAGCGGAAGACTATTGTGGAATCTATGACATGGAAAATTTGAACAAAATAATAAAAGGTTCGGAACATGCCAGTTGATCGAAAGATCTTAAGTGTAAAATTTGCAAACGTAACCCAATAGAGGGAATATATCTCCCATGCAAACATGCCTTAAGCTGTTCAACTTGTTATATGGAAATAAAGGAATGCATGGTTTATAAAAGAGCAATATCGGAATGGTTAAACATATACTTAGTAACAAAAAGAAGAGGTCGTTTCACAGAGATAGAATTTGCGTAAAATAAATTTATACAATAATAAAAATATTAAAATTGCCAACTATACAATTGTAATAAATATCATAATAAGTATGAGATAAGATTATAACACATTAACATACACAAATTATATACAAGTATATACACTAACTAGAAAAAGTAAATACAAAGAAAAAAAACATGTATACAAAAATGAAAAATAATAAAGACTAAAATTGTTATAAATCAGTCAGTTATATTTATTTGTTTCCTTAACCATATGTAGGAAATAAAAAAAAACAAACGCATATTGTAGTAAGCAGATTAAGAAATCCAAATAATGTAAAAAGAAAAAATAATGATGAACAATATATAGATATACGAGTAAAGCTATTTTTGTAGGTAATTAAGTATCTATAAAAGGGTAGAACTATAAAAGAGATATAAAAGAAAAAAAAAGAAGAGTACAATGACGGCGGAGTAGTGCTGCAGTGAACGAGGTTCGGGTGGCCCCGTAAGTGTTCGGTGCACACCGTAATTCGAGCCTCGTAGGTGCGGCTGAGTTGGCTCTGTGTTGGGCTGTGGGATCTTCGGGTGGCCCCGTAAGTGTTCGGGTCACTCTCCGACTCGGGCTTCGCTTGCTCGGCGGGGCCGCCGATGCGCTGTACTGTTGAGGTTTCAGTTTCTCTCTCTCTCTCTCTCTCTCCCTCTCTCTCTCTCTCCCTCTCTCTCTCTCTCTCTCTCTCTCTCTCTCTCTCTCTCTATCTATCTCTCTCTCTCTCTCTAAAATATTACGTAATAATTCAATTTTAAAGGAAATTAAAACAAAGCAAAAATTTAATAAATAAATATTATAGATTGGTAAATAGAAAAAAAGGGTGGGTAACAATAAATTAAACCTTATTAGGAGGATAAGGAAGGGAAGAATAAATAAAGATATTACACGGTTTTACATACAAACGGTTTATTTCCTAAAACAAAATGTTACACATTTAATTCACTTCACATATCTCATCCTCGGATGAGATATCGATAATCTCAATCACACGCGGCACTGGCGAATAACAGGGAGATCCTCCCCGGTTGGACGGACAGTAACATGCGGGCGGATTCCATGCCCATGCGTCGGCTCCGGTGATGGAGATCTCGGCGAAAAGGTTTTGTCCTCCGCCTCCAACCTCCTCCTCCTCTCCCTCCTCCATTGCCTTCAACTCCTCCTCTCTCACGCCCTCCTCCTCCTCCATTGCCTCCAACTCCTACTCCCCCACGTCCTCCTCCTCGGATGACGATAATAAATCGATATCCTCGGAGGTCGCGGGCATCTCCACCACGGCATTTTTAATTACAAATTAAACGAATATTAAGATATAAATGATAAGAACTGATAAATCTCAGTCGGTAATTTGCTCGTATGGTAAATTTTCACTTTGACGTACAGTCTAGACGATTTTTATAAATTGTCATTAGTGCTTTTTGAGTGCGTAAACTTGCATTTATATATATATATATATATATATATATATATATATATATATATATATATATATATATATGGGTGGTTCTCTGTGACATCGAAGATGAAAAAAATAAATATTGCTATAACTGTGGGAATATGTTTTAAAGGTATCCAGTAGTTCTGAATTTTTTCAGATTTTTTCTGGGCCATTATTTTAAGTTACAGAGAGTCAAAGTTGACATTTTAGCACTTTTTTGCATTATATGCCCATTTTCATGAATTTTTAGCTCCCAGGGGATGCATTTTTCACTAAAAACATAAGTATGACTTTTTTTGTAAAATTTTCCGAACTTTTCATTAAAAATACTTTTAAAGACATAAATGTATGCTGTCACACTCTTGTAAGCCATTTAAACCTTAAATAGTGAAAATCAGCAATTCTGCTCCGGACTCTGGTAACCTAATACTGTCTAAAAGATGTCTTTTTATAGTCAGAAACTGCCTAAAAATTTCCAGAGTGGGTCTAAATCATTAAGATCACTTATGGTCAAAATATCCGGGAAAAGTGCCCGAAATATTAATAGAAATGTATATTTGTTGCCTTATAACGATGAATCTAGTAGCATAATCATTGCAAAAAAATTTATGCACTTACCTTGGAATGGTAGAAAAGTATCTCCACTTGTTTCAGTATCCATCTAATCCCCTGTAAGCTGTTAAAAATACAAATATTATTATAAAATTATAAAAAATTATTTTTTAAACATTTATAATGCTGGATTTTTAGTTTTACATCCTTTACAAGAATTATAATTCTAATCTGAAGGATTACTATAAAAGTATCAACATTATTATTATTATTATTCAGCAATACATTCTTTAGATTTCACAAACTTGTCACTGTCACGTTATCATATTATTCATTATAATTATATATCCGATTTATTTATATATCTTTTGTATTAAATACGTATATTCAGTTATTGTAATAATGATATTTATATATTTATAGTAATCCTTCAGATTAGTATTATAATTCTTGTAAGGGATGTAAAACTAAAAATTCAGCATTATAAATGTTTAAAAATTAATTTTTTACATTTGTATAATAATATTTGTATTTTTAGCAGCTTACAGGGGATTAGATGGATACTGAAACAAGTGAAGATACTTTTCTACCACTCCAATGTAAGTCCACAAATTTTTTTGCAATGATCATGCTAATAGATTCATCGTTATAAGGCAACAAATATACATTTCTATTAATATTTCGGGCACTTTTCCCGGATATTTTGACCATAAGTGATCTTAATGATTTAGACCCACACTGGAAATTTTTAGGCAGTTTCTGACTATAAAAAGACATCTTTTAGACAGTATTAGGTTACCAGAGTCCGGAGCAGAATTGCTGATTTTCACTATTTAAGGTTTAAATGGCTTACAAGAGTGTGACAGCATACATTTATGTCTTTAAAAGTATTTTTAATGAAAAGTTCGGAAAATTTTACAAAAAAAGTCATACTTATGTTTTTAGTCAAAAATGCATCCCCTGGGAATTCATGAAAATGGGCATATAATGCAAAAAAGTGCTAAAATGTCAACTTTGACTCTCTGTAACTTAAAATAATGGCCCAGAAAAAATCTGAAAAAATTCAGAACTACTGGATACCTTTAAAACATATTCCCACAGTTATAGAAATATTTATTTTTTTCATCTTCGTGGAAGTTATACCCCATAAACCTCATAAAATCACTAATTTTCAAGTATTTTAGGGCATAACTTACACCAGCGGTCTTGGCCAATAATCTAACCACCGCCATTCGAAAGCTCTCAAGAAATGTGATCTTTTGAGTGGTGTTAGATCAAAATCGATTGTGGCGTGGTCGCCTTTTTTTGATATTCAATATTTCCGGGGGTTCTATCTCTTCGAGATTTTAAAATTAAGAATTGTAACCCAGGTAGATAAGTTCTAAAGATTATTTTGAACAAAAGTTGTTTATAATGTTTTTTCAAAAAAATCAATAGATTTTGAGATAAATGGCTTTGAAAATAGAAATTTTTCTAAAAAATTGAAAAATTTCCATTTTTCATGGTGGAATAGCTCTTAGGCAAATTATTTTTAACACCTAAAAATTTTTTTCTATCTTCTGGAAGATATTTCTAGCCTGTTTTCAAATTTTGGAGCGATTTAAAATTTTCATCGTACCACTTGACGTGAAATAGCCCATATATATAAAACTAGGAACAACCGACACGGTGGCGGAGTGGCGGAGACGCACCTCGGCCGGTCACGGAAGTTAAGCAGCACTGAGTGCGGTTCGCACTTGGATGGGTTTGGCTTTCGTGGCGGGTTAGGTGTTTTTTCACACTTCACAACGTGAGCGGGAGGTGTGAAACATTCGGTTTCGGTGTCAAGGCCTACGCAATGTGACTTTGACACCCAAAAAGAATATTTCGAATACACCGGCCATCTCGGGTGAGGTTTTCCCTGCTTCACAGGTTTCCCTCATCCACGGGCATAACCCCGGGCGAATGCGAGATGGTGGGGTTTTTAAGGGAGGGATAAAGCACCCACACATAGGTGGTAGGTGGACACCGTTAAAGTCCCCAGGGGGATAAACGGTAGGAAGTGCCAGGAAAAAGAGAGCACAAATCAAGAATAAAAAAAAAAAAAAAAAAAAAATATAAAACTAGGAACAACATAGTTAAATAAATTTCTTTTTACAAAAAAAACACATTTAATAATAATTATACAATTTTTGGGAATGCACAGAATAAAAAAAGAATAATAATAAAACCCTTTTTTTTGTTGTTGTTTTAGTTTCTATTTTTATAGGTGAACTATATTAATACCGATAAACAGTTTGAAATAATGTAATGGAAGTATGTAAAATAATAACACACGAAGTTGAACTACGAAATAAATAATTGTAAAATGGTTTATAAAGTTCACCATAAGAAATAAAGAAAAATTAATCGAAATAATGTTTATATTTTAAAATTAAGTATGATATCTTATTATTAATAATTAATTATTTCGTCCATGTAATTGTATTTTAGAAAGAAGGTTATATCGATATTTTATGAACAAAAAAACCATAAATTAAATTATTTTCGCGACGTTTCGATGGATATTCTCCATCCTCATCAGGCTGTACCTTTTATTGAGAAATATAAAAAAATTAAAAACAACATTTTTTACATATAATTATTTAGCCTAATATGATATCTTATGTTAAGAGAAATAATAATATATTAATAATATTGACCAAAGACGAGGGCGTCATTTTTTAAAAGGGGGGAGTTGTCGCGTCCCGACGAAAATTATATTATTATTTTTCGTAAAAAATACTGCGTAGAATAGAATAAAATTACGGCGTAGAAGACGAACAAAATAAGGTTGATAAGGAATGATTCTAAGTAAATGCAGTAATATAAAATATAATTTATGGAGCTAAGGGGCAGACTAATTTACGAGTGTTTCAAACGAAAAAGAGACTGATAAGTAGAGTTGAAGATATTATTCAAAGCCAATACGCATATAAGTGGGATCGCCGATAGTGAGATCGAAACGAAGGGTTGCGCAAGAGTTTTTTTGTACTGCACTATAAAATTAATGCTCAGAGAAGAGACGGCGATGGGAAACATGGACTAGAAAACTTGAGCATTTGAAGGAAGCAATAAATTAAGCCGTTTTTTGTGTAATGTCGCAGTAATAAAAGGGGGACAGCAAATTCTCTGAATTAACTGCGAAGCGATGCAGAAAATGCATGAGATTAGATAATTTTTGATCACGCACATCTAACGGTCCAATCGGGTGCAAGCACAGAAAAATCGAGAACATCTTACGCAATTTCCATCGAAAGCAAAGCGTAAGACAAGGACAGATGCACAGATTTTTAGGGTATATGAAGAGGACCCAGAACAGACACAGCCAGTCCTAGTTTTTCATCTAAAGCTTTAGTAAGGCGAAGCTCTGCCAGTCAACTCTTTAATGTTTATCCGAGGGCGAAGCTCTGCTACTCGGACTTTAAAGAAATATGCATTCAAAGTCAACAGAGATCTTGTATTCGGGAATCTGGTATCTACGAGCCTTAGTCAAGGAACTACGACTTCGACATCTGGCAATCATCGATCTCCGAAAGCATACGCATCTGACGTTGGCGTCCGCAGATCTAGCAGGACCTTTTTAAGCCACTTGACACCGCTATCTACGTTCGAGGCCTTCGTTCCTCACCGTATATATACATAGGCATAACTTTCACCAGCGCTGATAGCCAATATCTAACCACCGCCATTTGAAAGCTCTTAAAAAATGTGATCTTTTAAGCGGTGTTACATCAATCGGTGTTACATCTCTGTCATGGGCGCCATAAACCCCTAAATTTAAAATTATCTATATATATTTGGGTACTTAAGGTATATTCTTTTCGGCTATCTATACGCTTTGTAATATTCATAAAGGCAAACCTGATATTTTATATTATTTCAATTACTGAACCAATCGTTTCCTCTTACAATTATTATTTGGAACTGCAATTTATTTATAATAATTCTTCTTTGCATTGCATTTTATTTACAATATGTATTGTTTGAATTGCAATTGGAGGCCTGCGGTGGCTCGGTCGGTAGGGCGTCGGGCTCGTAATCTGGAGGTCCCAGGTTCGATTCCCGGCACCGGCCGATTGATAAAAGCACCACTGACGAATATATTTTCAACAAGTGCTTTCTTCACCAAGACATCGTATGACCTCCGACGTTAAAATAATAAAAAAAAATTGCAATTTATTGACAATAATTCATGTTTTCAACGGTAACGATTTTTAATTTAAACTGCATTTATTTATGTTGGATGTTAAGGAGCGAGCACAATCAGTGTAGCTACTCGTAGCGAAGCTCCCCTCTCCGACCGAGGGGCTCTAGAGCTCTCGGCTTCTCGGGCCTGCGAAGCGAGCGTGCGCGGCACTGTTGCGCGAGAGCCGCTTTCTCGCTTCGACTCACTCGTTCTAGAACAATCGCGAGCGCCGGACGTGCTTCGTTTTTTTTGTTCGACTAAAAGTATCTATTTCTTGTACAGCTTGAGTTTTTGTTTATTTAGTACAAAGGTGAATTAAATATATCTAAGTGTAAATAGAAGGTAGTGTTTTATTATTAATATTCCCTCTCTCCTTTCTCCTACAGATTAATTAAAACCTCAACAGGTTATGGGCCCAGCACGCTTCCACTGCGCGCTGAGGTGTCTGTAGATTGAGAGTGAGAGAGAAAACCGTGCTCGTGAGTGAAGTGAGTTTTTCTTCTCGCTACTGAGTGTTCAACGACTTGGAGGTTCTTTTCAGCTCGACGGAGGAGATTTTCCTGGACAGACCACGAGGGGTTACCCGGACTCTTTTTCATAAAGTGTTAAGGTGGAAGGAAGGAAGATGAAGAAAGCTGGATTCAGCATGCCAAAATCGAGAGGTGAGTGGTTGATGTTTTTGAAATGTGAGCGATCGGGTGTGATGGGCAAGCTTCCTTCTTAGATAATAAAATTCTTAAGTCCGACGCATAATTATGAAATAATAAATCTTGAGTGAAATTAACCGGGAAACTCGTGTTCCAATACCGTTTTTATTTAATTTATTTTTTTTGAGAGCAAGCTCGAGTAAAAATTCTGTTGGAAGTGAATTCTAAGAAATCTAAGATGGCGGCGCGTAACGGACGAAAAAAAGAGGGAAACGAGGTTTTGACATTGTTGCTAAAAAAGATTAATTATACTTCCGGCCGCCATTAGCTCGAAGGTAAAATACGTAGATATCGTTACGTTAAATTCAATTAAAATTCAGAATGAAGATCGAATTAAAGTAAATTAAATAAATTTGAATAAATTCAAATTAAATAAGATGGAATGAAATTAAATTAAATAAATTCAAATTTATTGGATTAAATACGCTGGAATAAAATTAAAATTAAGTGCACCAGAAAATTAGCTTGATGATAATTTTGAAAACAGTTAACTGTGAAATAAATTAATTTAACAGATGAAAGGAATTTGAGACTATTCCTGCTTATGCAAGACAACGAGCTCGGACTGACGGAACGACATCCGGACGAGTTCATATTCGTAGAGATGGACGAGAATGAGACCGTCTACCTAAAAATGTCAGGAGGCGAAACATATAACATTGGTAAAGCTCGAGTCATTAACTTAGTTGGAGTAATTATTGGATGTCGCCTGACTAAATTAAAATAAAATAAATTAGGTGTTTAGCATCGTTCTTTTTATTGTGTTCATGAACTGAGTGATTGCTCGTAAACTAAATAATGCCGCTGTGATAAAATCTTGTTTTCTTGATTGTGTTCATTAGGAGAATAAATATTTATTTGTGAAATAAATTACAGACAACTCAACTATCGAGGAGGAGACGTTGGCTTCTGTCAAGAGGGAAGTCATACGTGCAAGGACTGAAGAGTTGGCTTCGGTCGAGGAGTCATCCTCAAACCAACATGGGGAGACTCGGTCCTTACAGCTGGAGTCTTCTGATAAGCCTGACGACAAAACGGCCGGAAAGCTCGATGATAACGAAAAGGATGATAGCTTGATTAATCAACTAAGCTCGAAATTACAAGGTAATAAATCCACCCCAGTTGTAAAATCAGAACAAAAGGTTAAACTGGATTTGGATCTGTATAAAATTCGTCAGCGATTGAGGACAACAAAGTTTGATTTTGATATAAAGGGAGAATATAATCCTATTGATTCAATATTTGATAATGTTGACGTTAAAAATAATTTAAATAGTTCAAATGCTGATTTTGATTTTGAATTTTCAGAGTTGATGGAACGAGTTCAAAAGCTGGAGGCTGAAAATGAAAATTTTAAAAGGAATATTAAGTCATATTTTGACTCGCTCGTGCAGTCAACCTACAGAGGGCAAGATGATGTGGCTGGCGAGCTTATAAAGCACAAACATAGCATAGATGAAAGGCTTAGCTGGATGGAGAATAAGGTTCAGAACTGGACAGATGAGGAAGAAAGTTATCAGCTGGATGTAAAGAAGTCTGCCCAAGCCACAGCATCTGATAAGGTAATAAATTCTGATGCTAATAAGAATCCAACGGATGAAGAGATGTTGGATAAAATCAGTTCGACTTATAATTCCCAAGTAGTTCAACAGGAATTAAATAAGAGAAATTTAAATAACTTCAATAAATACTTTAATTTAAATAAATTCAAGCTTGATTAAAGATAAAATTGAAATAGAGGTAAATGGTAGGGAAAATATCGTTCAAAGAGATTATAAATTAACAAACAACTTAGATATGGATTCTTTTATGGATTATGTAAACTCAGAACTTACTGTTTGTGATTTGCTTTATATCATTGATCCTACTGTAGATTCAGCTCGAAGATTAAATGTTGAAAGGATTAAAAAGGATACGGTAAGAGTTCGAGATATTCTTATAAATCGTATAGATAATTCTCATCATTCAAAAATAATTCATATTCGTGACCCTGTTGAACTGCTTGATAAAATAATACATATTAAAGCAAATGAGACGACCTTGACGACGACAAGCTTCAGAAAAAGGCTGCACAGCCTTAGGTATAATCCAAATCAGGAAAAGGCGTCTGTATTTTGGGATAAATTCGATGATGTAGTTCGAAAATACAATAAACTACCTGATACTCCTGAACTCTCTGAAATTGAAGTAAGAGATGCATTTTTCGAAGCAGTCGTAACTAATCTCCCTCGAGTGAGGGAAACTGAATTTATAAATAAAAATGCGACCGGAAAATTATTAACGATTGTTCAATTAAAAGATTATATTGTTCAGCAGGAAGCAGCTCGAAGTGATAAACCGGCCGGGCAGAAGGACAGTACAGCTGGTGTAAAGGCTTACGTGGTGTCAAACCCCAGCATGACATGCTACAACTGCGGGAATAAGGGTCACCACAGCAGTGAGTGCACGAGAAGCGGAAAAATGTGCTTCCGCTGCAAGAGGTACGCAGGTCATGTGAGGGCCGATTGCCCTTACACGGAGAAACAGCTGGAAGAAATCCTTCGTGAAAATGAGCGTCAGAGAAGGTATGAATTTTCAAATTCAACTCCTTTTGATAAAAGGGGTAGTTTTAAGCGCGGAGTAAAATGCCGAAACAGTGACGGTCCTGTAGGCGATATAAAAGCGAAATACTTTAAGGCTGACAGAGGCCGAGGTCGAGACCGCGGTCGAGGCAGATGGCAGAATCGAGGTAGGGGAAAAGCCTCAACTGCGGAAAATAAAGTTAAAACCGGTGAGTCTGTGAGTTTATTCACAAACACTCAGCTCGACGATACAAATAATTCTGAAAATAGTCGGCTTATTAGATTTCTGGCAGACTCTGGTGCTACTGAGCACATGGCAAATTCAAAATTGATCTTTAAGACTCTTGATAGTAATATTCGACCTGATATCAAATGCGCGAATAGTGATGAATCCGCGATTATAAAATCCGAAGGGATAGGTGATATAGTTGGATGTACTAATAATAAATTTGTAAGCTTGAATAATGTAATCTGTGCGAAATCACTTTCTGAAAATTTATTATCATTGCGGAAATTTGTGGATGAAGGATTATCCGTATATCTTGATAATTAGCACATAGTCATTTTTGATCCGGTGTTAAAAGAAATTTTTGTTTCCGGTATTTACAAACAACCGCATTGGACAATTGAATTGGAGTCGAATAACCTGATTGATAAAAAGAATAAATATTCTAAATTTAACAAAGTTTTTGCTTATGTCACCACAAGAAGGCGAGTGTATGAAGATACACAAACAGATAAAGAAACTAAGCTTGAAGATCAAAACCTAAACGAAATTGTATCAGTAGAACATGAACAAAACATGTTTGAAGATATAATGGAAACGGATGTTAATAAATTTAATGAAGTTGAGAATTTAAACGAAAAAACTAATTCACACGGTAACGAGCACTGCTCTAGCTACTCTAACTTTGAAGATACTTTACGCGATAGAAAAATTAATGAATTAATTGATGTAAGTAATTTAGAAAATTTCGATGATAATACTGATCCTTGTAAGATTAATTCTAAGTTTAATTTAAATCAAGCCATGTTATGGCATGTTCGCTTGGGGCATGCCTCAGTAAAATATTTAATAGAATTTCAAAAACAGTTTCCAGAGGCTAAAGGCTTAAAAAATGTTAAGTTCGATGATTCTTTATTAACTTGCGAAATTTGTATGATGTCTAAACTTAATAAATTGCCTTTTAATTCCATGAGACAAAGAATGGCTCAACCACTTCAAATTATTCATGCTGATACGATGGGTCCAATCAGCCCGACTTCTCATCCAAAAGGATATAGGTTCATATCCGTATTTATCGATGATTTGTCACGGCTTGCTATGGCTTATCCCATGAGAAGTAAGATTGAAACCGGATATTGCTTGGAATCGTTTATTAAAAGCTCGAGGAACATGCTTGGCTATGATGCCAAATTCTGTTATCTGCGATGTGATCGAGGTACAGAATTTACAGGAGGTTATACATTGGAAGTATTGGATAAGTACGGAGCTAAATTGGATCCGGCCACCCCTGACACCCCACAGCATAATGGCGTAGCTGAACGTTTTAATGATTAGATCAGTATTGGCGATTGCAAATAAATTTGATTTTGAGATAAAACAGCTTGATGTGAAAACAGCTTTTCTTACTGGGACCATAGATAATAACATAAATCTACATGGAAATACCTGAAGGAATTGACTGTTCAGAAGAAGTTCGACGAAGCAAAGTTTGTAAAATTCAGAGAGCATTATATGGTCTAAAAATAAGTCCCAAACGATGGCATGAGAAATTTGCGGAGTAGCAGTCAATCTTGGACTGCAATCTCATGCTTCAGAACCTTGTATGTTTAGCTGGAGAGAAAAGGATAAACTTTTAATCCTATTGTTGTACGTAGATGATATTCTTCTGACAAGTAATTGTAAATCTAAGTTGGATGAAATTGCTTTGAAATTTAAGTTGGAATTCGAAATGTCTGATCTTGGTGAGCCTATAGTGTTTTTAGCTATAGAGCTAAACAGAGACAGACATAACAAAACGATAGAAATTACGTTGAAAGAGTATATAGATAAAATGTTGAAACTTTTTGGATACAGCGAAATGCATCCTCAAAGAACGCCGATGGTGAGTAAGCAAGTGATGGACCGTGAGAGACGTGATAGAGAAGAAGATCAGCTGGACGATGCGAATACAAAGACAAATGGACCATACAGAGAAATAGTTGGATCTCTTCTGTATTTGGCAAATACAGTACGGCCAGATATTGCTTATGCCGTAAATGTCTTGAGTAGACATCAAAACAACCCAACGGAAGAGGAATAGAAAATGGTAAAACGAGTATGTCGTTATTTAAAATATACTAGAAAATTAGATATTAAGCTTGAAGGAAAATCAGATAATTTAGAAGGATATGCTGACGCTAGTTTTGAAGATTACAAAGGCTCATTAACAACTAGTGGGTTTGTAATTAAATTATTTGGTGATACAGTTGCTTGGAAGACTGATAAGCAATCTTATGTAGCTTTATCTACTTGCGAGGTAGAGTACGTTGCAATGAGCGAAGCTTGCCAAGGGTTGATGGCATTATATAATTCTTTAAGCTTGATTTTGATTGAAAATTCGTTTTTGCCGATAACACTCTGGTGCGATAACCAATCAGCTGGAGCTAGTGCACAAGTCAGTTGTACAAATAAGTTAAGACATATGACCGAAGTTAAAAGAGATTATGTAAGAGAGTGTGTTGTCAAAAATCTAGTAAAAATAAACTGGATTTCGACTAAGAAACAAATTGCTGATATATTCACGAAAGCGTTGCCTGTTGAGTCACATGCACGCTTGACTGAATTGCTCCTGAATATTAATTTCGTAAAATAACCCTTTGTTTGTTTTCAGATACCTCAGAGAAAACTAAGGACTGATGAAATTGTTGGCTACCAGCTGGTCTGAATCTGCTCGGGAGGGAGTGTTGGATGTTAAGGAGCGAGCACAATCAGTGTAGCTACTCGTAGCGAGGTTCCCCTCCCCGACCGAGGGGCTCTGGAGCTCTCGGCTTCTCGGGCCTGCGAAGCGAGCGTGCGCGGCGCTGTTGCGCGGGAGCCGCTTTCTCGCTTCGACTCACTCGTTCTAGAACGATCGCGGGCACCGGACGTGCTTCGTTTTATTTGTTCGACTAAAAGTATCTATTTCTTATACAGCTTGAGTTTTTGTTTATTTAGTACAAAGGTGAATGAAATATATCTAAGTGTAAATAGAAGGTAGTGTTTTATTATTAATATTCCCTCTCTCCTCTCTCCTACAGATTAATTAAAACCTCAACAATTTATAATAATTCTTATCTCGATTATTAATTCTAAATGTTTGTAATAAAATAATATTACATATATTTTATTCTATAATTTGTTAACGTGTTCGCCCTGCAATTGTTTATATAATCAAAATTAAAATTGTTATTTAACTTAAATCATTTTATGCAATTGTTTGTAAAATAGTGTAATTTTATGTGTGTTATAAGAATTTAGTAACATATGTTTATTTAAAAAGAAAACATTATATTATTATGTTAACAAATTTAAATAAATAATGCATAATTAACACGATTAAAAAAATATATTATTTTATTATCCCACATTATATCCTATATCTCTATTCTCAAAATAACTTCGCTCGCTACTCCAGGAGACGTAAGGCTAGTCCTAGTCAAACAAGAGCGAAAGGAACGCGAATGGTTTATTAACCATTTGCCTTCTTGTAACATTTTTGTAGTAGTTGGTACAAGTCTGGACGTGACAGGTGAGAAAGAAAAATTAAATACATTTTTTTTGTGACGTTTCAGTGGTCAATGCTAGCCTCTTCAGACTTCTAATAATTAAAAATACTTCGTATACAGTAATATTTTCTAATGAACAGACTTCTAATATTTTCAGAAAAATATTAGAAGTCTGAAGAGAGTCGCCTTGACCACCGAAACGTCACAAAGAAAAAATGTGTTAAATTTTTCTTTCTCTCCTACACCTTTGACTCGGGAAGATCGATAAAATCAACTATATAATATTGAAAACTTACCGAGTGATAAATTCCACATAAGCATGAATATATATGCCATAGGTCGATAGTTGGGATCCATAAGGCAAAGCCCTCCTAGTATATATATATATATATATATTGTAACGGGGTGGGTACTGGGGATATGTAAGGCCCACGGTTAGGCCCGATTACCAACCTTAAGTGTGCAGTCCCACGATCATTTGATTCCCGTGCAATGCCGTTAACAACGTCAAACACCTCGTTTGACTTAGATACCGTGTGTTGGGCCCTATGCCCAAAATTGCCAACTAGGATAAACACCGGAGAGGGCGGTATTCGTAGGATAGGACGGTAACCGGTAAAACATTATCAACAATCGATATTATTCGTTAATCGGCAAGAAAGATTGTCTCGTCGAGCCAATTTATTAAATAAACAACCAAATAATAATAAATTAACATTAACAATTAAGGGGGAGTCGTACCGATGACTACCCCCGACGCCAGCGCGAAAATAATCCGTTAAATAAACCTATTAGTGGTCGAATTATAAGCAACCGATCCGGGAATGATCGGCTGCTTAACCTGATGGCATACGTCACACCGTGTGACGTATGTATCTCTGACGTAGAGAGCTTTGACGTAGAAACTTCCTACGTCACGCGCGCCTTCTCTCGTGAAGTAGCTCCCGCAAACCACCGACCTGTCTATCCGTGCGGGTATTGTGAACGCTTCCTCACCTGGACCGTACCAGGTAAATCGGGACGCGAAATATTATGTAGACACGCGGGTCTAAACGTGGTACACCACTTACCGCTTGTCTAAATATCGCGCCTCGGCGGGAAACGACTGGGCCAAGGAGAGATAGATTGTCCTCGTGCTTATCTCTCTCTCACTCCAACGGTCGGGAAGGCGGTCGACTCTTGGCTTCTTTTTCTCACTGCCCGTGAGACGTGCTGCTCTGCACACCGACGTGGAGGTTGGTAAGGAGAAAACCTTACACCCACACACTAAATGCACCAGTCTTTAATCTCTTATTTCCCGTTAAAAATCTCTCGGCAGTTGTCAACACGATGTTGTTGCCGATCGCGCGCGAACTCTGTCTCGTTACTTTCCCCGCGCACGATACTCGCGCGCGTTCCCTGCGCGCGCATCAATCTCGATACTCTTTTCGGTTACTCACCTGATCGGTAACTCGCTTACCGTTATACCCCCCTTCCAGATTTAGCATACTGTGAATGTGGACTCTGTACCGCGAGGTACAGGAAAGAGGATAAATAATCAGGAGGAATACCTTATTTTTATTATATAACTTTAATAAAAAACCACGAGCATCTATATACATTTGGAGGGGTTGGGTCGTTGGCTCCTTATGGCCCTCAGCCCTGCTTCCTGCGCCCCGCCTTGATTTCGGCGTGCGCCTTGATGCGAGGGCATTTCTTCGGGTCAACGACCCCTTAGCTGCGGCAGAGCGGACACTTCGGTTCCTTGTAACCGCTTGTTCCGCTCGTGGATGTTCAGCAGCCTGCCTATAGGCTGCCTCAGCTCTCAGCCGCTGCTGGCGCTCCTCCTCGCGCTTCCTCTCTTCTGCCGCCGCCTTTTCCTTGGCCTCACGCTGCTGGGCACGGAACGTTGCCAGGACCTCGCGCTCCTTTTTGAGGTCCTGAACGCACTCACCCCAGACACCCTTGGTGATGGGAGCCGTCGGATGAGCCTTGGCAAAAGCATCGAACTTTGCCACGGCCTCTGGCTCGGCTGAACCGTCAGGGCTTTCATGTACCTGAGGGCAGCCTCCGTCTCCTGCCACTCCTCTTCTTGCGTCCTGGGTCGCGTCTCCTCTGTCGCCGCAGAGGTTGTGGGTTGGAATTCGTTGGAGTGGGGACGACGGAGCTGGGGTCTTGTGGTAGCTGGTTTCGGCGCTGTCTTCCCCTGCGGGTGATCCGATACCGGATTGCCCTCCTTCTCTATCCGCTCTTCTGTCGCGGATGCTGTCGTCGGCGGAGAGGGCAGGGGTATCGTCCCTTTTGCTTGTGTCAAGCGGTCCGCAGGGGTCGCTACGTAGGCCGTGTCCTGGCCCTGACCATCCTTCAGGACCTCTTCTAGGACGACGGCGGCGATATCCTCCTGGCCACGACTATGCTCCTCCTGGAGCTGTTGCTGCCGATGATCTACGGCAGCAACTACTGCAGACAGGACGTCCGCCGTCTGCATCTCGCCGTGGCTGGCCAGGGTGTCTATCATCTTGGCTAGAAGGAACTCCAGGGCTTCCTGCTCAACCTCGATGATCATCTGCAACAAAAATCACGATCTCAGGTTATGGCCCATCGTTTCAAACGATACTGTTCTTTATTTGGATTTTGATCCACGAGGACGCCCTCATCCTCGTCTAAGGGGAATAGTTTCTGGCTGCGCATCTATATGCTGTCTTACTGGGGATCGGCGTCGCACGGTCGCATTCGCTTTCCGAGGACGACCACGTGGTCGTTTGGTAGCGGGGACCCTATCTAAGGACGTACGCGACGTCTCACGCGGTTTACACCGAGTCCCATCGCCAGGTGACTCGCTTGCATTATACTCCCTCGCAGGGGAGGCTTTGCTCGCTACAGGTGGGTCGCACTTCACCTGTTGATCCCTCGACGGTTGAGATCTCGTAGGTTGCTCTTCATCGTTTGGTTCGGCATCATTTTCGGGGACGTATCTCTTCAGATGCTCTATATGAGATACCTCTTGGTCCCCTTGATCATCTTGTATGGCGTAGGTATTCATACCTTTCCCACTAATGATGAGATATGGCCCTGTTTATTTCGGAGCAAGCTTAGCCGAGATACCTTGTGCGCTGGACGAGAGGATCCGGTTGCGTTTCCACACCAGATCTCCTACCTCGAATTCTGCTGGCCTTCGTCGTGAGTTGAAGATTTCGGCTTGCCGGGCCTTACTGGCAGCCGACTGACGATTTGCGTTCTCGTGCAGTCTTGGCAACTGTTTGATTTTGTCGTTCCAATCCTGCAGTCGACGGAACTCAAACTGTTGCTGGGCAAGCCGGTCTTGCTCTCGACGAGCTGTACTAGGCGCCTCGGGTTGGCGACCATAGTTCAGCATAGCCGGGCTCCATCCAGTAGAACTTTGCACCGCTGTGTTTAGTGCAAAGACTAACTCTGGCAGCTTGACGTCCCAGTCGCTGTGCTTATCCTGGATATACGACGTTACCATTGTCTTCAGGGTCCAATTGGCCCTCTTGACAGGATTGGCCTGTGCGTGATAAAAGGGTGTCGTCGAATGATACACTCCCTTAGATTCGAGGTATTCGTCTACAAGTTTATTTTTAAACTCGGTCCCGTTGTCCGAATGAAATACCTCCGGGTTGCCGAACCGGTTAATCACTCGTTCGTGAAGCTCGCGGACTATCGTCTTTGCGTTAGTTTTTCTTATCGGGATCGCTTCAATCCACCGCGTGAATAAATCCTGGAATACTAGGATGTATTCGTATCCCCGGCTAGAGCGTGGAAGCGGGCCGGTGATATCTCCTGATACCACCTGCCATGGTCTGTCCGATTGACGGTGACCCATTAACCCTGATGGAGCACGTTGCTCGACCTTACATTGCTGGCACACTTGACATCGCCTGACGTAATCCGCAACTTCTGCGTAGAACCGTGGCCAATAATAGTTTTGGGCCACGCGGGCGAATGTCTTTTCCCTTCCGAGATGGCCAGCTGAGGGGTCGTCGTGACACTCTCTCAGAATAGAGTGACGATTCTCTATGGGTACGACCAACTTCCATGCTTGCTCATCATCCATCACTTCCTCTAACTCCTTGTCGGGGCGATAGATGTATAGATTTCCTCCAACTATTTTCCAGTCCAGGAAATCACGGGGTCTGTCGGAAACGTTCTTGATCCAGTCTAGGTACCAAGGATCTTCAGTAGTTTGAGCCCACGACATTGCTGCTACTGTAGGCTCGTCGTCTTCACATGCGAGATAGGGCATCGGGAACGTGATGCAGAGCTCCTTTTCTGTGCTCGACGACAAAGTCATGGGCTTGAAGCTCTAGAGCCCATCTCGCTAATCGGCTGGTTGCATTTCTCATATTACACAACCAGCGAAGACTACTGTGATCCGTTATCACTTTGACGTGGTACCCTTTGATGTAAGGTCTGAACTTATTATTAGCCCAGACCACGGCCAAGCATTCCCTCTCCGTAACGCTATAATTCTTCTCGGGTGCTGTGAGAATGCGACTGGCAAACTCAATGACTCTTTCCTCTCCGTCAATCTCTTGGACGAGCACGGCTCCTATGCCGGTATCGCTCGCGTCCGTGTGCAGGCTAAACAGTCCATCTGCACTGGGACGTTGAAGAACTGGAGCAGTCATGATCAGGGCCTTCAGCTGCTGAAAGGCTTGTACCTGTTCATCTAACCACTCGTACCCTTGGTTCTTCTTCGTGAGACGGGTAAGTGGTTCGGCAATCGTGGCGTAATCCGGCATAAAACGCCGATACCACGACGCCATGCCGAGGAATCGTCGAAGCTGTTTGAGGTTCTTAGGAGCCGGATATACCCTTATAGGCTCTGTCTTGGCTGGGTCGGGACGAATTCCATCCCTGTTGACCAGCACGCCAAGATATGTCACCTCATCTTGACAAAAGACACACTTGTCCTTATTTACTGTCAAGTTAGCTTCGGTCAGTTTTTTCAGCACCATCTCGAGATACTTCTTGTGCCCTTCAAATGTTTCGGTGACTATAATAATGTCATCGAGGTAAGAAAAGGCATTGGGCTCGAGATCAGGACCAACCACTTGGTCAATCATGCGTTGGAAGGTCGCGCCGGCGTATGCCAATCCGTATGGCATCCGCTTAAACTGATACAGTCCCATCCCCGGGACTGTGAAAGCCGTATAAGGACGCGATTCCTTCTGGAGAGGTATTTGATGATACGCTGAGTTCATGTCCAGAGTACTAATGTACCGACATCTCTTCAGCTTGCGCAAGATATCCTGCATGAACGGGAGGGGATACGCGTCTGGTTTCGTTAGCGCATTGACTTTCCTAAAGTCAATGCAAAAGCGACGTGATCCGTTCTCCTTGCGTACCATCACCACGGGGCTTGGCCAACCGCTGTCCGAGGGCTCTATGATCTCTAAATCTAGCATCTCTCGAACCTGGCGGTGCATCTCCTCCTGGATCTTCTCCGACACCGGGTAATACTTCTGCTTTATCGGGCGAGCTGATCCCACGTCAATCGAGTGCTTGATGAGTTGGGTTCGCCCGATTTTGGGAGAAGTATTAGACAGCACTTTGCTTACTAGCGCTCGCAGCTCTTCCTTTTCTGCCTCGGTTGTGTCCGCTATCCCAGCGGACGAGAGGGTGGCCATACCCCCTATTCCAGCAACTTCGAGGTGGATCTGCTGCTTGCTGTCCTTGAGGAACAGGCGGTCGCTATCCGGATCCAATATGGCTCTGAATGCTCGTACGAAATTTACTCCTACGTAGCATTCGGCGTCAAGATTTGGTATGATCGCTACCCTTATTTCACGTGTCTCCTTCCCGACAGTGAAAGGTAAGATAACATGACCGTTTAGCGGTTGGTAACTACCATCCGCCATCTTGACGCGTCCGGCGATCGCCACAATGAGCTCCTTGCCCAATGCTGCGGCTATTTGCAGACCGCTGGGTCCCATCACGGTCGTGGAGGCTCCGGGATCGTATAAGGTTCTTATACGAAAGCCCTCAATCTCCACGAGAAGCCACCAACGACTCTCATCCTCTGGTTTATAGGATGAGGTTGGTCTGCTGGCTTCTTGGGACCGTTCCTCCTTTTGAGGCCCATTTCCGCTCCTCTCTGGACCATACTCTCGGTCGGAGCGGGTCTGTCTCGAACTCACCTGGGATAGTGGGGACTCAAGCTCTTGGGTCGCGGTTTTCATCCCGGTTAACCGCTCCCTTTGGCGTTTCCCAAGCACACCGGACAGTACCTGAGGGAATATCCAATTTTCCCGCAGCCCTTGCAGGTAAGAGGCTTAGTCGGATCGAAAGTCGAGCCCATTCGGTTTTTCGGCTGTTCCCTCACTTTTTCTCTCTGTGGACAAGCACTCTTCTTCTCCTGCCGGTGTCCGAAGCTCTTGCTCAGGCCATTAGGTCTGCCAAACCTCCTACTCTTCGGAGATCGGTTGGCCGGCGAGCCTTTCTTTCGAGAGCCAGACCTTAGGCTTCTCCTACGGGACTGTCGGGTCGTCGACGCCAATTGGGAGACGATGGGCCGCAGCGCATCCTCCAGCATCTTTGCGATGCGGTCGACGACGTCTGGCTCGCTTGGTTTGGCTGGGCTTACCTCAGCGGCCGCTACCTTAGCCTTCGGCGAACCTTTTTTCCGCTTCGGCTTATACGCCATTTCGGGAAACAGATATACTTTCTCACCTTCTATCGTCTGCTCCGCTTCCGTGGCGAGTTCCAGCATTTGTTCAATTGAGCTCACTTCCGCTCTCTTGAACAGCCGTTGAAGCTGTGGCAGCATGTTCCGATACAAACGATCGAGCTGCTGCGCTTCAGTCGGCGTAGGGTCTATCTTTCGCATTATTGCGATAGAGCACGTCATATAGTCCCTAACCGGTTCATCGGGTCCTTGAGTCTGTGCGTTGGACCCGGCGATGATCCTCTGGTGGAAACGTTGGCTCATTCCGTACCAACGTTTAGCCGAAGTCACGAAATCTTGCCAGGAGTGCCACTTGTGTTTCTCGTTCTGGTACCACGTGGCGGCAGTGTCTGTCAGAAGTTCCGAGAGTGACGGCAATAACTCGTCCTCTGACAGGTTGACCAGGATCCTGCAATCCTCGATCCTGGTTAGGAAGGCATCGAAGCTCTGGCTCATATCGCCAGAGAACTTGACCTGCCCCTTCCTAACAATGCCGCCGACGTCTCGAGGTGTTCCATTCAACCTCGATGACGTAGAGAAGCTTGGTGTTGAGAATATCCGATCCTTGTTTGGCGAGCTGCGCGCTTGAGGAATCCTCTGGGATTCACGCGCATTCCCCCTCTTCCAAGCTCCATCAGGCTTAGACTGGGGGCGCTTGTGCGTTGATGCTCGCCATTTACTTGCGCCTCACCTATCTCGCTCACATCAGGACCATAACACGTGTATGTGTCCTGAAATTGCACATAGTGAGATTGGTTGGCCCCGTCCAATCTCGTGCTGTGAGCGGTTTGAGTGCGCTCGGACATCAGCTTATCCACCTTTATAGTAAGGTTATTCACTTTTTTGATAAGCTGCACCAAGGTCTGGGAGAACGATCGAGGGATTTTAAAAATGTTTCCCTCTTCTGATACCAATGACAGCCATTCTTCCTCTCGTTCGGGTTGAGGCTCTGTGTTGGTCGCGGCTGACGTCGTTTCATCTAGCTCGACGTCATCGAAATCCTGCACCGTCCTGTGCAGGTTGTCTTTAACTGCAGCGTTCTCCCGCAGTACCAGATACACTTCCTGATCTGGGCTAGGTTCATCAGACTCCTCGTCTTGATGTTCATCTAGCATCCGCAGCCACCTATTTCTCCGTTGGAGACGGCTGCGAAGTGCTGTGGCTTCATCTTTCTCCTGGTTAAACTCCTGGGCCGAATAATTTCCTAATAGCCACTGGTGGAGTCGCTCGGTTTTTCTATGAACCGAGCCTGCCGATTTTAGGTTCAAGGCGTCCAGGTGTAATTCAATTTGCTCCCTGGTGAGCGTCTCGATCCATGCATCGATTTGACTATCGACGTCTTTCTGCTGAGCAGCCATCTTCAGTTGTAGCGTCGTTTATACGTTTAACAGTAAGTAGCCTCGCTGGCTTGATGCACTATGTGTGTGCAAGGTTATATGCTGTCGAATATTTAACTTTGGCGTTACTTGCCAAATGTCCAATCCGCGTAACTGGGTTTTGCTTCTACCTAAGCTAATCGCTTAAGCACAAAACCGGATGCCAAAAGTAAGTCCTGTCTTACTTTGATCAGGAAGCACTGCAGAGTTGAAACTATTTTTAACAAATTTGCTAATAAATTTACAATAAACTACTGCCTGGCTCTTACCTTGCGCTAACTTAACGGTACTATAGAATAAATAATAAATAAATCAATAAATAAATAAATTAAATAATTAAAGTTACCGCGCGCTTGACCTCTTACAAAAATATAACCTATAATACAATTTGTAAAGGTCTGAGCCAGATTATAAGCTTCCTGTTTTGTGCCAGCAAAAACCAGTTAAACCTTGCATACACTTACAAACAATTTATTTAGACCGATTATTTGCCACCAGATTATGTCGCGCTGTGTCGCGATCTTTCGTTCCTCTAGGTGGCGCTAGTTACTTGGTTTAGTCCAAACTACCCAATTTCCAAGTAACGTTGGTCGGTCTATCGATTCCGTTAGAAAACCCACCAAATTTCCTATTTGTGCGACCTTTTTCTAGTGGCGTAGTAAAAAATTTTTATTTGTTATAAAAAACTTTTAATTTGTTAATAACAATTCCATTTGTTAATAAACAAATTCCGCCTCGAGGGGGAACGAAAGTGTACCGACATATACTTCACAATTTCCAATTGTTAATTAACAATATTATTAACAATTGAACAACTATATCGTGCTTGTTGATTTTTCCGATGTCCTGTATCCAAACTTACCAACCTTAAGTGTGCAGTCCCACGATGCGGCCGGGAATCACTTTGATTCCCGTGCAATGCCGTTAACAACGTCAAACACCTCGTTTGACTTAGATACCGTGTGTTGGGCCCTATGCCCAAAATTGCCAACTAGGATAAACACCGGAGAGGGCGGTATTCGTAGGATAGGACGGTAACCGGTAAAACACTATCAACAATCAATATTATTCGTTAATCGGCGAGAAAGATTGTCTCGCTGAGTCAATTTATTAAATTAACAAGTAAATATTAATAAATAAACAATAAATTAATGTTAACAATTTACGGGGAGTCGTACCGATGACTACCCCCGAGGTCAGCGCGAAAACAGTTAGTTAAAATCTGTTAAACTGTAGAGTTACGAGCAACCGATCCGGGAATGATCGGCTGCTTAACCTGATGTTCATACGTCACACCGTGTGACGTATGTATCTCTGACGTATAGAGCTTTGACGTAGAAGCTACCTACGTCACGCGCGCCTTCTCTCGTGAAGTGACTCCCGCAAACCACCGACCTGTCTATCCGTGCGGGTATTGTCACGAGAGGGAGAAAAGGAGGAACGCTTCCTCACCTGGACCGTACCAGGTAAATCGGGACGCGAAATATTATGTAGACACGCGGGTCTAAACGTGGTGCACCACTTACCGCTTGTCTAAATATCGCGCCTCGGCGGGAAACGACTGGTCCAAGGAGAGATAGATTGTCCTCGTGCTTATCTCTCTCTCACTCCAACGTTCGGGAAGGCGGTCGACTCTTGGCTTCTTTTTCTCACTGCCCGTGAGACGTGCTGCTCTGCACGTCGACGTGGAGGTTGGTGGGGAGAAAACCTCACACCCACACACTAAATGCACCAGTCTTTAATCTCTTTTTTCCCGTTAAAAATCTCTCGGCAGTTGTCAACACGATGTTGTTGCCGATCGCGCGCGAACTCTATTTCGTTACTCTCCCCGCGCACGATACTCGAGCGCGTTCCTTGCGCGCGCATCAATCTCGATACTCTTTTCGGTTACTCACCTGATCGGTAACTCGCTTACCGTTATAATATATATATATATATAGGATAATTTTTTCATATACGGAGAAAAAAAAATAGCAGTGATTACTATATAAAATTAGTAAATTCAAGGCAGTGGACAAAAGTTGTAATTAGATATATGTAAATTATTGTAATGAATATTAAAATCACTAGACATATCTTTGCATTTTTATTATTTAATTCCTCAAATTGTTGATTGCCATACAAATTTAAATGCTTTTTAACAATATAATTAAACGTTTATTTGATTTAAATTTAGAATTTTTATGCATTGCGCTACTTGCATATTTGTAATTCCCACGTGTGTATTTATAGTTACATAAAATAATTTAGTCATTAATAATTTTATCTCATAGTAAATGAGTTTAATTATTAAAATTTTTTTATTCCTATAGAATTATCTGCGTTCTGTAGGATTTTCTTGCTGGAAAACCCATTTTAGAGAGCAGCATTGACAATAGCAGAAAAATACATTAGATTTTTTGCGTAAATGGGTTACGTTAATTTTTAATAAAAACATTTCAACATTTAGGTACGCCGATGAAATCCGTCAATCGCGAAGTTACGACGATGTTTTTGATATTGATGAAGGCGCATTCGGTGGTCAATTTTCCGATAATCATGAATTTGAAGATGACAAAGTAATTACAGATACGCTGACTCTTGAAACAGAAATAATTCCATCAATTGGACATGTTGGTAGACGCAGATGTGACAGCTTCTATTCAGCTAAATCACGAAAATCAGCTTATTTCAGTACTGGTTCTGGATCCATATCGAGTACTTATCATAGCATCGAGGACATTGACGGCCCTACCGCTAGTGTGTATTTAAAAATATTTTATTATATATAAATGAATTTAAATAAATTATGTTTTATAGCAATATTTTAGTTGCGTATTAATATTTAATCTAATTACTACTATAAACATACAATATATCTCATCTAGATATTTATCACTGATAAATACATATTTTATTTCTAGATGTAAATTGTAATAGTACTAGAAACAAGATTATTTATGGACCACCATCAACACTGCCGGCCTTGACTACAAAAGTTCCCAATTCGTGGGTAAAAATTAAAGGTAATATCTACATTTAATCATGCCTGTCGATTCGATTTGTGGAATCCTTTTTAAAATTATTGTGTAATCAAACTTATTTACTATATACCGAGAATTTAGACACTATACTAACTTTGATTGGAATTATTATTGTATTGAATTAAGCAAATGTAACGAATCCGTTAAATTTTACTATTTAAATGGATATATATTATGTGAACATTTCAGAATTTTAATACATATAATCTTTGTATCGAAGTGAATCTTTGCCGGGGTATTGCTCAGATTCCGGGATTCAGTTGGGAAGGAATTTGAAATTAGTAACACAACTTTAAAATTAAAGATTATATTGTAATATTAAAGAACTATATTGTAATAAGATAAATTAACAGTATCTACAATACTTCTTAACAGTAGTTAATCTGAAAATTCTCGTTCAGTTAGCCTTGAATCAAACAAACAAATAACCTTAATTATTTCGCGACCTACGAGTTTTACAATCTTAAAATGTCTTATAACTACGGGCCCTAATGGACGCGACTAACGCAGACCGGTAATAAGCTTTGGTACGACCTTGGTTAAGGGATTATACGAACGTCTGCACACAAATCGTATACGGTCAGGTAGGTATTACTGTATGTGTGTTCACGAAAGAGTACGTTAGGGATTGTACAAACGTGTGCACACGAATCGTATACGATGAGGATGTAGTTACGGTAACGGTTGGATTACGGTTACGGTTACGGCCGGCTAACTATACGAAAGTGTGCTCACGATTGTATGCACGGTGGCTGCCCTAGGTAAGATAAGGTAGGCTGGACATGTGCTCACGACTAGTCTATCTTTATCATCTGCTGCAGACTGACTACTACGGATTTCGGTGCTCCTTACATACGCGGTTTGCGAGCGCGCGCATGCGCTTAACGGTATTCTCCCATTCCGGTGTTGGGAGTCTATTTTTAGAATTGGTAGTAGTGGGGATATGAGTCTATTTATAGACTTCTATTTATAATCTCCGGGTTATTGACCTCGGGTTTAGCGGCACGTGTTTATCGCGGATCTAACTTGCTACGATATTATATGCTACGATACTTATATCTAATATAACCTACTACAACGAAATAATATCACTAATAAGTAATTAATATTAAATAATACATTATTATTTGCGCGTGCATTTAATGCTTGTCGCATCTCTAAAATAAGAAAAAATAAATATTTTTCAAAACAACTTTTTTGCAAAATATTTGGTATTTTCTTGTTCAGTAGATCGAATTTAATTTATTTAGACCAGTACCGTATATGTACGATGATTAATAATGAAGTTATTTCTGAGTTAAAATGATGAGAAATTGTAATTTTCTCACGCGCATAGAGATATTTATCGAAATGACAGAACGAATAAGATGACTCTCGTTATCATCAACTTAAAGTTATAAATAATCATCGTTTCGTCGGTAATATTGACAATTTCGTAAATGTTATGAATGACAGAAAGCGTTGCAAGAATAATTCGAATTAACATGAATAATGCAAATTCAATATTATGAAATAAAAATTACGAGTAATAATAATTCTTAACTTTAAAATGATGCACGATTATTATAATTGCAAACGTAATATTGATTCATGATCACATTGATAAAATACGTGTGCAACATTTGTTTTATTTTTTTAAACGGTGAAAAAAGTAAATTAAACTCTGATATGTCTTATTATTGCAATTATTTAAAAATTTAATAATTTTTACTGAATTCGGAAACAAAGAATTTAAGAAAATAGTTAAATAGATTTGCATTTATACATCTAAGAGTAGATATATTTGAGGCCTGCGATGGCTCGGTCGGTAGGGCGTCGGGCTCGTAATCTGGAGGTTTTAGGTTCGATTCCCGGCCCCGGCCGATTAATACAAGCACCACTAACGAATGTATTTTCAACAAGTGCTTTCTTCACCAAGACATCGTATGACCTCCGTCGCTGACTAGCATCGATTTGGGAGCATAAAAAGAGCGACGTTAAAATAATAAATAAAAAAAAAAGAAAAAGTGAGAGAGGTTGTCGGTTCCCCCAACCCCTCCACCCCAGCTACTCGCGACGTTGGAGTGGTATAGCGAGACTGATTCATTTTTAGACCCAGGCTGGTAAAGCGTTACCCCCGCCACACTCTCTCGCTCTCCCTTACTCTCTCTCTCTTTCTCTCTCCCTCTCTCTATGCAGTAAGTAGCCCTAGCCAGGTTATTTGTAGGCTCTGCATTTATATACCTGATGCTGCTGCCTCCTGCCTTCGGGCGTTTTTCTTATAGGTCCTTGCATGCGCCTTTGTGTAAACTTCGTGGTGGGCGGAAATTCTTTGCTTTTCGTGATGCTTGCGATAATGTTCAACTGATTTTCTGCAGTGCTGGGAAAATTTGAGGTTAGTCTCGCCTTTTACGATCTCTCTCTATTCCCTGCCGTTGAGCACACTGTGCAAAAGCGTGTCCACGCAGAAATTTTCGCAAGATACCACCAGATGGCACCTAAAGTTCCCTCAAATCAGAGCGCTAATTTATTGGCGGCAAATTCAAATTCAAATTTAAACTTAAATGCAGGTAATCATCAAATTTATTTTATTTGTTGAGGCTGCTTACATGTGCAGACTGCAACTGATTTTTTCACATGATTTGTGATAAAAAATATCAAATAGTGCAACAAAACACAAATCTAATTCAAATATAAATGTGAAAACTAATAACTTAGAAAATAGAAACGAAAATAAAAATTTGAAAAACTCACAAATTTGTCATAGATGCAGAGATAGAAATAAGCGGAACATATCTTTCCCGAACCCGGAAAGGGTAATGCCGGGTGCGGATGTACAGGCGGTGGACTCCCTGTATGTAAAGGTTGCAGCATCGCAGACATCCAGCACAACGATTGTGGTAGAGAATATCAAAATTTTGTTTTAAATCTGGACGAACTTATAGGCAATTATTCAATGAATAAAGGTGGTGCTACCGTAGTAGTCGTCGTAACACAGACGACTACTGGAAGCTCGTTTTCGGATGGTGTATCGGACATTTTGTAGGCAACATCATCCGGACTTGATTCAACAATAGAATCTTTGAAAGTTTTGCCAGGATTCGAAAATAATTTGAAATTATAACAAAGATTTTGGGTGATGTTGTAGATAGAATGCAAAGTCAGGACTTGCTCCTGACTGAATATCGATCTGCATTATCCGTTTTACTATCCAAAAATCGACAAAATAAGCTATCTTTCTCTCAATTTCAAAAGCAACTGTTAGATTCTCAAAGGATATTTCAAGACAATGTTTTAACTGAAATTAGCAGTAAATATTCAATTCTTTTTCATAGGCTGGATGAAGATCTTGAGTTATTTAATAATAATATTGAAACATTAAACTACGGTGTTGCTACGGTGACGAATACCGTCTCCGATCTCTCTTTACTTGAAACACAAACACCGACACATGTCATTGAGTATCCAATGAGTATCTGGTATGAAAATAAATGCTAAAATTGAAGGAACTGAAACTTTCTGCTAAAAAGCTGGGATTCAAGTATGTCTGGAATAAATTTGGCAATTTTTACGTTAAAGTACGGGAAGGGACACCTGCCCTTATTTTTAATAATTTGACAGAGTTGGAAAGATTAGTTTAGGCAAATATTGAAATTATTGAGGGTACAAAAAATGATGAACAAAATCTGTATAATGAAATGTTAGGCAGGGACCGTGACAAGGCTGACATACTAGTAAAAAAGAGTGAAAGACGCAAAAAAGATTACTGAAACTGAAAATAACGCTAATAGCAAAATTGAGAGCAATAGTAATAAAAGTAATGTAAAAAATAAAAATAAAAGCAAATTTTCTCACACTAATAAGTCTGACACAATTCTTGCCGATTGCTTTCAAGCGAATAATAAAATGATAACAAGAGTAACAGTGGTGGTAATAATAATGATGATGATATCAATAACAGTAATAATGATAACAATAATGTACATTCTAAAGAAAATTGACGGCATGGGAGTGTCATCGGACGGTCGAGGAGTGCCAATGTTGGAAGATTTCGTGCGGGCTTTCTCAACGTGGGCTCTCTCAAGGCTCATATGGATCAAGTTCGTCAGGTTCCTTCTGATTTTCCCTCCTATGATCTGTTCGGGGTACCGGAGTCTAGGCTTGACTCGAGGATTGAGGATGACGTTATTCAGATAAATGATTATATGATAATTAGGCAAGACCGAAATTCCATTGGTAGTAATTGCCTTTATACGTAAAATCTGCCTTAAATGTCAAGTATTATTAACGTCTTAAACTGATCCACCTTTTAAACCAAGCATACCAGAATATATATTTTTGCAGCATTCAAGAGCGTGATTCGCCTCCTGTATTTATTGCCGTTATCTATCGGCCACTAAAGATTGCCTTTGTGGGTTTAAATAATTTATAAATAATACGGGAGTTATTCGACATCTAATAATAATATCAGTAAAAATTAATTCCAATTTGATCGCTTACAACTCGGAAACAAATAGAGATAGTCACGCTAACCAAAAACCAGAAGAAAGTTGAGTTTAAGTAGATATGGTTTGAAAATAAAGAAGCTCCAATTGCTTAATTTGAAGCAAAGTTATGAAGAAAATAAGAAATTAAAGATTATTAGGCCAAAAGAAACAGTACATTTTTTATATTAAATTTTGGTTAACATTTCTTCTATTTCTTTTTTTCTTCATAACTTTGCTCTAAATTAAGCAATTTGAGCTTCTTTTTTTTTAAACCATATTTACTTGAACTCAACTTTCTTCTGGTTTTTGGTGTCTATCGTTATTTTTTTTTTTTTGAGTTATAAGCGATTAAATTGGAAGTAATTTTTATTGAAATTATTAGTAGATGTCGAATAACTCTCGTAAAAGTGGCCATTGTCAAGAGATAACTTGACTTTCTTCACATTTTTATATTATAAAAGACATACCAAAGTTAGGATACATCTTTGCGCCCTTTCACAATGGTCATAATATATCAAGGTGCGCATCTATGGAACTCCTTGCCAACAGAGATTTGTGGCGTGGTCTCATTAAAGGGTTTTAAGGCTGCGGCTCGGAGACACTTCTCGGCACTAGAATAGTTTTAATCTAAATGTACTGTTTATTTATTTATTTATTTATTCATTTATTTTGTTATTCTACGTTGTACCGTCCCATATAGGCATGAATGAAAGTATTTAAGGGATGTTAGATGACGAGAGATTGTGATGACAAAAGACTGCTTTATGTGTCGTCCAATTTTAAATTGTATTGTAGTATTATGACTGATAGATGTATTGACAGTTGTTTTATTTGTATTGTATTTTATCTGCTGACTTACTGTGATATTCGCCGTATTTACATTTATTCTGCGACTGTGATATCACTGTGCAATATTGTATTTATACAAGCCTTCATGTAGTATTTTTTTTTATTAAAAATTGCAAATTTTGTACTGTACAAATAAATTTATATCTATTTGTGTCTCTCTCTCTCTCTCTCTCTCTCTCTCTCTCTCTCTATCTCTATCTCGTGCCCATTTATGTGATAATATCATTGTTGCTGGTGATGTTAGCGGCTATTATAGCATTTGATGGACTTAATTAATAAAAATTCTTACCATCCTGTACCCTTCAATGCAACTCACCACAAAGGGGAAGCTAACACTTGGCTGGATGTCATTCTGGTTGATTCAAGTGATAAGGTAGCTGCTAGTATCCAATGACAGAGTCCTTTTATTAATGGCCATGACTATATTTATATCGATTATAAGTTGTCTTTACTTCAAAAGTATAACGAGGTTACCTTTCGCGATTTTAAGAATTTTTTCCCCGTCTCACTTTGTGACCTCGGTTACCCCTGATCTTGTTAATATTACTGAGACCCCTGTTGATTGCTAGATGGTCGATTCTTACTTTGACTCTCTTCGTAATATTCTTATTGCTAATCTCGATAAATTTGCTCCGACAGTAACAAAACATATTCGTCGATGTCCGGCATCTTGGTTAACACCTGAGCTTAAGAATCGATGTAAAAGTCGTGACAGGTTGTATAAAATTGCTAAGCGGCGTCATGACCCATGTTTACTAGCATTACACAAGTCTAAGCGTAAAGAGTTAAATATTGACCTCAGGGTGGCGCGTAATTCTTTTTTTGAAAAATTGTTGCACGAAAGCCCTGAACAGTCTCAATCTTGGAAAATTCTGAACAGATTGGGTATTGTAAGAGATGTAAATAACCCTTCACTAAATTTTTCTCAGTTGAAGATCTTATTCTCCATTATACTTCAGTTTGTCTACGCCACCCTAGTTGTACAGTTGAGCAATTATCTGAGATCCTTAGATTGCCCTCTGACCAAAAGTATCCACGTTTCAATTTTTCATGGATTGATCCACAGCAGTTTGAAGTTGCTATATTGTTATGCATTCCTAAGGCAAAGAGCTATAGTTCAGATGGTCTTTCCCTAAGGTACTTTAAAGATGTGTATTCTTCATTCCTCCCTTACCCAACTACCTTATTTAACATGTCTTTAACAACCAAACAATATCCTACACTATGGAAACGTGCGTTAATTGTTCCAGTGAGCAAGGTTTCTAAGTCATTTATTACTTCTGACACACGTCCTATTGCTAACGTCCCCCACTTTGCGAAAGTTTCTGACCGATAGAACTTCTCTTCATCTTGAGAATAATAATATGCTATCACCTTTCTAATATGGGTTCCGTAGCTCTTACAGCACTCAAACTACTTTACTAAAAATTACGGAAGATATACGGCTAGCCATTGAGACGGGTCAGGTCACATTTTTTATTTTATTTGATTTTGGTAAAGCATTCGATGCTATTAACCATTTGGAGCTTTTTAAAATTATGAAACTGTAGCGGAGTCAATCTTCGCCGGGGTCTTGCTCAGATTCCAGGATTCGGTCAGGAAGGAAATTGAAATAATTATACCGAAATTTCATTGTAAAAGACTAACTATACATATATATTTATAAAGCGATGTTGTATACAATAGAAAATAAATGGGATCGCCGTTTCCCCTGCTGACTGGGATGCGAACTTAGTTAATCTAGAATCAAATAAATAAGCAATACTTAGTACTGCGCGACTTACAAACTTTACAATGCTACCTTATAACTAGTTTCCTAAACGGACGCAACTAACGGTTATCGTGTATGTTCACACGGAAATACTGTTCGGGATAATCCAAGTGTGCTCACGAGGATACGGTCGGGATAATCTACGTGTGCCTGCACCAGGGTTAGGATTCAGTCTGGCCGTGTGCTCACGACCAGCTTCCTCCGGCCCCCTGATCCAGACTGGTTACGGCGGTTCTCGGCGCGCCTTATATACCCGATCTGCGAGAGCGCGCATGCGCAGGTCGCGGTTGCCCCACTCCGAACGAGGTCAATAAACTGGCCCATAGGCGCAGTAGTGGGGGAGCGGTCAATGACCCTTGGTTATTTATATCGCGGTAGTTGAACTCGCGTTTTACGACGCGTGTTAGTCGCGAAGCTATCTTACTATACTACGAGTCTTAAACCTAATGATTAATTATACTCGTTTACTTAATAATTATTATGCTAAATGATTAATTAGCGCGTGCAATTATTGCGCGTCGCATTCCTCTCTTTCTTCGGAGAGTGAAATTTCGATATTTCCCTCTTACAATCGGAGAAAACAAAAAATATTAAAGAATAAATCTACTATCTTAATTAACGCAAGAGTGTATAAATTTTCCAGTTTTACTGCGCCGGCATGTCGAATGTCACCCGTGCGTGGATTCAACCGCAGGAGTCTCTTGAATCCTTGAAGTTTTCATTTTTCTAATGTATTCGGTAGCCACCTCGTAGTTTCTACTGGAATTATGGTGTAAATTGCATCTATTGCGTCACCATATTGCGGTTGATATACGAGGATATACTTATATCCTGTAGTGTCAGTTTCGTTTGTAGGCAGCGCGATTCCCTTGTCGCCACCATGCATCTTTTCTTGGAGGCTTTATTTGTATGTTCGGTTGATCTCTAGTACATTAGCTTCATGTTCTTCCACTCTTCGAATTAATTCACTTACGTTTCTTATTTCGGAGCGGCGGATGTGAATTCGGAGTTTGGCTTTCATATTATAATACAAATTATCCAGCTGTTCTTCTGGATCGTAGTCCCCTCTTCGACACATTAGGGTTAATAATGCTGTAGTGAAGTCTCGAACGTTTTCCTTCGTAATCTGGGTTCTCACTGCAATTTGTCACCCAAATTCCTTCTTTTTTGTAGAGACAAGTAAAATCCTCGTAGTTGCTCTTCCACTTCTTTCCATGAATTTAAATTTCTTGCCTGGTTACGGTACCATTGTAGTGCGTTGCCTTTCAAGACTTTAGGTAATCCCTGCAGTATTTGTTCTTCGGTGAAGTCGTAACTCATCGACTCTTTCCAGAAAAGAATAAACGTCTTTTCCTTCGAAGTGACAATTCCATTTCCTCATCTGATCCATGACTTCTCTTCTTGACGGTACTTTATAAATCCACGACACGGGGGCCATTGTACAATTTGTCTAATTGTCGGAATTTATAAGTGTAATTGTGTTAGTGTTATCGCGGCGTCCTAGTGTGAATTATAAAATTAAGTAGTTTGTAAGTTCGCTAAAAAAAATTAAAAGCTAAAAGATTTTCAAATTCCTTTTACAATTAGCTGTCCGAGCGCCATGTAACGGAGTGAATCTTCGCCGGGGTCTTGTTCAGATTCCAGGATTCGGTCAGGAAGGAAATTGAAATAATTATATCGAAATTTAATTGTAAAAGACTAACTATATATATATATATATATATTTATAAAGCTATATTGTGTACAATAGAAAATAAATGGGATCGCCGTTTCCCCTGCGGACTGGGATGCCAACTTAGTTCATCTAGAAACAAATAAATAAGCAATACTTAGTACTACGCGACTTACAAACTTTACAATGCTACCTTATAACTAGTTTCCTAAACGGACGCAACTAACGATTATCGTGTATGTTCACACGGAAATACGATTCGGGACAATCCAAGTGTGCTCACGAGGGTGCGGTCGGGATAATCTACGTGTGCTCATGAAGATACGGTCGGGATAATCCACGGGTGCTCACGAAGATACGGTCGGGATAATCCACGTGTGCTCACGAGGATACGGTCGGGATAATCTACCTGTGCTCAGGAAAATACGGTCGGGATAACCCACGTGGGCTCACGAGGGTACGGTCGGGATAATCTACGTGTGCTCACGAAGATACGGTCGGGATAATCTACGTGTGCTCACGAAGATGCGGTCGGGATAACCCACGTGTGCTCACGAGGGTGCGGTCGGGATAATCTACGTGTGCTCACGAAGATACGGTCGGGATAATCCAGCGGCTGCGGTTACCTGTCCGCACACTTGCCGTTAAAGTTGTATGGAAATCGAATTTCGATTTCCTACAACAACAGGTAAAACAATGTTAATTTTTCCTGAAATGGACCGCGGAAAGAAAATCGAATGTGAGGTCGCGAGAATCCGTATATTAAAATACGACTCGAAGGAAGACGGAGGAACAAATATATACGCCGGTTCTAAAACTACAAATCAACGTGATTTGAAATAGATTAACGATTACCAGATTTATTGAGATAAAAATAAATAATTAGATACAATAACACTTATTATGGTTGCGGCCTTTATCCGCACGAAGGTTGAGTCATAAACGTTGACTCAACACGAGAGGGGAAAGGGGTACACGAACTAACTATCTTAGAAATAATCGCACGACCGCGTTAAACAAAATATTTAATACACGATAATAATTGTTCGCGTGAAAAGTGGTACCACCTACTTTATTTCTTTTCTTCGGCTCACGAATACTAAGGAACGAATTACTTCCTCTCTCTCTCGCTGTCTCTTTTCTGTTAGATTGGAAATGGCGGTGGGAGAATCCCTCGACCACCGATCAATCCGTCTCGTGCGTGTGTACAAAATAACTGCACTAAAATACACCGGAAAAACACTTCACGGGTATAACGGTCAAGTAAAAATGGTGCGTCTTGACACACGTGTTGTCGCGATATCTATTCCAACTCGGTAGTCCTGCGCGCGCGACTCTCTCCCGAATTCTGACTATCATTGCGCGGGTATCAGCCGTTCGAGTCGTTGGCTATACCTATATCTATATGTAGCACTCGTGTTTACCTACCTAATTCGTATAATGGTAAGTGAATATCACTTACCCTTACAATATATATTATGTAAAATTTTATATGTATACTTGCCTTAAGGTTATGCTCCTTTAAATTAACCCAACTATTTTTATCATGCGTAACGTTTCTGTACAAAGGACCAGGGCTTATTAATTTAATAACTCTATTGACTGACACTAATCATCTTAGTATTTGCTTTGTTTAGAGAGTATATCGTATACAATAACATATTGGAAAGTTTCACTCAGACATGTTTCGTATTACAATGTACACAAGTACTTAATTGATTTGTATAAGTTTTATACACACACCTTGCGGCTCGACCAACCGATGGCAACTGAGTATTTGGTCACTCAATGGTATGCTCGTACACGGTGTTTACACCCCCACCACCATAGTTTTAAATTAGTAAAGTAAAGCAAAATGTACAACCTTTCTATATACCTCAAAAAAGATGCAGCGCAAAGGATTCAAAAACCTCTTAAGAGTATGTTCAAGTTGTTATAACCAGATGTAACGCATTTCATGTGTTACGTCATAAGACGTATACTTTTTATTTTCATAAGTTTCAAATCGACAAGAAGTCATAATCAAAATACAGTAACTTAAAGAATGCAAACGTAGCGTTTCGTAAACGACCTGAATAATTCTGTGATTGAGTTTGGTCACTATTTGGTCTGTATTCCTTATAATATTGCCTGGAGTCAAAGTTATTATAATCATTTCTTTGCGTCGAGTAATTCCTCGGTCTGTTTTCTACTCTATTATATACTAAATCTGTTGTTATCTGGCCATCTTTGATTATAATTAGGTGTCCTGTATCTAGAAGAGGCGGAATATTCAGTCATTTCCCAATCTTGTTCGCGTGGTCTATTATATTTGTATCTCGTGTCGGGCAAAATCCTTGCCTCGATTCGGGTCTCGATTCTTACAGCTTCTCGATATGCTTCCTCGAGAATATTTGGGTGACTAGCATCCACCTGACGAGCGATGTCTACGGGTAGTCCTCTTATGAAAAAATAATCTTTATCTAATGATAAATTTATCTAACAATTGGTGTTTAAAGCTGTCAAAAAAGTTTAAGATTATTTATATATGCATACATTTATGTACCGTCACATACCCATTTGTTGATCAATTAAGGCAAATCTGTACGTTCATAGAATAATTTTATGTTAAAAAGGCTAATAATCGTATATATTTTGACGCATGCAGAAAGTATAAGTATTATATTTCCTTTTAGCCATCTGAGAAAAACAAAATAGCTGCCATTTTTAAAGTAAGCAAGAATCTAAAAAAAAAAGCGGGAAGTACCAATTGCTGATCAGTAAATTTTCGGTACATATACCACTTTCTATTTAAGTCTACTAACCAATTATTGATTGTTTAACCTTCAAATTGTGCGTAGCAACGTTTAGATTTATGTAAATCCTATTATTTTATTGAAGTAATACACTGATCAGAAATTGGTTCATGATCAACAATTGGGTACATTACGGTATGTAAATAAAAAAATTGTAAATGTAGAATGAAAAATCCAAGCTGAATATTTAATTTAACTTTCAAATTATTGTATATGGCAAAGTGGGTAAAAAGGTTAAATTTTTATTTAAGTTTAAGAAGAAAGGGTATTATTCAGTTTTAGATAAGATCTACTGATATGAATTTTATGCGAACGATTAATTTAAACAAAGAAAAGTTAAGAGCAGTAAGAAAAGAATATTTATTGATTAATAACTGAGTGATAATCAAAGCTCCCTGGACGAATAATTTATGTATTCGATAATATTTATTAATTCCAAATTATTAATTTATTTATTATTTTTTTATATCAATAAAACGTTTGCCTTAATTTTGTATAATTCCTGTTATTTTATTTAAGGTTTTTGTCAATATACTTCTATTATAAGTAAGCAATATTATTTACGTAATAGAGAAATTAAGGATATTTTATCGTAGTTATTAAGTTAGTAGTCCTCTTATGAAAATATCTAATGCTGTGATGTTTAATGGCTTCATTAAGGTATTTATGTCTTGAGCACCGTCGATCTCTTCTCGTAAAGCATTGCAGGCTCCGCTTATTAAGATATTTAAATGGTCGTAGAAATCTCCGACGGTGTCTCCTTGTCTCATGCGCAAATTGTTTATTTTTCCTGCGTAGTAAGAATAATTTGTTTGATTAATTCCTCTACCGTGTTAAATTGCTGTCCGTAAGTGCAGTCCCTAGCACTTCCCTGCAATCGTCCTAATATGGCTTTTACGTAATGTCCTTGTTGGTTCTGAGCAACGTATATGAGTCTATTACGAATGTCTTGAATAAAATCTTTTAATGGCATATTACGCCCATCGAAAAATCAAATGCCTAACAGGGCATTTTGTAACGCAAAGCTACTCGCCATTGTGGTCATCATGGCCGCGGTGGTGTTCCACGGGTCATTCCGATTTTGTTCTTGATTAGCCATTTCCGAATTTATAATAAAATATCCGATATTTTTGGGTTGAATTTTTACAGTAATTTATTAAATAATAATAATAATAATAATAAGTAATGAGACAAACGCTACTTGTAACGTAATTTATGAAATAATCTTTATCTAATGATAAATTTATCTAATAATTGGTGTTTAAAGCTGTCAAAAAAGTTTAAGATTATTTATATATGCATATATTTATGTACATAAATAATATAAAAAAAAATTGTAAATGTAGAGTGAAAAATCCAAGCTGAATATTTAATTTAACTTTCAAATTATTGTATATGGCAAAGTGGGTAAAAAGGTTAAATTTTTATTTAAGTTTAAGAAGAAAGGGTATTATTCAGTTTTAGATAAGATCTACTGATATGAATTTTATGCGAACGATTAATTTAAACAAAGAAAAGTTAAGAGCAGTAAGAAAAGAATATTTATTGATTAATAACTGAGTGATAATCAAAGCTCCCTGGACGAATAATTTATGTATTCGATAATATTATTACAAATTATAATTTTTTATTATTTTTTTATATCAATAAAACGTTTGCCTTAATTTTGTATAATTCCTGTTATTTTATTTAAAGGTTTTTGTCAATATACTTCTATTATAAGTAAGCAATATTATTTACGTAATAGAAGAAATTAAGGATATTTTATCGTAGTTATTTAAGTTAAATGATTTTTATTAATTATATTTAAATTGCAACGATTTTATGTCTCTTAAGTCTTATTTCGATTAGTTATATATTTATTATATTTAAATTATTCTCATTAATAAATAAAATAATTCATAAGTTGTCGCCCTTTGATGTTTTGCTTTTAGACCTTAAATTATATAAGTTTACTGTCTATCAATTGAATTTAAATAAATATGAATCAATAACGTAGAGATTTATAAACAAAAATTATAAATTAATTTGTTTACTGTTATTATCCGAAGAAAAATGTTTTAATCAATTAATACGCGTTTCGTTTATGATTAGGGCATAACAATTAAAGGGAAAAGAAAATATTAGCAAAAATTTCAAAAATTAATCAACCTAGTTTTTAATATGATCTTAACTAATTTAGCGGTGCAATGGAAAACAGATATCAATTTATTTATTTAGTTATTTTAATTTATTTATTATATTAATTTATTTATCGAGGTTTATCATAAATATTAAATTTTTTTTAATTAAAATAGGGTCTCAAATCAGTTTTCAGTTAATAACTTATACATTTATTAAGGTTAAATTTATTAAATTTATTCGCTTGTCTAATGAAATATCACTATTTACAATATTTGTAGAAATAAGTGTTTAAAATAATTGTCAAGCTAAATATACTATTTATTTTTGTTTAAATTTTTAATAAAAAAATTATTCTATTAAGCAGATTCCTATGATTGTTTAACTTATCTAATAAGAAGGCAATTTTATGGCACTTTTAATTTTCGAAAAAGGTGAGTTTCGAACAAATTTAATTTTCAATTGGTGTTTGTCAAAATACACGAATACTAATGAGATTCTAAAATAGTAGTAACCTAAACAAATATACAAATTGATATTTAAATATTACAAGCTTTTTCTATAATAAACTGGACCTTAACGATAGTCAGAAAAAAAAAAAATTTCTGATGTTAAACGGTAATTTGTTTACAACTATTTATCAGAATTAAACTAGTTAATAAAAAAAACGTAAGAATTTTTAATTAATTAAAAAGAAATAAATTGAATAATAATAAATTGGGTTCACAAGAGATAGAACTTAAATAGTTATTGATCGCAAAAATTAATAATGATACAATAAAGTTCATTTAATGTTTAAGAGTAAAAATTATATTTCACTAGAAGAAAAAGAAAAGTTGTCAGCGTTTTCAGTTTTCATTAAGATTAACAAATAAAAATTTCCTACGTAATTCGAGGAGTATATATAAAAAAGAATTAAGATAGTTGAGTACCAGGAAATGAAACAATAATTTTAAAATAATAAAAATGCTTACTTTTGATTTATCAATGGTAAGCAGAAATCAGATATTCTTTTCAATCAGCCTAAAATATTAGCGGTTGCGTTATTTGAAACCGGAAAAAGAAGATGAAATTAAACACCTTAGTGTTTGAAACTTGCTTAGCGTTCAATTTGATTAAAAATAAGCAATAATTAAATATTTGCTTCCTGTCATGAAATTCGAATTTTTGCCTATCAGCAGATGTATTGAGAAAGGCATGAAACTTCAACGAATAATTTTAGGCGACACGTGCGGGAATAAAAGGGTGGAAAGGGTCAATATAAACGATAAACTCGTTACACCGGCAATAAATGCAACACGCAAAAAAAGTTGGAGGATAACTTTCGAGTTTCATCAAATTTTGGAATTTATGGTTAAACCTAAATTGACTTAATATTCTTAAATTTGTCGCAATTTCATACGCTTAAAATTTCAAAAATTTATATCTGGCTCATAAATAAAAATAACCAGATTCTCAAACAATAATAATCAATAGTCTCTCATAAATGGTAATCAAAATTTTAGCAGTATTTGGAAATCAAATCGAATAAATAATAAATAAAAATAATAAAAAAAAATTCTAAAATATATAATTATTGGAATCCTTATTTGACCATCGAAGAAGTAAGTTTTTATAAACAAATATGTTAACTGGTTATAATTAATGATCGGATGAAAATGTTAATAATGACAGGTTAATAATGTAGCATGGGAGGCTGCCCTTTGCAGTGGTAAACGTCGGAAACGGCGCAAATCTCGCTTCTCGTAGTAATGCCGACTGGCGATCGGGTGGGATCTTGCTGCGAGTCGTGGGGGGAGGAACGGTCGATGTCACCGGACTGTAGGGAAACTAAGTTATCGGGACAGCTCAAGACGGATCGTGCAAGCCACCGCCTGGTGACTATCTGACCACTTTACACAAACACACACATAGGGGGATGGGGATAAATAAAGAAAATAAAATGACAAGTTCAATTACAATTGCAGGTACCAGACTGCTGCCTGCGCCATCCGACTCAGGAGAGTCACGAGGGCTTCCCAGCTCCCCCATCACGCCGGTAGGTAACCTGGCTGGCGTGGTGGTAACTGCTACAGGAAAACTCGCATGACACATCGGAGGGTCGCCAACTAGTTGGGAGGCTGCAGAGAGCAATTGCTCAATATACGCAGCAGCCTAGCTAGAATGACCGAGAGAACAAACGACCAAAAGAATGTTAGTCGCGTCATAACAGGCGGAATGAGCGAGATAAATGAATCGGTCGAAGTCGCGTTGTATGAATTGCAGCGAATGAAATTGCTCCGCAAGTCGACAACGAACACCAACGACGTATGTATGGCTGAGTCCACACCTCAGCGAAAACAGAAACGAAAAAGGGAAAAACAAACCCCCACACCAGAAAAGAATGTCGCAGAAACGCAAGAAGTACCCCAGACAGAGACTTGGTCGACGGTCGTCCAAAAAAAGAAAAAAAAAGGACGGCAGCGGCTACTACACGGACGGACGGATTGCTACCTGGGCAATCCACCGCTCACCAAAACCGGCAGTCAGATCGGCAAAGCCCACACAGGGCAGAAGCACGATTTTGATCAAACCGGCGGAGGAGCAGACGTATGAGGATGTGTTACAGATCATACGTCTGAAGGTGGATCCTACGAAGACAAAGACGGACGTACGACAGATACGAAAAACAAAGCAGGGTGGGGTTTTGCTGCGACTCGGCAAACAGGAGACGCGGCAAGATTTCCAACAGACCTTGCAGGTCGCCCTCGGAGAAAAAGCCCAGGTAAAGGACCTGACAGCTACGATAACGCTGGAGTTTCTCGACCTGGACAGTATCACGACTGAAAAAGACGTTAAGGACGCTATCAACCGCGAACTCGGGGACAGCACAGAATGAAGGATGCACGTGTTTGGGTCCAACGCCCGAGGCTTGGCCCTTGCGGTATGCACGAACGCGATCCTCAAAAAAGGAAGAATCAAAATCGGATGGGTCAATTGCCGTGTGAGACCTATACTTCGCATACCTAGGTGTCATAAATGCCTCGGGTATGGGCATATAAAAAAAGACTGTAAAGGACCGGACAGACACCGGTGCTGCTGGCGATGTGGCCGAGAGGGACACGATGCACAGGCGTGCAAAAACACATCTGAGTGCTTCCTCTGTCCTAAGAAGGACAACAAGTGCCTCACACACGTTGCTGGTTCAGGCGCGTGTGCAGCATTGAAGGCAGCACTGACGGCGACGAAGACCAAGACAATAAAATGCCGGTAACTGTTCTCCAATGCAATATGAATCGGAGTAGCGTAGCACATGCGCTGCTCCCTCAGATTGCGGCGGAGCTGGACGCAAACATCCTCGTCATCAGCGAACAGTACCGGGATTTAACACCGCCGAACTGGCTCGCCAGCAGCACGAGTACAGCGGCATTATGGGTGCGCGGGGAACGGGCAACGCGGATCATCGCGCGCGGATCCGGGGAGAGCTATGTTTGGGCAACGGTGGGCGATTTCAATTACGTCAGCCTCTACCTTAGTCCGAATTATAGCGCTCTCGAATACGCGGAGATGCTGGAAAGTCTCGAAGACGCCGTGAGAGACATCCCCGGCAACAAAATCGTGGCGGGCGACTTCAACGCGCGCGCGGTCGAGTGGAGAATGCTCAATTGGTTCTCATTAGTAAAAATAAGGGGGACCCTGAGAATCCGTCGTCCTACAGGCCACTAAGCCTACTTAACACGACCGGAAAACTGTACGAGTTATTGCTTAGACCAAGGCTTCTACAGTCGATAAAGGACGCAGGAGACTTATCAGACCAACGCACGGGTTTCGAAAAGGGCGCTCAACCATCGGAGCGATAACCTTTGTGAAAACCATTTTCGACAAGCATAACACCAGGTGCCACGCAACCAGGCCTCTGGTCTTACTGGCTACGTTGGACGTTAGGAACGCCTTCAATTCGGCGAGATGGGTGGATATCCTGGAAGCGCTGGAAACAGCATTCCGGGTGCCCGACTATCTTCTCCGGGTTGTAAGGGACTACCTGAGGGACCGACGTCTCACATACGAGACCATTAACGGACGGAAAGTCAGACGAATAACTGCAGGAGTCGCCCAGGGATCCATTCTGGGGCCAGACTTCTGGAACGTACTGTATGACAGTCTTTTACGAATGGAGATGCCGACAGACACATCCCTCGTCGCTTACGCTGATGACGTTGCGGCCATTATCATATCATCTATATCATCTATATACACACCTGATTCAGCTAAAGCTGAACCAGGTTATGCGGCGGGTGACTGAATGTATGAAAGACCACGGACTGCAAATCGCGGTACAAAAAACAGAACTTGTCCTTCTAACTAGACGAAGAATCGACACGGGGATACCGTTGACAGTCGGACGCGAACGGGTGGTGGTCCGTGACGAGGTTAAGTATCTAGGGGTGACTTTGGATACAAAACTGAGTTTCTGGCCTCACATACGCACGGTGACTAAAAAGGCACAAGAAAAGACAAAAGCCTTAAGCAGACTCATGGCTAATACGAATGGACCGAGACCGAGCACTCGACAACTACTAATGAGCGTTACCTACTCGATCATGCTATATGGAGCGGAAATCTGGGCGGACGCGTTACACATTAAGAGACGGGCGAAAGCGATGACTAGCGTACAGCGGGTGGGTGCGTTAAGAATCGCGTGCGCGTACAGAACGGTGTCCGAAAACGCTGTTCTTGTTATCGCGGGCGTAATTCCGATCGAGCTACTCGCGACGGAACGAAAGCGCATATAGATCGAAGCGCGGACACGGGACGGGTCGACGCTGCGACAGACGAACGTACGAAAACAATGGAACTCTGGCAAACACGGTGGACAAATACCCAACAGGCGCGATGGACACGTAGCTTATCCCTGCGGTTACTCCGTGGAAGGGGAGAAAGCACGGTGAGGTAGACTTCTATCTCACCCAATTTTTCTCTGGACACGGATACTTCCGCTGCTATCTACACAAGATGGGCAGACTTGCTTCACCTGAATGTAAGTACTGTGGATGGGTCTATGATGACGCTGATCATACGTTCTTCGCCTGCAGGCGATGGGCAGATCAACGTCAACGACTTGAAATGGACATAGAAGCGATCACGCCGGAAAACGTGACGAGACTTATGACGACGAACGCGGACAACTGGCGCCTGGTCGCAAATTACGTTACGAATGTTCTGCGGAGCAAAAAAGCAGATGGATGTCTGACAGATTGAGCGTATGTGATTCGAGAATGAACGAGTAAAAGAATGAATGTGTTTTTTGGACACGCAAGGACAGCTGCCCAGTCTGAAGTAATGTGAATAACAGTTCCGGGCTGGTGTCGGTGCGAACAGAGATATGTGGGTTTAGTGGGTATTAGTAGTTTGCTCCTACTGAGTCCCACACTCGGTGGACTGTCTGCTCTTGCGACGGGGTGGATAGTTTGCCGGTTGTGCGTAAAATGTCATTACCACAGACTCCAAAAAAAAAAAAAATAATGACATTAATCAATAGTTAAGAAACAAATACCACGATTAAGAGTATTCTAATAATGTTTAATAATAGTAACTTCTACAAAAATTAAGTATTAAATTTTGGCAATATGTATTTATAATTAAAAATAGTAATATAGGGTAAAATTTACAATCGAATAATTAATTACATTTACAACAGAATTTATGATGATAGAAATAACTTACAGCCTTTTACCGATCGAACAATACAAAAGAAATGTAAAATACAATCAAATGACATGGATAATTTAAGAATGAATACAACGTTGTGAAAACGAAAGAAAGACCAAAAGAAGAAATTTTTAAAATAAAAGAATAAGATAGTGTTCACTTTCACTAATATACTTCAAATAGATGAGATCCGTGGTTCAGAAATTTGCTAAAAATTTGCTAAAGAGCTTACGTACGCTTATTAAAATATTTAATAATAAAAAATTTAATATTTAAATAAACTGCTTCGGATCAATTTCCATTAATATTTCATAAAATGACCCGAATCACGATTCGACGTCAAGGCGAAATCGTTCAAAAAGAAGATTATTTGCCTTTTCAAAATATAATTTAACAACAAAAAAAAAGAATAATAAAGAAAAAGAATGGGTGAGGTCATTAGGTATTAAAATAAAAAAATAACAAGGGTTAAATTAGATTAAATAATTACAAATCGAAATTGTCGAAGTTGGTATAAGGTTAGTTATTATTTAAATAGTTATATTTGTATACAATAAAACCTTAGTTTTACTTCTAAATTTAGGATTTATTGTATTAAATGTATTAATAATTTATTTAATTTTTTAAATTCAAATATTAATTTGATTTTATATTATTTATTATTTGTTATTCGTAAAAAAAACTTAAGGATTAATTGTACTATTTATAATAATTCGATAGAAAATGATATTATAGATTATTAAATATTAATATTCCGATAAAAATTTATTTATATAATTCTCTATTTTTAATTCTCTTTGCTCATCACCCCGTATACCCATTAAAAGGGTTTTTTACAGGGACACCCCTACCACCTATGTGTGGAGGTGAAAACATTCCATTTTTCCCATCCCGGTCCCCCACCGTCTCGCATTCGCCCGGGGTTATGCCCGTGAGGAAGGGAAAACCTTCCCCGAGACGGCCGGTGTATTGAAACATTCTGTTTAGATGTTCAGGTCACCTTGCGTAGGCTCAAACACCGAAACCGAATGTTCCACACCTTCCGCTCAAGTGTGGAAAAACACCTAACCGATCCCGAAAGCCGCACAAGAATGGTGTCACCCATCCAAGTGCCAACCGCACTCAGTGCTGCTTAACTTTCGTGATCGGCCGAGGTGCGTCTCCGCCACCGTGTCGGTTAAAATTTATTTATATATTTTTGTAATAATTTTTATATCTAATTAAAAGAATTTGAATTGTATATATTTATTTAGTTTTTAGTTATAATGATTTTATCATTAATACAAGTGTTTAGTGTTAATTTTAATTTAGATTGGATATTCCTATATATGTATTTAATGACAAATTCCCAAGTTAATTTATTAAATTCAAAAGCCGAATAAAAATTAAGATCACAAAAAGTTGTATAAATAAAAATTTAATAATCTCGAATAATCAAAATTACGAAAGAAAGAGAGATAAAAAGAAATAAAAATATTTGTAAACGAGGTGAAATTAATTTAAATCTGTCTTCGATAATATTCACTAAAATCACTCTAATCATGCTCCGACGGCAAGGTGAAAATTACAATTACTTCATTTTACATTAAAAAGGTAAGACAAGAAAGTTGTTTATCAATACTTCTTTCATTAATTTTATTAAAATAACAAATAATTAAACCGGAGAAAATGATCAAATAATTAATAATAAATTTGCAAAGAGGAAAAGACTTTAACTTGAAGAAAAAAAAATTTATTAGTTATTAAAGTATTTAAATGTAATAAAAAAAAGGAAATTTTCAGTCATACATGAACAATAAATAGTCATTGTCGGATAAAATATTAAGAGGAAAGAGAGAGATAAAAAAAAACAGGCCGTCAAAATCTCGACATATAATCGTGTCCCTGTTCGGGCGCCAGTTTTTATTATAGTTTATAGGGACGATCTGTCGAAACTTTGACGATCCGTTCAATATAATTATAAATAATTATATAAATGAATCAGGCGGAATAGTAATTAACGATATGATCTTACCTTTTGGAGACTCGGGCAGCCAGGCGATAATGATATATATGTATATATTGGTTGATTTTAAGGTTCAATGAATGAATAATTGGATGTTTCTCCTCCTATCTTTCAGAACTTAACTTTATTCACAAGAAAACACGAAACGCGAAAACATAAGGTTACAAATAAAGAATAAATTTCGAGAATAAATTACGAGTAACACAATGAGATGAAAATTGAAATTAGGCGCGGCTAAACTCTTTTGCCGGGCGGATATTGTCGAACGAAAAACTGACACTAATTGTCGTACGAGCCGAGGGAGATTCTTTTCTAGCGGCTGGGAGAGAACTGGCCCCGGGGCAAGTGCAATGTCGGGAAGGAACTAGGAGAGGACCTTTCCTACTCCTAATTACTTCCCCCCATTGACGTCACGCAGATGGCCTTCGCTCGTCAAAGTTGCAGTGTTGTGCATTCCTTGACTAGCGATAAGGAATCCGCGCGACTTTGTTAGCCCCGAGTCGTTCTTACATATATTTCTCAAATATGTTTTCATCTTAATCCCAACTTATTATAATTAATTTGGTATATAACAATAATGTTGATCTACAATTAAGCAGTTCGAATTACATGTCGGCTCGTCTCTCAAGTATCGAAAACTGAGAGTACTAAAATTAAAATCAAACATATTGTAAAAGTGCGTAATTAAATAAATTATACTTTATGTATTTACTTAAACTTAACCAAGTGTTAATTATTGATTCCCCAAAATCCAAGGAAGCAGAAAACTTCAAACAAGGGAGATTTAATAAGTAAGTAATGTATCTATTTTAAAATAATAAACGTTAGTGTGGAAAGAGTAATCCTGCCTCAAGATATACTTAAATTGTCCTGAAAATACTCCTAGTTTACTTAAGGGGTCAAGCCTGGGTTGACTGCTCAAAAAATCGATTTTTTTTATTAACTTTTTTTAAAATATTTCTTATATAAAACATTATCCCAAAATTTGAAAAAAAAAATTTTCGCAAGTTTTAATTGAATAAAGTAAGCATTAATGGACATTTTTTCTCTAAAATTATTTTTGTAAAAAAACATTTTATTTTAATTTAACTAAAATAATAATTGCGAGGTTTTCGACGTTTACATACAAGTATATTAAACGAAGCAACTATCAAGCGTAGAGTATGGTAAAGTAGAAATCTACTTTACCATACGATTCAAATTTAACAGTTAATAAATAAATAATTCCTTTTACTCTAATACACTGCACAAATACGTACAGTTCTATTTGAAGTAAATATTTTCTGCAGTGATAAAGTATTTACATTATTTTAGTAAATACTCAGTGGATTTTAAATTAAAAGTATATTTTTGACGTTATAAATTTATACAAAAAAAGAGCAGTAAAAAAAATGCCAGACTCAAGGAATAGAATACCTGGTACATCTGCTCATAAAAAAATTATCAGCATCAATAAGAACCAACTACGATGCACTTCCATCAACATCGATGGAATTCACAACACCAAAGCTACAATCCAGATCAAGTAAAAAGTTAAAAACTGATACCATTGAAGAAAGTAGGACACAAAATAGAATTATAGATATATTACTACTTTTCCCAACATTAGAAGAATTTTTAGTTTGTCAGAATTGTCATGGTACAGTTAAATTTTTTGAAGTCGATGTGAGAGGTTTGGAAAGTAAAATAACAATAACATGTACAAACTGTTAAAAGGTATTTGTTATTGATTCGAGCAGAAAAGTTGGAAAAAAAGTAATGCTTATGAAATAAATTGACGTATAGTGTACACAATGAGAACTCTTTGTCATGGGCATGCTGGTTTAGTTACTTTTTGTGGAAATATGGATTTGCCGAGTCCAGTTTCTCACAATAATTATGACATTATTAATACGGAGATAAAAATGTTTGTAAAGAAGTTGGTAAAGAGTCCATGAAAGCAGCTGTCCAGCAAATATATGATTCAACGAGTCTGAATTGCCATATAAGTGTATCAGGTGATGGTTCTTGGAGGAAGCGAGGATTCAATTCTCTTCAAGGTGTTGCAAGTTTGATACTGCATAAGAATGGAAAAGTAATTGACGTTTCTCAAAAGCAATCTTTTTGCAGAGCATGTGAATTGCCACCAGAAGAAAACACAGAAAAATATAGAGAATGGTACAACGTACATCAAACTAGTTGCTCCGCCAACCACACTGGTAGTTCTGGCAAGATGGAAGTAGACGTAGATACGTAAATTGTAGATATGTTTCAAAGATCTGAATCACTTTATGGCATAAAATATGCTAATTATATTGGAGATGGAGACTCCAAAGTTTATAAAGCGTTGTGCGATGTCAAACCTTATGGAAAAGATGATTTTTATTCCACTGGAGCAAATTGAGGTTTGTAACACTTTCACAAATACACATAAAATAAATTAAACCACATAATATCACACTAAGCAGTAATACACTGAACATAAGAAAATCATGGAAGACTTGTCATGTGAGAGAGAGAGAAAGAGAGAGAGAAAGAGATATTGTACACAACTGTCAAACAGTATTTGTTTTCACTGCATTATTTACTTACTTTTAATTAAATTTAATGCTTATAATACAAATTATAATCATATAATATAGTATATAATTTTTTATCAAAATATTTTTTAAAATCCATATAATTTTCATGCATTAATATTCAACAATAGCTAAGTATTCTTGTAGTTTTAAAAAATTTTATTCCTCTTTTTATAAAGAAACTGATTCTTGAAGTTGATTTTCTGTTATTTTAGATAATACTGTAACGGTTTTGCTATTTTTTAATAATAATAATAAATAATACCAATTGACTACCGTTAAACAATAGTCTCACTACGCGATCAGCCGCTCAGTAATAATACGAGTCTATAAGACACGTATAGGCGGAGGCGGCGGTATCCTTTACTTAGCGCGAACGCGAACGAAAGTAAAAGGGCAAACAATAAGAGTGAAAACACGATGTTTAATTTAAAATAAAAAAACAAGAGTATATTATCAAAAAGAGGTATACACGCGTGCTGCTGCACGCGAGATCGCAGGTCGATACGCGATATTGATAAAGAGTGAAAGAGAGAGAGACTACAAAACTGGCACTTACAGTGCGTGAGCCGCGATGGATAATTAAACAACCAGGCGAAGTCTGCGTGGTCGCTATTCTCCTTAGCTTCCTGGGCTGCGTCGTCGCCGAACAAACTATTACAGCTTCACTGGGTCACCAGCACAGCACCAGGATCACAAGCGGCACGAGGCAATCGAAAATATGGAGAGAAGAATAAAACAACAAAGTTTTTCAAGACGGTTGAGATTAATCACACGGTTGATATCAGTCTAACGGTTGAATTCAATCTAAGTACTCTCGCACTTACGAACCGAAAACTCTCTCTCTCTTTCCCTACTTTTACCTTTACGAAGGTCGGCGAAAATCGCCGAAAATCGTCGAACGTCGACCTGTAACAACTGTAACGATTAATACACAGGCTAGACAGAGAGAGAGAGAGAGAGAGAGAGAGAGAGAGAGAGAGAGAGAGAGATTGTAACGAGCAATGTAATATAATCAAATATTAGATTGATTCGTTACAATACACGGCCTGGATGGCCATCTTGTTAATTTACAAATATAAATAAATATTTATATTATTTTATTTTAATTCTAAGTTTGCTTTTGCTCTCCCCGCTCCCGCCGACATCCTAACTTAAAATAATCGTGTCGAGGCAAGGAGGATCGCCCAAATCCTCCACACCGTTCGTCCCAGCGAACTCATGTTCCTGGCGACAGCCCGCAGTTCGGATAAATTAAATAATTGTGTGCGCGGTATTGGGCAACGCGGACCAACGGTCAAGTTTAATTACAAAAATTAATTAAAATCACCGTGACAGGACGTTCGGTTTCGTCCTCACCGTTTTAAATTAAAATAAAATTGTCGGCCATCTTTTCGCGCGCGAGAAGTGTCGCGGCGAAACGTGAACGGGTTGAGTTTTGAGAGAGAGAGAGAGAGAGAGAGAGAGAGAGAGAGAGAGAGAGAGAGAGTCAGTTGTACGAGTTAGAGGTATACACCGGTATATCGGGAGAGAGTTCGCGCGCGACCGTGTTCAGCCGGAAGCGCCCGATCTCACCGAGATCGGTCTCTCCCGATCGTAAGCTTGACGAGAGATCTTTGCTAGTTTGTATGGGAGCGGCAAAGTAGGGAGAGAGTAGCTTGCGCCGCGGATCGCGAGCAGCGAGAATCCCCCCCGAACAGCGCGCAGGGAAGATTTTGCGAGAGCCGATCATCATCGGCTCTCTCCGATTGCACCCGCGAGTGGGAGTGAGAGAGAGAATCCCTAGTCGCTGGGAATTGGAGTTAGGTGCTAGGCAGGCTATATGGTGTGTGAGAGAGAGATAGAGATAGCGCGATCGCCTAGCCCTTTCGCGTGTATAAAGTCTTTGCAGCTGGATTCGCCGAGGGAAACCACTGCGGCGAATTATTTTATTTCAGTTAATAAAATAAATTCGTTCCAGCGCGGGATCTAATTTATATTTGTTGTGTGAGAGTGTTTTGAAAGTAGATCCTTTCGGGAGAGGTAGCTGCCCCACTCCCTCCCTTTTAAAGCAAATTTTAAAATTATTTAATTTTATTTCTCTTTTATACGGGACGCGGCGAAACCATTGTTATTGTTTTTTTTGAGTTCGAGAGCGAAATTTTTGTTGCTTTCTCCCCTCCCTGACATGTATTATATATACTTATAATTTAGTAATTGTGAATATTATTTATTACTAATTATTTTATAATATATGTAACATTTTATTTATGTATATAAAATATATTTTGCAACTTTTGTTAATTATTTAGACTTGTTTGCAAGTTAAATAATTAACATTAAGTAACTTTGTGTGAATCAGCCGCAAAGTTACAATAGTTGTAATATTAATTATTTAAACTCGTGTGTGAGTAAAATAATTAAAATTATTTTTGAATTACAATTATCTGACAGTGATTACTTAATTTAATATTTGGTATTTATTAAGTATTACTGTTCACGATACTTGTATTATATTTTTGAAAATTTTGAGTGTGAAAAATTTTTTTTTTATAACTCGTGTTAATTGTTTAGACTTTTTGCAAGTTAAACAATTAATGTTAAGTATCTTTGTGTGATTGTTCCGCAAAGATACGAGAGTTATAATATATAATTATTTAGACTCGAGAGTGAGTTAAATAATTGAATTTTTTTTGCATGTATTTTAATGATTGGCATCTAACATAATATTTTGTATTCGTTATTTGCTGTGAAATTTTAATATATGTAAAAAACTTTCTTTTCTCTTTTTGTGTTTTTACATTATTTCTCTACAGATTTTTACCAGTTATTTAGACTTGTTTGTTAGTTAAATAATTGGTTATTATTTTTTTTTTGTGTGTTTGAGTAAAATAATTCGGTGTATAAATTTAATTGTTTAGACTTGTTAGCAAGTTCAATAATTAAATTTTCATTTCCTTTTTTACATAAATTGAACGAAAAAGAAATGTAAATTATTTCAACTTGGTAGTAACATATATTATTTATTTAGTCCTTCTTAGGATAAAATAAATATATTTCCCTGAAAAATTGTCATTTGGGACGACAATTAGTGAAATAATAATTTTGTTGCAAACCATACGGGATTTACAACATTTAGTAAATACCCCTACTGTTGAAATAATTTAATTAAATTTGGGTTTGTAGTGTAGTGTAAATTATAAAGGAAAATTTTTTTTTGTTTTGGGCTTTGATAAGCAAAATAATAAATGGTGTCTTGGTGTGTGTGAATCACAAGACACTGTATTTATTTTTATATTTATTTTAAGATTAATTATTTAGGCTCGTTAGCGAGATAAATAATTTGATTCTTATTTTCTTTTCTTTTCTTCCTTTATAATTTGTTGTTCTGTATTTATTAATAGATTGAAACTTTAATTATTTCAATTTTCATAACAAAACAAATTCTTTTCGCCAGTGAGGAATCGTTTGGATTATAACTGGCGAGAGAGATATTTTGGGAAATCGTCAAATTTACCATTACTTGTAAATTACCGACGATATTGAAATAATTTAAAGTTTTTTTTGTTAATAATTATTTTTGCTTGCAGAAGCAATTGTATAGAGTCTTAGTGTGTGTGAGTTACAAGACACTATTATAAACATTAATTATTTAGACTTGTGTGCAAGTTAAATAATTAATTTTAATTTGGTACAAGTGTTAAGTGTGTGATTTACCACAACTTTAACCATCAAAATTTAATTATTTTGTCCTTCTAAGGACGAAATAAATTTCTTTTAAAGAAAATTTTTTGGATTTTGATCAAGTAAATTAATTTTGTTGGTACACTAGTCGGTGCATTTTTACAATTTATTGTAATTAAGTCGATACCAAAATTTTTTTTACTCGTTGGGAGTAATAATTATTTTATTGTGGTGAGTCCAACAAAATAATTTCCAATTAAAAATTGAATACTTCAGAAGTATTTGAAACACTAGGGATTTCATCTGAAATCCCGGTTGAGAGTACTTCTCCCGACGTAACACGTCGGCTGCTGCTGGTCAAAAAAATAATGGCCAGCAGCTATGAAGCCCGAATGGCCCAGCTTATGCGTGAATCACGCATAACTAGGGATATTCGTCGGGAAACGAAGAAGCTTCCGATTGAAGCAGTGTATGTCCAATTGGAGCATCTAAGTTTAAACGCAAATGGCGAAGAGGCGGAGTGCCGCGAACGCCTTTTGCGTCACCGGATAAGATGTGTAGATATTAATCTGGAAATACCATGGTTTCCTGAATACGATGAGAATGTAAGGGCAGAGCCTGCACATAAACCTCTAGTATGTCAGGAACTATGGAAAATTAGGAAACCTCGTTCCAGGATAGGGAGTGTGGTCCCATCAGGAACGGAAGTTTCTTGCGAGTCCGAAATGTCGGATCGCGAAAGGGTTGCTAGTGACAGAGCACCTATCCCTGAAGAAGATGGAGCTCTGTGACCAAGTGATCAGTCTAGAAACTCGCCAATGAGTACTGCACAAAGTCCGAGGTTGGCATCAACAGGTGCTATACCTAAACGGTTTGGTGAGGTACTGCGAGCAAACACAACCACGACTACTATCCCTTATGTTCCTGTTTCGGTGGCTGCAACCTCATGCACAACCACTACGTCGACGGTTACGACCGTGACGACTGCTCAACTCGGAGGTTTTTATGCACCCGCACATTACCTCCCAATTGAAGAGCAGAGAAACAGCGGACATCTTGGCACTAGAGAGAGTGAAGTGCCAACACAACATTTTGACTTGGGTTCGCAGACGGAAGCCGCCCGTCGTACGTCACGAGGATACACCTCTAGACAATACGACACCAGGCAATCCGAGGCTAATACAACCGAACGTCAATTTGTTGATGATAGGAATGGATATGATCTTCCTAATGACGTCAGTGTTCAATCTTACGAAAAACCGAGGTTTGAACAGAGACGTCGTGAGACCTCTTCTAAGACTTGTGAGGGACAAGATAGAAGAGAGAGGCGTGAGTACACGACTCCAAACAGAAAACCACGATACCATCGTTCTGTGAGTAGAGCCTGAAGCAACGATGAACGTCGTGATAGCTGTACGGAGAGACGTACTCAGATACGTCAGACCAACCGTAAACTCGACGACCGAGCACAGCCGGAAATTCCGGAGCCAGGTCACAAAGAGAGGTAAAGAAACGCCTCGAGAGAAACGTGCGGTGGCCACATGCAATCAGTATACTCAGACGGATTCGTCCGATGGGTATCAGTCTGATCGCGAACCTACTCGTAGGAGGTCCGATTCTCGTAGGGCGGCTGAAGGCCGACAAGAGAATAGGAATCCTTCTACCAGTAGGCGTAGGAGTTCCAGGACGGATAATAGAGACGACCGTCGGGAAAGAGAGTCCTACGAAGCCAGGCCAAGGTATCGTGAAGACGATAACCGAACGCACGATCGGACAGGGTGCGCACGAAAGCTGCGTATCTGGAACATGTCCTTTGATGGTGACACCAAAAAGGACGCGGAAGAGTTTCTGAACCGTTTGCACGACTTCAGAAATGACAACGAGTTCTCAGATCGCAGGATGTTCAGTGCCCTGCCCAATGTGTTCTCAAAATCAGCTCCGTTCTGATATAGAACAGTTCAGCCATCTCTTCGAGATTGGCGTGATTTTGAGATCGATTTCCTAACTGAATATGGCCGTATAATAAATGACGAAGATTTACTCATGGAACTTCGATCAAGAACACAAAATGAGGGAGAAAAGGCTACGACGTCCTTGAATTGTTTCAGAGCGATCGTAAATAAGTTTAAACGCCCTCCCTCATTAGAACAACAAGTGAAGATGGCCTACTCGCAGATGAGGCCAGGTTACCGTAGGTACATACCAGTACGACAAATCAGGAATTTCTCTGATTTGACAAGCTACGGTAAAGAGTACGAGCAGCATTTAACATGGGACACGAAATTTTCCAGTTCCAACGTTAAGCGTGAAAAGCTCGTACCAGAAGCTTTTCCGAAACAGAGTAGTGGAGCACGAGTTTCGGGTAAAGTGGCAAATATTACCGAAAAGAGTAAGGATGAGTCTTCTCATTCGGATAAACAGTCGTCTAAGAAAACTATTAAGAAGAAGAGCAAGAAAAGTGCGAAAAACTCGCCAATTCTTCTTCAAGCGAATACGAAGCAGCGGCTGTGTACGGTACTTCCAACGTCGCTAATAGTTTTCAGAAACGATACGGCAAATCGAATAATGGAGTGAGTGCTTACAATTCGAAATCCGTATCGTACGTGCCTGTTTCTCAACAGTCACCTGGGCAACAAAAACAGAGCTCGGGCAAAAGAGAAAGACGTGCTTTGACGAATTCTCAACTGCCCCAGCAAAATGTTTTTGTCCCACAAATGGCACAAAACCTGGTGAGGTATGTGCAACCACAGGCGACGGCAGTAAAGCCAACGGACCTGAGCACCAACTTTGTCGGCGTATGTTTCACATGCCAAAAAGTCGGTCATAGATCGTCGGGTTGCCCGAGCCGAACATGCTACCGATGCGGAAACATTGGGCACTCCACTGAGCAGTGCTCTACCGAATTGGTAGCAAAGGAGTGCCAGCTGTGTGGAACTAGTGGCGTTACATTCCAAACATGTTCTAACTGCGTCAGGTTCCTCCAAAACGTGGGAAACCTGAACGCAGGGCACCCGAGCTACCCCGGGCGCCCTGCACTGCAGTAAGTAAACCGCATGGTTTACAAGGGCAAGAGTTTAAGGTTGGAGAACCCTCTAAACTCTTTAAGAAGTCTATCATTTGCTGACTTCTCTAAAAAGGATCCTAAATGTTCTGGGGATTCGACAGATGGAAAAGTTCTTAGAACACAACCTGTCAATCCCACCCGAGCTTTGCAAGGTAAAACAGAACAAGGAACCTTATTAAACCAACAAAAGCGTGAGGCTAAAGATTGGGCTAAGGAACTCCAAAGGCAAATATACTCTGGTAGCAGAGATATAATCGGTGAAGAAGGCGTAAAGAGATCATTATCTCAGCCGCTTAGCACCATCGGAATGAACGACCTTGGTTGTTGCACATCGTCACCCCGTTGTGACACACCTAGTAAAGAGGACAAGAAGCCCTTGGTGGAACAAGAAGCCCTTGGTGAAGGTAGTTGTCGATGGTGTGCATAACATGAACCGTACAAACTCGTTGCCGAGAAGTACAGTTCAGGGGGGGGGGGCAGATGCTGTACCAAGTACATCTAAACTGACGCACACAGCATCGACTCCTAACGACGATAGTCAAACCGATCAGATAATTGCTGGAATCCAATCGGATAACCGGCTATTCTTTTTGATACGACTCGGTGGAAAGGACTTAAAGCACTTTTCGATCCTGGCGCCTTGGCCTCTCTTGTACGATCAGATGTTGTCGAACAGTACAAGTTTAAACACCTGTCAAGGTTATCGTGAAAGGTGTGGCTGGACCAGAGCACTTAAAGTCCTTGGCCTAATCGACATTCTATTCTGTGTAGAAGGCCTTGATGGCAATATGCAACTGAAAATTGTAGAGAATATTGAGCATTCCATCATTCTCTGTATGGATTTTCTACAACATTGGAATATGAAAGTCAAATTAGGCGAAGCTATCTGGCGTATTGGCGAGAGTGATTGGAGACACTTCGTCAGAAATGACAACGAGTTCTCAGATCGCAGGATGTTCAGTGCCCTGCCCAATGTGTTCTCAAAATCAGCTCCGTTCTGATATAGAACAGTTCAGCCATCTCTTCGAGATTGGCGTGATTTTGAGATCGATTTCCTAACTGAATATGGCCGTATAATAAATGACGAAGATTTACTCATGGAACTTCGATCAAGAACACAAAATGAGGGAGAAAAGGCTACGACGTCCTTGAATTGTTTCAGAGCGATCGTAAATAAGTTTAAACGCCCTCCCTCATTAGAACAACAAGTGAAGATGGCCTACTCGCAGATGAGGCCAGGTTACCGTAGGTACATACCAGTACGACAAATCAGGAATTTCTCTGATTTGACAAGCTACGGTAAAGAGTACGAGCAGCATTTAACATGGGACACGAAATTTTCCAGTTCCAACGTTAAGCGTGAAAAGCTCGTACCAGAAGCTTTTCCGAAACAGAGTAGTGGAGCACGAGTTTCGGGTAAAGTGGCAAATATTACCGAAAAGAGTAAGGATGAGTCTTCTCATTCGGATAAACAGTCGTCTAAGAAAACTATTAAGAAGAAGAGCAAGAAAAGTGCGAAAAACTCGCCAATTCTTCTTCAAGCGAATACGAAGCAGCGGCTGTGTACGGTACTTCCAACGTCGCTAATAGTTTTCAGAAACGATACGGCAAATCGAATAATGGAGTGAGTGCTTACAATTCGAAATCCGTATCGTACGTGCCTGTTTCTCAACAGTCACCTGGGCAACAAAAACAGAGCTCGGGCAAAAGAGAAAGACGTGCTTTGACGAATTCTCAACTGCCCCAGCAAAATGTTTTTGTCCCACAAATGGCACAAAACCTGGTGAGGTATGTGCAACCACAGGCGACGGCAGTAAAGCCAACGGACCTGAGCACCAACTTTGTCGGCGTATGTTTCACATGCCAAAAAGTCGGTCATAGATCGTCGGGTTGCCCGAGCCGAACATGCTACCGATGCGGAAACATTGGGCACTCCACTGAGCAGTGCTCTACCGAATTGGTAGCAAAGGAGTGCCAGCTGTGTGGAACTAGTGGCGTTACATTCCAAACATGTTCTAACTGCGTCAGGTTCCTCCAAAACGTGGGAAACCTGAACGCAGGGCACCCGAGCTACCCCGGGCGCCCTGCACTGCAGTAAGTAAACCGCATGGTTTACAAGGGCAAGAGTTTAAGGTTGGAGAACCCTCTAAACTCTTTAAGAAGTCTATCATTTGCTGACTTCTCTAAAAAGGATCCTAAATGTTCTGGGGATTCGACAGATGGAAAAGTTCTTAGAACACAACCTGTCAATCCCACCCGAGCTTTGCAAGGTAAAACAGAACAAGGAACCTTATTAAACCAACAAAAGCGTGAGGCTAAAGATTGGGCTAAGGAACTCCAAAGGCAAATATACTCTGGTAGCAGAGATATAATCGGTGAAGAAGGCGTAAAGAGATCATTATCTCAGCCGCTTAGCACCATCGGAATGAACGACCTTGGTTGTTGCACATCGTCACCCCGTTGTGACACACCTAGTAAAGAGGACAAGAAGCCCTTGGTGGAACAAGAAGCCCTTGGTGAAGGTAGTTGTCGATGGTGTGCATAACATGAACCGTACAAACTCGTTGCCGAGAAGTACAGTTCAGGGGGGGGGGGCAGATGCTGTACCAAGTACATCTAAAATGACGCACACAGCATCGACTCCTAACGACGATAGTCAAACCGATCAGATAATTGCTGGAATCCAATCGGATAACCGGCTATTCTTTTTGATACGACTCGGTGGAAAGGACTTTAAAGCACTTTTCGATCCTGGCGCCTTGGCCTCTCTTGTACGATCAGATGTTGTCGAACAGTACAAGTTTAAACACCTGTCAAGGTTATCGTGAAAGGTGTGGCTGGACCAGAGCACTTAAAGTCCTTGGCCTAATCGACATTCTATTCTGTGTAGAAGGCCTTGATGGCAATATGCAACTGAAAATTGTAGAGAATATTGAGCATTCCATCATTCTCTGTATGGATTTTCTACAACATTGGAATATGAAAGTCAAATTAGGCGAAGCTATCTGGCGTATTGGCGAGAGTGATTGGAGACACTTCGTCAGAGGTACAGCTCATAACATCGAATCGAGGATTTCCGCTGAATGTGCTGGTATAATTGAGATACAGGACGACCAGCGGAAACAAGTCAAAGAGTTAGTTGAAAGCCTACTCTTGACCTCGGGAGACGTCCACGGCTTTACGACGTTAACGGAGCATCACATAGAGGTTGAACCTGGTGCAAGACCGGTTCGTCATAAGCCAAGACGTATGTCTCCCAAGGTCCTCAAATTTGCCCAGAGTGAGGTCGAAAAGATGTTTGACAAGGGCATTATTGAACCGAGTGCGAGTGATTGGTCAGCTGCTCCGGTCATCGTTCGCAAGGACGAAGGAAGTTATTGCTTCTGTATCGATTTTCGAGACTTTAATGCAGTCACAAAACGTGATTCTTATTCAATTCCTAATATGGATACCATATTGGATAAGCTGCATAATGCAAGGTACATATCAAAAAACGATCTTAAGAAAGCGTACTTCCAAATATTAATGGCCGAGGCGAGCCGGCATTATACTGCATTTGCTGTACCAGGGTCGGGGCTGTGGCAGTTCACGAGAATGCCCTTTGGCCTCATAAATGCTCCTGTGACCTTTGCACGGCTTATAGATGCAATTTTCGGGCCTAAGGTGGAACCTCATGTGTTTGGTTATCTAGACGACTTGATCGTCATTACCGAAACTTTCGAGGACCATCTAAAATGGCTCGAATACGTACTAAGGACGATGAATGACGCTGGACTCGAAGTAAATCGAGAGAAGTGTGAGTTTTGTTGTTCCAGTGTAACGTTCCTTGGGTACAAATTGGACGCGGACGGCTTGAGGCCTGATGAGGAACGAGTCGCTCCAGTCCTTAACTACCCTACCCCTCGTAATGTCAAACAGCTGAGATCCTTTCTCGAGATGGTACGCTGGTACTCTCGATTCATTAATCGAGAAGCTGACATTAAAGCTCCCCTTACCAAGTTGCTGCGTAAAGACCAGGCTTGGGATTGGGGCGAGGAGCAGGAGGAGGCGTTTCGTCAGCTTAGAGTTGCGTTAGCTGAATCGCCTGTATTAGCCCGTCCAGACTTTGCTAAGCCATTTACCGTCCAAAGCGACGCTAGTGACTTAGCAATAGGTGCGGTGTTTAATGCTTGGCTCTCATATGGACTATTAAGAGATTGAGACCATACATTGAGGCCTATCGATTCACGGCTGTGACCGACCATAGTGCTCTCATATGGCTCAAAAATCTCAAGGAGCCGTCGGGTAGGTTAGCACGATGGATACTTGAAATGCAGCAATGGGACTTTGAAATAGTGCATAAGAAAGGAGCCTTGCACTATGTCCCAGACGCGCTTTCTCGTGCCATCAACCCAGACCCCGACGAAGAAGAGATTGCCTCGTTCGAAGTAATTACAGACCCATGGTATATTGCTAGATTAAACGATGTATGCTCATGCCCTCGAAGATTTCCGGAGTGAGTAATTGAGGATGATATGCTATATCGATTTACAAGTGGTAAACTCCTGGACTCTGTATCAGAACGAGAGGAAGGCTGGCGTCTTGTGCTATCCTTAGAGCAGAGGAACCGAGTTCTAGTAGATTCCTATTTCCACCCAGCTATGGGTCACATGGGAATTGAAAAAACTTACGAACGCGTTGCAAGAGATTATTATTGTCCAAGTATCTACCACGATACCCACCAATTTGTCTTACGGTGTCTGATATGTCAGAACTATAAGACGTCTCAAGCAGGTCCTCAAGGCTTATGATTTAAATTGGCCGTACACTTTCCTAAGGTGCGTAAGGCATGTCCGCTAAACTGGCACCAAAGTATGACAGACCCTTTGAAGTTAAAAAAGTACTATCTCCAGTAGTTCTGAGACTAGAAGAGTCTGGTCGGAATCGGACCGAGGTACACATATCCGTTGTGAAGAGATATGTACCACCTCGGGTTGCCATGTAAAGCGGTAGGGAAAACGTATCGGCGTACGTGAGAACAGTCAGCGAAGGCTGGGCTTGCTGACTGAATTCCACGTCAATATCATACGAAGCACGAAGAATCGTTGAAGCAGCCTCCAATTGAAGAAAAGAAGAGAAGCGTACAGCGCGCAGTCGTGGATAGATTGTGCCTTTCTTTCGACTCGGCCTTCCCGAGGGAAGTGGAGTCTAGGGGGGAGGGGGGGCTTTGTGACGGAAATCGTCACACAATCAATTCACGACGAATAGAATATTTAAATTCGCGAATTGTAAGTCGTCGGAGCCTTTCGTATGTCAAGGCCAACCGACGACACTTATTTGTTTAGAGAAATCAAGTGTACAATTACGTGCGCAATAGTACGTAGGAATGAGAGCGCGAGAGTGTGTGTGTGTGTTTCCCACTCTCATCCCTTTTTCGGAAAATTAGGCGATTGCCTAATCAGTACGTCCTGATCTGCCGCTCGAGGCGGACAAAAATCTATTCGGTGCCGATTGTTATCGTTTTTCCGGCTAAGAAAAGGCGTGTGAGGCGCAAAGCCGTCGAGTTCCGGATTATCCTCGCGAGGTGTACCGCGAGTGATTTGGTGAGTGAGTAGGACGGGAAGTGTGTGAATGAATGCGGACGCGGTTCGCGAGGCACTCGCCGCGGCACAGGGCCGCCTTTCACCACCGCAGCCGACGTCGGCCTCCGTTGCCCAGGAGGCCAAATGGACAATAAATCCCGGTAAGTTTGATTTATATTATCGCGCGTTCCCCCCTTACCCCGAGTGTATGTGTGTGTGTACATCGGGAGTGTATTCGGGTATGCCGGTACCCGAATAGCGGAGATCTGGGTCGAGTCAACCGCAGGCGAGGATCTCGATCCAGTTGGCTCCCGATACTTCCGCCCGCGCGAAATAACCTATGTCGCGGCGCACGGCTTGGATGGCCATCTTGTTAATTTATAAATTAAAATAAATATTTATATTATTTTATTTTAATACTAAGTTTGCTTTTGTTCTCCCCGCTCCCGCCGACATTCCTAATTTAAAATAATCGTGTCGAGGCAAGGAGGATCGCCCGAATCCTCCACACCGTTCGTCCCAGCGAACTCGTGTTCCTAGCGACAGCCCGCAGTTCGGATAAATTAAATAATTGTGTGCGCGGTATTGGGCAACGCGGCCCAACGGTCAAGTTTAATTATAAAAATTAATTAAAATCACCGTGTACGCGAATACCATGTCACAGTTGTTTTAAAATAAATTGTAATAGGATAAGATTTAAATGTCTTTTAAGTGTTTACTAAAGTAACGATAATCAGAAGTTATGCATTCCACACTGTTTGCGCGTAATGTCGTACGTATATTGCTGTAAGTGCCTAAGAGTATGAATCATATGAATGAACGTAAGATTTTTTTTTTAATAAGGTGGAAATTGGAAGTATTTGGATCGAATTACAAAACGTACAAATTCCCATTTTAATCTTTACATATATATTTATTACAAATCTTATATTTAGTTACAAAAATTGGAAGTAATATAAACACGTATACAGTTATACATAAATTTTCTTGGAAATACATGATTGAATATAGTACCTTAAACCTAGGGAGATCTCCTCAGCAAATGCAAACGCTCATTTACATTTCTTTCTATGCTCAATTTTATTACAAATTTTTTTTATTTAATTCTTTCTAGTATTATATGTAAATAGTCGACAAAAGGGGGAGAGGCCTCCACCGCTACACATTATGACATAGCGTTTTCTATCGAAATGATAGAATTCTCGGAACGCTGGTCACGAATAATATTTGTTATATCTGTTATTAATTTGTTTATCCTTATAGTTGATTATCCGTAGAATAATACAAACCTTGTTTTAGCTTCAATTTATTCGAATCTAGATCTGAGAATCTAATTACGTATTTACTTTTCAAAGGCCGGCAACCGCAGTAGAGCTAATACTCCTACCTACACGTGGTTCGGTTCCGCCAACGAGAAAATGGCGGGTTGGTGATTTTGTCGTGGATGAGGAAGTATCAAATATATATGTATACAAGTATCAGGAAAATATAATATTTATTAAATCTCACGCTTCTCTATATACAGATGACTTCTCGCCGATTTATATAATTACAAAATTAACAATCTTATTCCCATCAAGTTAATCCTTCCATCAACATAAACTTTGTTCCCCTTTAATATTAAATAATAACTCAACCCGAGGTTTGCGTAACTTATCTTAACTATTATGTGTATTGCAATACACAGAGAAACTCACTAATTACTATATTGCTTATCACGATTTAATTACTCAAATTACCATCAATGATCTACCGAATTAATTAACAACAAAACGGGAAAATCGCGCGAAAAGACCCGTGTGTCGACGCTCCACGCACTCCCGATTTACTTGTTTAATAAAATAATAAAGAAAAATATGGCCGGCGCACAGTCCACTTACAGCACGCGAGCCTCAACTCTTTCGCCTCGTCTCAATAATTCCTCTATAATACTCCTCGGATAACTTTCCAACGGTCTCCTCAAAATCTTAACAATATTCCTCCAAAATACGGACAATCGTTTCTCCAAATTATTGGCAATATTTTATCAATGATAATTAATTCTCCTCGACAACTAACTCAGCAATATTTTATCAAATTACTGTGATTCTCAATATGGTGCTTCCCTTTTTACAGATCGGCGGATACTGATTATTTCCGGCTTCTTGCCGGTTTCATGCCTTTAATTGCCGATTCGCAGCGCTAGCTTCCCTCATTTCCGTCATTTCAAACCATTAATCTATCGACTACGTCATAAAAATACTATATAGCCGTCGACGCTACTGCCACCTATTACGGAGTTCGCAGTGTTAAATTAATACTGGCCGAATTGGATTTATCGAGTAGCTAGTATAAAACGGCGTGCGCCTCCACTAATGCAAGACTCGTATCTCTATCTCTCTTTCGCACGTACGTATACGATATCTCGATTCCCGTCTCCCCGCGCCGGCGCACTCTCTCGGTCAGCCATATCGTGCGAGTGGGCGAGTTTACCCCCTCTCTACTGCCACCTGCATGCATGCGCGCAGTATCGGCATACCGCGCGTGCTTCTCGCTGCCTCTCTCACGTTCGTGCGCATTGGAGAGAGAGAGGTGTATTGTTGTGTATACGGTGACCTGATGCGAACCGACGGTGCTGGTGTACATGGATTCGTGCGGGTATCGAGATCGGCGACTGAGCAGTCTTCTCCTGGTGTGAGGCCATCGTCCGTTTCGTCGATTCTTTCATCTCCGTCGTCGGCTTCCATCATCCTCAGGTGCGTGCAGGTAAGTATGCTTTTCCATAACATGTAAACATAATCAACCCATAACCCATCCCATTAATATCTCAGCTTAGAGCTATGACATTGAAGGTGGAAGGAACTAAACTACTGAGTATAGATAATGAGGAAGAAAGTGTGTTGAAATGAGTAGATGATACAATACGAGTGGGCTGGTCAGGCCAAGTGGATGGGAGCGGATAAATGAAGGGTCGAGATGGAAGTGATGAGACATGCGATGATTTATCCATGAATGAAGTAAAAGTGGTAGCGAGGTGATAAAGTTTGAACTTCTCCAAGTATCTTTTCCAGAATTTTTTAACACCAGCCTGTGTATTAGTAATCGTCAGGAAGATACTAATAGCATCATGCCCCGTCGCGAAAGGAGCAATTGACTTCTTATAAACAAAATCAGGTACTGGTTCGGGAACTAGGAAAAGATCTAACCAAGTATGGAAAGATCCTTTCGATATTACTGCATGTTGTGTCACTTCGGATGGAATTAGGAAGAGGCCCAGAACTGCTAGACTCCCTCTCAACATATTTGCTGCAGCACTGGAATATTTCATGTCAATGTTGAAATCGCCTGTGATAATGACACGATAATAATTAGGGAGTATGTCAGAAAGAATATCAAACAATTTAAATGGATAAGCAGCAGAGGGCCTGCGATAGACCACTGCCAACGCTAGCGCCACCATCTTATTCACCAAACGTAAGATGAAAAATTCAGGGGCGTTCGAAAAGACAAGGTTAAAGTGAGCTATGGTATTAACAGCAAACTCCTCGCGAACAAAGACCGCCACACCACCACCCTCCTTACTTACACGATCCAACCGATATAGAGCATAACCAGGTGATTTGAGAATTTCAGAAGAATCAATGACATCATAGGATTCTGGACAAACTAATGCTTTAATAGATGAGAAATGAGTCTTTAGGCGATTAATATTGGTATGAAAAATGGAAAACGTATTATGTGATTTAATATTGTTACACCGACCAATCCTATCTCATTTGGTATGAGTTGAAAGAGGAAGGAGGTTATTGAGGTCAGCCTTGGAAGTCACACTTTTAAGAGAACCATCCCTGACCTTTCGCACAAAAACATTTAAATTCACTACAACAGGCCTCGGATAGCTCAATTCCTTACATCTATGAAACGCCACCTGCCAAAGGTCAAAGACTGGTTTGGGCCAAAGCGGCCGAATAAACAATGAATTTTCATCTCCCTCATCAAAGATTCTTTGAGCTGTTTGTCCCTTTAACAGAAAGGCCTTCTCGATCACCACGTCTCTAGCTGCAGCCGATGACAAACGGAAAGTTATTCCTCGATTGCGCGGTGGAGCCGGTAATTCGCCCTCAGCAACAGGTTTTGAGCGCGATAACCAGGGTCAAATTTCGGTTGCTTGTTGTGACATCAAAGGCAACTTGATAGAATTTAATATTTTGTCGATAATAATAATGTCCGATAACATCGACGATAAAGGCAGTCCTGTAGCTAGTACTTCGCACGTATCCCTCATGGCTTCGACGCAAGTAACAATTTGAGATGCAGCCGAATCGTTGCAGCATGGCCCGAGCTCTTCCAAGGCAGTGACGCGGGACTCCAAATCGGAATAGCGCTCCCGGAGATTGACGAAGCGCGCTTCTGCGGCCGATTCAAATTGGTCGACGCGTGCATAGAGAGCTCTAATATTGGCCTTCATTAAATTTAAAAAATCTGAGATCAGTAGTGTGACGTACCAAACTTAATGTATCAAATGAATGCATGCATTACAGCGAAACAATGTAAAATTTATATCTCCATAGGTTAATTCTATCGATTAGCGAATGTAGACATATCGGATGAGCCCATATAAGAAAGCAAGATAGCTCAGCAATAGAGTATCTGACTGCCACCCGCTATAACGCGGTTCGATCCCAAAGTAGGGCAGAAACTTTTTTATTTGACAATTAATGATTCAATAATTAATTTAAACATCACAATGTCAACAACGTCAATCATTTGCCATTTTTGAACAAAGTATCGAAGCGATACGACTGAAACTGACAAAGTTTTAATTAATGAAATAAATAAACACGTATTATTAATTATTAATTTGTATTAAATGTTTAAAGCGCTATTTATTAAATATATATACATTTGTATGTGTGTGTAAGCGCGCGCGCGAATGTTTCTTGGAGTGAAAACATTTCTGAGTGATTTCGAGACAACACCAAAAATTAAGGGACTTCCTGGATCTTTCGGAAATATCTGAGGAACTCTGAAACAACTCTACTAATTACGGAACTTCTTCAATATTTCGGGAATAGCTGAGGTATTTCAGAGATAATTTCACTAATTGCGGAACTTCCTGGATAGATCGGGAATATATGTGGTATTTCTGGGATAACTTCACTAACTACGGGATTTCTTGGATATTTCGGTAATTTCTGAGATATTCCGGAATAACTCCGCTAATGGCGGGATTTCCTGGATATTTCGGGAATTTCTGAGGTATTCCAGGATCATACCACTAATTACGGGATTTCATGGACATTTCGGTAATTTTTGAGGTATTCCGGGATAATACCAAAAATTAAGGGATTTCCTGGATATTTCGGGAATTTCTTAGGTACTCTGGAATAACTCCGCTAACCACGGGATTCCCTGGATAGATCGGGATTATCTGTGGTATTTCTGGGATAACTTCACTAACTACGCGATTTCCTGGATAATTCGGGAAATTATCAGGTATTCCGGGATAAATCCACTAATTACAGCAGTTCCTAGATATTATGGGAAATTCTGAGGTTTCCGGGATAAATCCACTAATTACAGCAGTTCCTAGATATTATGGGAAATTCTGAGGTATTCCGGTATAACGACGCTATCGGCGGGATCTCCTGGATGTTTCGGGAATTTTTGAGGTATTCCGGGATAATACCAAAAATTAAGGGATTTCCTGGATATTTCGGGAATTTCTTAGGTACTCTGGAATAACTCCGCTTACCACGGGATTTCCTGGATAGAACGGGATTATCTGTGGTATTTCTGGGATAACTTCACTAACTACGCGATTTCCTGGATAATTCGGGAAATTCTCAGGTATTCCGGGATAAATCCACTAATTACAGCAGTTCCTAGATATTATGGGAAATTCTGAGGTATTCCGGTATAACAACGCTATCGGCGGGATCTCATGGATGTTTCGGGAATTTTTGAGTTATTCTGGAATAACTCCTCTAACTATCATCGATCCGCGTCTTTTACCGACTGTAGAAGTCTTGGTCTTAGCATTAGCTCGTATAATTTCCCAACCGTGTTAAGCAGGCACAGGAGCCTGTCGGAAGATGGATTCTCAGGATCTCCCTACCTTTACTAATGAGAACCAGTTGAGCCAGTGTTTGCTAAACATCCCTCCACCAGGCACCCGTTGAATGTGTGAGGAGCACCGATGGCCGCCGTGATATGACGCGATATCTCTGGGTGAGCCGGGAAAAGACCGTCGACAATTCTGTCCATCGTTTGTGCGTCTCTAGTTATTAATGGAACCTGTTTCCCCAGTTGGCGAGTCACGATCTTGTAACTCGCCCCTCGAGGGTCCGAATCCACCTCGGCCGTCAGTCTTTGCCAGCACTGTTTTTTGCTGTTATTTATGGCGTACCACAAACGCCTTCTTGCCTGTCTATAGTCTTCGGAGAGAGTCATTGCGGTTTGTTGGTCGCGGGCCCGTTGAACCCTTCGTCTGAGAGCTAGGCTATTACGTCTTATGTCCGCGATTTCACTAGTCCACCAGTAAGTCTCTCGTTCTGAAGAAACTTGGCTATTTCCCTAGCGAGCGCTTCAGCCCTGTCGCGATTAGTAACCCCACAATGCACCGCCTGTGACAATGAATCCCCACGTACCAGTAACCTGTCAAGTTTGTCCAAGTCTAGTCGTTTTACGTTCCAACAAGGGGGACGCATTATGCGAATGCCGTCGAACCGCGATTTGTCTGAAAGTCCGAAGGCGGTGTAGTGATAGTCGCTAGCTGTATAGTCCTCGATCACCCTCCATACCCTTAGCCTAGAGGTCATGTTGTCCAAGAAAAGGGTCACGTCGGGTATAGAATCTCCGAAGCTTAGGGTCTTCTGTACGGCGGCGTATTTCTCTCGTTTACTACTGTCAGTTCTAGCCTTGCAGCCATTTCCATTAGCAATCGTCCACATCTGTTCGTCTCGGGCATTCAGGCATATTGCCGGGGATGTCTCTTACGGCATATTTGAGAGCATCCAACTTTTCCGCGTATTCGAGAGCACTACGTTTGGGCTTAGGTAAACGCTGACACAAGTGACAGAGCAAACTGTTGTCGAAACGTAATGCTTCCCTGATCCGCGCGCGATGATCTGAGTCACCCCGCGTACCCATAATGTCCCAGGTCGGCGTTTTTAAGTCCCGATACTGTTCGCTGATCATGAGGATGTTTGCGTCCAATTCCGTTGCAATCTGAGGGAACACCGCGTATGCTAAGCTACTTCGATTCATATTGCATTGAAGAGCATTTATCGGCATTTTGTCATCTTAGTCTTCGTCGTCGCCAATGTTGCCTTGAATGCTGCGCACGCATCTGAACCAAAAACGTGTGCAAAACACTTATCGTTTCTTTTAGGACAGAGGAAATACTCTGACGTATTTTGCACGCCTGTGCACTGTGTCCCTCTTGATCATATCGCCAGCAGCACCGACGTCTATTCGGTCCTGTACAGTCTCTTTTTAAGTGTCCGTACCCAAGGCATTTATGGCACCTTGGAACGCGAAACCTAGGTCTCACGCAGCAGTTGACCTAAGCGATTTTTATCTTACTCTTCTCGAATATTGCAGTCGCTTCCGTTACGTCAAAATCACATACCGCAAGGGCCAGGCCTCTAGAGTTAGGCTTAAAGAACTCCAGCGTTGTCGTAACTGTCAGATCCTTCACCTGGGCACTTTCTCCAAGGGCAACCTGTAAGGTCCGTTGGAAATCCTGCCACGATTCTTGTTTACCGAGTCGTAGCAGAACTCCACCTTCTTTACTTTTGCGGATCTGTCGCACGTCGGTCTTTGTCTTCGCTGGATCCACCTTCAGACGTATGGTCTGTAAGACGTTTACATAAGTCTGCCTCTCCACCGGTTTAATCAGGATCGTGCCTCTTTCCTGTTTAGGGTTCGGGCGATCCGATCGCCGGCTTTGGTGGACTGTAGATGGACCAGGTTGCGTGGCGTCTGGCCGTGGGTTGACCGCAGCCGTCCTCTTTTTTTCTTTTTTGGACAACCATCGATCAACTCTCTGTCTGGGCTGCCTTTTCTTGATGGGCGGTAGCTTGTTCGGGTGTAGGGGTTTCATTTACCCATTCATAGGGATCTCCGCATTCATACAAGACGATCTCGTTTATAGTGATGCCTTTCACTCATAACCCGCTTGGAAAAAGGATCCTTTTATAAGGTTTCCTGCCACACAGGGACTCGATAAGGTTAGTCGGTTGTAAGAAACATAGCCTACCACTGTCGACTACAATTCGATTATTCCATTTTCCGCGGTCGCGTATTCGGTGTATTAGCGACTGACCAGAGAGATTGGATACAGTCTCCTACCTCCATTAATCTGTTCGGTTGTTCCACGATCTGCAACCTGTGGACGCGCCCGGTAGCATGAAAAAGTGCTCTAACGTCCTAAGGGAGATTCTCGGGATTTTTTTTTGTGAGAAACTGGATAAATCTTACATAAGACGACGACGAGGGTCCGCACGCATCGCCAGTGCTGGATTCTTACCGGCTAAAACTCAAAAACATTCTATTGCACTATTTTTTTGTTTTTAGCATTATTTATGTTTTATCTGGCGAAATAAATTCACTTTGTATCATTATTGCTTGGAAAACATTATATAGGGTGTCATCAACCGAAATTTGAGTTCCTCTTAAATCGTGAATTTCCACTCAATTTAGATAAAAAATAATGTGTAAAATTTATTTACGCCTATAGGCGTTTTCCGACGCTCTAAAGGTTAAAAGCGGGTCGTTTTATGAAAAAATTATATTGTCGCCAAAAAAAATACGTTCATATAGTATAAAATAACATAAATTAGCCCAACTATTTTCCGACAATATTTGTAAACACTTCTCATTCAAAAACACAGATCGGGAATATCTGTGGTATTTCTGGGATAACTTCAATAACTACGGGATTTCCTGGATATTTCAGGAATTTATGAGGAACTCCAGGCTAACTCCTCTAATTGCGGGATTTCCTGGATATTTCGCGAATTTCTGAGGTAAGCTGGAATAATTTCACCAATTACGCAATCTGATGGATATTTCGGGAAATTCTGAGGTATTCCAGGATTATATCAAAAATTACGGGATTTCTTGGATATTTCGAGAATATGAGAGCTATTTCTGGATTAACTTCACTAAGTACGGGTTTTTCTGGATATTTCGGGAATATCTGAGGAATTCTGGGCTAACTCCTCTATTTGCGGGATTTCCTGGATATTTCGGGAATATCCGAGGTATTCTGGAATATCTCCACCAATCACGGTATTTCCTGGATATTTCGGGAATACCTGAAGTGTAACGGCATTATTCCACTAATTATGGGATTTCCTGTATATATCAAGAATTTCGTAGATCATTCGGGATAACATCAAAAATAACGGTATTTCCTGGATATTTCGGGAATTTCTACGGTATTCTGGATAAGGCTGTTCTATGATTACGTCAAATTTAACAGAACTTAATGAAATTGAAGTATATTATTTGTAAGAGTGTCAGAAATGTCTATGAATTTTTTCAATATTTTTTTCTGCGCAAATTTTCAAGACATGCGACATAGAAGTTGACTTCTTATACATAGGCTTATATGGGAGACTCGGAAAAAATGTGATTGACTTTAGAGTGCGATTGATGAAAAGTGTACAAAATTTAATAAAAAACTAGAAACATCACAAGTGAATATAAATAAAGCGGTATGCAAAATTTAAACCCATGTCACCGCGCAAAAGTTAAAGAAATTATTGGAAACATTAACAAAAAGTCAAGTTCATGGGCCGTGCGGGGAGCTGTGCGGTCATAGTAACGGTGTGCGCGGAGAGAGAGGAGACTCCCTCTCTTCCCCGCAAGGCAAGACACCATAGAACATCCTTAATTTCAAAAATTACGGGTTTCCCTGGATATTTCGGGAATTTTGGAGTTAACTCGGGTCAACACCAAAAGTTACGGGATTTCCTGGATATTTAGCGAATATCAGAGCTACTTCTGGGTTAACTTGCTAAGTACGGTAATTCCTGAATATTTCGGGAATATCCGAGGTATTCTGGAATATCTCCACCAATCACGGTATTTCCTGGATATTTCGGGAATACCTGAAGTGTAACGGCATTATTCCACTAATTATGGGATTTCCTGTATATATCAAGAATTTCGTAGATCATTCGGGATAACATCAAAAATAACGGTATTTCCTGGATATTTCGGGAATTTCTACGGTATTCTGGATAAGGCTGTTCTATGATTACGTCAAATTTAACAGAACTTAATGAAATTGAAGTATATTATTTGTAAGAGTGTCAGAAATGTCTATGAATTTTTTCAATATTTTTTTCTGCGCAAATTTTCAAGACATGCGACATAGAAGTTGACTTCTTATACATAGGCTTATATGGGAGACTCGGAAAAAATGTGATTGACTTTAGAGTGCGATTGATGAAAAGTGTACAAAATTTAATAAAAAACTAGAAACATCACAAGTGAATATAAATAAAGCGGTATGCAAAATTTAAACCCATGTCACCGCGCAAAAGTTAAAGAAATTATTGGAAACATTAACAAAAAGTCAAGTTCATGGGCCGTGCGGGGAGCTGTGCGGTCATAGTAACGGTGTGCGCGGAGAGAGAGGAGACTCCCTCTCTTCCCCGCAAGGCAAGACACCATAGAACATCCTTAATTTCAAAAATTACGGGTTTCCCTGGATATTTCGGGAATTTTGGAGTTAACTCGGGTCAACACCAAAAGTTACGGGATTTCCTGGATATTTAGCGAATATCAGAGCTACTTCTGGGTTAACTTGCTAAGTACGGTAATTCCTGAATATTTCGGGAATATCCGAGGTATTCTGGAATATCTCCACCAATCACGGTATTTCCTGGATATTTCGGGAATACCTGAAGTGTAACGGCATTATTCCACTAATTATGGGATTTCCTGTATATATCAAGAATTTCGTAGATCATTCGGGATAACATCAAAAATAACGGTATTTCCTGGATATTTCGGGAATTTCTACGGTATTCTGGATAAGGCTGTTCTATGATTACGTCAAATTTAACAGAACTTAATGAAATTGAAGTATATTATTTGTAAGAGTGTCAGAAATGTCTATGAATTTTTTCAATATTTTTTTCTGCGCAAATTTTCAAGACATGCGACATAGAAGTTGACTTCTTATACATAGGCTTATATGGGAGACTCGGAAAAAATGTGATTGACTTTAGAGTGCGATTGATGAAAAGTGTACAAAATTTAATAAAAAACTAGAAACATCACAAGTGAATATAAATAAAGCGGTATGCAAAATTTAAACCCATGTCACCGCGCAAAAGTTAAAGAAATTATTGGAAACATTAACAAAAAGTCAAGTTCATGGGCCGTGCGGGGAGCTGTGCGGTCATAGTAACGGTGTGCGCGGAGAGAGAGGAGACTCCCTCTCTTCCCCGCAAGGCAAGACACCATAGAACATCCTTAATTTCAAAAATTACGGGTTTCCCTGGATATTTCGGGAATTTTGGAGTTAACTCGGGTCAACACCAAAAGTTACGGGATTTCCTGGATATTTAGCGAATATCAGAGCTACTTCTGGGTTAACTTGCTAAGTACGGTAATTCCTGAATATTTCGGGAATATCCGAGGTATTCTGGAATATCTCCACCAATCACGGTATTTCCTGGATATTTCGGGAATACCTGAAGTGTAACGGCATTATTCCACTAATTATGGGATTTCCTGTATATATCAAGAATTTCGTAGATCATTCGGGATAACATCAAAAATAACGGTATTTCCTGGATATTTCGGGAATTTCTACGGTATTCTGGATAAGGCTGTTCTATGATTACGTCAAATTTAACAGAACTTAATGAAATTGAAGTATATTATTTGTAAGAGTGTCAGAAATGTCTATGAATTTTTTCAATATTTTTTTCTGCGCAAATTTTCAAGACATGCGACATAGAAGTTGACTTCTTATACATAGGCTTATATGGGAGACTCGGAAAAAATGTGATTGACTTTAGAGTGCGATTGATGAAAAGTGTACAAAATTTAATAAAAAACTAGAAACATCACAAGTGAATATAAATAAAGCGGTATGCAAAATTTAAACCCATGTCACCGCGCAAAAGTTAAAGAAATTATTGGAAACATTAACAAAAAGTCAAGTTCATGGGCCGTGCGGGGAGCTGTGCGGTCATAGTAACGGTGTGCGCGGAGAGAGAGGAGACTCCCTCTCTTCCCCGCAAGGCAAGACACCATAGAACATCCTTAATTTCAAAAATTACGGGTTTCCCTGGATATTTCGGGAATTTTGGAGTTAACTCGGGTCAACACCAAAAGTTACGGGATTTCCTGGATATTTAGCGAATATCAGAGCTACTTCTGGGTTAACTTGCTAAGTACGGTAATTCCTGAATATTTCGGGAATATCTGAGGAATTCTGGAATATCTCCACCAATCACGGTATTTCCTGGATATTTCGGGAATACCTGAAGTGTAACGGCATTATTCCACTAATTATGGGATTTCCTGTATATATCAAGAATTTCGTAGATCATTCGGGATAACATCAAAAATAACGGTATTTCCTGGATATTTCGGGAATTTCTACGGTATTCTGGATAAGGCTGTTCTATGATTACGTCAAATTTAACAGAACTTAATGAAATTGAAGTATATTATTTGTAAGAGTGTCAGAAATGTCTATGAATTTTTTCAATATTTTTTTCTGCGCAAATTTTCAAGACATGCGACATAGAAGTTGACTTCTTATACATAGGCTTATATGGGAGACTCGGAAAAAATGTGATTGACTTTAGAGTGCGATTGATGAAAAGTGTACAAAATTTAATAAAAAACTAGAAACATCACAAGTGAATATAAATAAAGCGGTATGCAAAATTTAAACCCATGTCACCGCGCAAAAGTTAAAGAAATTATTGGAACATTACAAAAAGTCAAGTTCATGGGCCGTGCGGGGAGCTGTGCGGTCATAGTAACGGTGTGCGCGGAGAGAGAGGAGACTCCCTCTCTTCCCCGCAAGGCAAGACACCATAGAACATCCTTAATTTCAAAAATTACGGGTTTCCCTGGATATTTCGGGAATTTTGGAGTTAACTCGGGTCAACACCAAAAGTTACGGGATTTCCTGGATATTTAGCGAATATCAGAGCTACTTCTGGGTTAACTTGCTAAGTACGGTAATTCCTGAATATTTCGGGAATATCCGAGGTATTCTGGAATATCTCCACCAATCACGGTATTTCCTGGATATTTCGGGAATACCTGAAGTGTAACGGCATTATTCCACTAATTATGGGATTTCCTGTATATATCAAGAATTTCGTAGATCATTCGGGATAACATCAAAAATAACGGTATTTCCTGGATATTTCGGGAATTTCTACGGTATTCTGGATAAGGCTGTTCTATGATTACGTCAAATTTAACAGAACTTAATGAAATTGAAGTATATTATTTGTAAGAGTGTCAGAAATGTCTATGAATTTTTTCAATATTTTTTTCTGCGCAAATTTTCAAGACATGCGACATAGAAGTTGACTTCTTATACATAGGCTTATATGGGAGACTCGGAAAAAATGTGATTGACTTTAGAGTGCGATTGATGAAAAGTGTACAAAATTTAATAAAAAACTAGAAACATCACAAGTGAATATAAATAAAGCGGTATGCAAAATTTAAACCCATGTCACCGCGCAAAAGTTAAAGAAATTATTGGAAACATTAACAAAAAGTCAAGTTCATGGGCCGTGCGGGGAGCTGTGCGGTCATAGTAACGGTGTGCGCGGAGAGAGGAGACTCCCTCTCTTCCCCGCAAGGCAAGACACCATAGAACATCCTTAATTTCAAAAATTACGGGTTTCCCTGGATATTTCGGGAATTTTGGAGTTAACTCGGGTCAACACCAAAAGTTACGGGATTTCCTGGATATTTAGCGAATATCAGAGCTACTTCTGGGTTAACTTGCTAAGTACGGTAATTCCTGAATATTTCAGGAATTTCTGAGGTATTGTGGAATAACTCCACTAATCACGGGATTTTCTGGATATTTCGGGAATTCCTGAGGTATAACGGAATTATTCCACTAATTACATGATTTCCTGGATATTTCGGAAATTTCTCAGGTATTCCAGGATATATCCACTAATCACGTTATATGCTGGATATTCCTGAAATTTCTGAGGTATTCTGGAATAACTCAACTAATTGCGGACTGAGTGTACGGCATTATCCACTAATTATGGGAATTTCCTGTATATATCAAGAATTTCGTAGATCATTCGGGATAACATCAAAAATAACGGTATTTCCTGGATATTTCGGGAATTTCTACGGTATTCTGGATAAGGCTGTTCTATGATTACGTCAAATTTAACAGAACTTAATGAAATTGAAGTATATTATTGTAAGAGTGTCAGAAATGTCTATGAATTTTTTCAATATTTTTTTCTGCGCAAATTTTCAAGACATGCGACATAGAAGTTGACTTCTTATACATAGGCTTATATGGGAGACTCGGAAAAAATGTGATTGACTTTAGAGTGCGATTGATGAAAAGTGTACAAAATTTAATAAAAAACTAGAAACATCACAAGTGAATATAAATAAAGCGGTATGCAAAATTTAAACCCATGTCACCGCGCAAAAGTTAAAGAAATTATTGGAAACATTAACAAAAAGTCAAGTTCATGGGCCGTGCGGGGAGCTGTGCGGTCATAGTAACGGTGTGCGCGGAGAGAGAGGAGACTCCCTCTCTTCCCCGCAAGGCAAGACACCATAGAACATCCTTAATTTCAAAAATTACGGGTTTCCCTGGATATTTCGGGAATTTTGGAGTTAACTCGGGTCAACACCAAAAGTTACGGGATTTCCTGGATATTTAGCGAATATCAGAGCTACTTCTGGGTTAACTTGCTAAGTACGGTAATTCCTGAATATTTCAGGAATTTCTGAGGTATTGTGGAATAACTCCACTAATCACGGGATTTTCTGGATATTTCGGGAATTCCTGAGGTATAACGGAATTATTCCACTAATTACATGATTTCCTGGATATTTCGGAAATTTCTCAGGTATTCCAGGATATATCCACTAATCACGTTATATGCTGGATATTCCTGAAATTTCTGAGGTATTCTGGAATAACTCAACTAATTGCGGAATTTCCTGCATATATTGGGAACTTCTGAGATTACTCAGGACGATACCAATAAATACGAGATTTCCTAGATATTTCGGGAATTTATGACGTATTCCGGGATCATACCACCAACAGCGGGATATTCTCGATAATTTTTGAATATCAGTTCTATTTCTGGGTTAACTTCACTAAGTACAAGAATTACAGAATATTTCAGGAATTTCTGAGTTATTGTGGAATAACTCAACTAATTACGTGATTTCCTGGATATTTAGCGAATATCAGAGCTATTTCTGGGTTAACTTCACTAAGTACGGGAATTCATGAATATTTCAGGAATTGCTATGGTATTCTGGTAAAACTCCACTGATTATGCGACTACCTGGATAGATCGGGAATATTTGTGTTATGTCTGTGATAACTTCACTAATTACGGAAAGTCCTGGATGTTTGGAATGTTGTACGGGAAGTCTTGGATGTTTTGGAAATTTCTGAGGTGTTCTGGAATTACTCCACGAGTGACGGGATTTCCAGTATATTTCGGGAATCTCAGGTATTCCGGGATAACTCCACTAATTGCGGGATTTCTTGGATATATCGGGAAATTCTGAGATCATACGGGACATCACCAATAAATACAAGATTTCCTACATATTTCGGGAATTTATGAGGTATTTCGGGATCATACTGTTGTATTATGTAAATATATATGATCGTGATACTACTCCGAAATGGTACACGTCGCGCCATCTATTGTTATACAACGATTTTATGCAGTCATACAAACTCACGTGAGAGCAAGCGTACCGCGCATGTCTCGCGTCTATACTCTAAGCGCCTATTATGTACTATACATACTTCGTGTATAGAGTCTGACTATGCTGTGCTGAACTCTATACTCTTCTCTCTCTACGCCAAGACTGCGATGTAGTCGGCCATGCCGACAGGCCTTTGCCACTTTACTTTATTTTACAATATGTTATATTATTATCAAAACCTCACAGTGTTATAATCTAATTATTGATCCACCACTCCAACATGGTAGCAGAGCATGGTTTGTATATTAAAACTTATCTTCTATAATGACTCTCGGGTCTTATAGAGATAATCAGAAGTGAGGTTAGTAAAAAGCCATGTGTATTGAAGAAAATTCAAAGTGAAAAAGATTAAATCAAGATTAAATAAAGTTGAACAATATACGCACAGAGATGAAGGGAAATTCATCAGCTACAGAGCACATGGCATAAAGTGAGGTTAATCACATGTTTCGTGGCTTAAAAATATAATAAAACAAGAGCATGAATTAGATGCTGAAGATATTGAATTAAATAAAGAAATAAGGAATAAGATTCGAAAAATACTTTTGAAAGAAACTTACGATCTAAAAATGGCTAAACAAGCTATAGTTGAAGATATCATGATGCCCATTCTTGAAGGAGCAAATTATTCAAGCTGGAAGATTAGATTAATGATTTTGTTAGAATACAAGGAGTGTAAAGAGACAGCAGTCAGTAAAATATCTGCAGCTTACAAAGAAACTGAGTGGAACAAAATGGATTTAAAAGCAAGAACAATAATTATCAGTACTATTTCAGATAAACAATTAGAGTATGTTGGTGAATGTACATCAGCTTTGGAGATGATAAAAAAGTTTGATAAAATGTATACGACTCAGTCTACAGCCCTGCAAATTATATGCAGAGAAAAAATCGAAGGAATTAAATTAAATAATTTTTCAACAGATGAAGAATTTTTTGCTGAATTTGAAAAAACTACAAACGAGTTTAAAGCAGCTGGTGGTAAGTTAGATGTGAAAATATGAGGTACTTGCTAAGAGCATTACCGTCAAACTACAGCTATATTGGGGACTTTATAGATGTCATCCCTGAAGATCAAAGAACTGTCGACTATGTTAAGTCGAAAATTAAAGAAAAAAATATGACAAAAACAGAATCTGAAAAGAAAAGCAATGTCAGTACCTTCGCATCTCAAGCGCAAGGCAAATGTTATAACTGCGGAAAATCTGGGCATTTCAAGAAGGACTGCTGGCATGGTCAGCAAAACAACCGAGGTCATCAGAGCAATCGAGGCAGAGATGCTCAGCCCAACCAAATTTAACAAGGTCAACGACGTCACCAACGCGGCTTCAATCGAGGTGGAAGCTACAGAAGTCGTAGTCGAGGACGAGGTTCATCAGGTTCACAACGAGGCGAATCATCAGGTGATCAACGCAACAACTGCCAATCCGAGTCGTGGACAACGGAGGTGTGTAACTCCAATAATAATTACTTATCTTCTACTTTGACTTTCAAGTCAAGTAGAGATAATAAAGTAAGTATGATAAATCATGCAACAGGGTATAGCGAAAATTGTAATGAAATTAATTGGTTGTTAGATAGTGGTTGCACAGATCATATTATTAAAAGTGATAAATTCTTTCATAAGTATGTAGATTTGAAAAATCCTGTCAATGTAAAATTACCAGATGGTAAAATGTTAAAAGCAACCAAAATAGGTTCTATTAAAATTTGCTTTAAAAATTATTATAATGAAAAATATGTTGATTTAAAAAATGTTTATTATGTGAAGGCATTAAACAAATTTATTGAGTTTTTCAAAAATAACCGAAAATTGTACAATAGTAGCAAAAATGACAAAGCTAAAATTTATAATAAATCTAAAGAATTAATAGCTGTTGCAAACAAAATAAATAATTTATATTTTATGAAAAGCTTGTATCTAAAGTGAAAAATAAGCAAATGAATGTAATAGTTTGAAAATAATAAAAAAGTTTGATAAAATGTATACGACTCAGTCTACAGCACAAAAACAGAATCTGAAAAGAAAAGCAATGTCAGTACCTTCGCATCTCAAGCGCAAGGCAAATGTTATAACTGCGGAAAATCTGGGGCATTTCAAGAAGGACTGCTGGCATGGTCAGCAAACAACCGAGGTCATCAGAGCAATCGAGGCAGAGATGCTCAGCCCAACCAAATTTAACAAGGTCAACGACGTCACCAACGCGGCTTCAATCGAGGTGGAAGCTACAGAAGTCGTAGTCGAGGACGAGGTTCATCAGGTTCACAACGAGGCGAATCATCAGGTGATCAACGCAACAACTGCCAATCCGAGTCGTGGACAACGGAGGTGTGTAACTCCAATAATAATTACTTATCTTCTACTTTGACTTTCAAGTCAAGTAGAGATAATAAAGTAAGTATGATAAATCATGCAACAGGGTATAGCGAAAATTGTAATGAAATTAATTGGTTGTTAGATAGTGGTTGCACAGATCATATTATTAAAAGTGATAAATTCTTTCATAAGTATGTAGATTTGAAAAATCCTGTCAATGTAAAATTACCAGATGGTAAAATGTTAAAAGCAACCAAAATAGGTTCTATTAAAATTTGCTTTAAAAATTATTATAATGAAAAATATGTTGATTTAAAAAATGTTTATTATGGTGAAGGCATTAAACCAAATTTATTGAGTTTTTCAAAAATAAATGAAAATTGTACAATAGTAGCAAAAAATGACAAAGCTAAAATTTATAATAAATCTAAAGAATTAATAGCTGTTGCAAACAAAATAAATAATTTATATTTTATGAAAAGCCTTGTATCTAAAGTGAAAAATAAGCAAATGAATGTAAATAGTTTGAAAATAACTAACAAAGAAAAATGTCATAGGGCAGTTGGTCGTGTAAATTTTCAGTATTTAAATAAATTAGTAAATAATAAATTAGATTTAGGATTGCCAGATAATATTGAGAGCACAGAAATAAAATGTGCAAATTGTATAGAGAGTAAAATGGCTAATGTTCCGTTTGAAAATAATAGAACAAAAACAACTGAAATTTTAGAATTAATTCACACTGATTTAAATGGTCCACATGACACAACTGGTTATGGTGGAGAAAAATATTTTTTAACATTCATTGATGATTGTAAATGCACTAGAATTTTTTGTATTAAAAATAAATCAGAGACTGCAAGTTGTTTGAAAGAATTCGTAAATTTAGTAGAAAATAAATTCAATAAGAGAGTAAAGAAATTACGATGCAATAATGGCAAAGAATATTTAAATAAAGAAATTTATGATTTTGTAAAGTCTAAAGGAATTGAATTATTGCCATGCCCGCCTTACGTGCATAAGTTAAATGGCGTAGCGGAAAGATATAACAGATCTGCAATGGATATGGGCAGATGTTTAATGAGAGAAGCAAAAATTCATAGGCGATATTGGCCCGAAATTATGAAAACACTTGCGTATTTAAAAAATCGTACAATTGCAAATACAGCTGAAAATAAAACGCCGTACGAAATATTTTTCGGCAAAATACCAAGTGCCGATCATTTGAAAATTTACGGAAGTCGAGTCTTTGTGAGAATACCAGAAGCTTTGCGAAAAAGCAAATGGGACGATAAAGCTAAATTAGACGATTTTATAAATATTTCGAGAGTTTTTCAGTTATTTCGGGGTAACGACACTAATTACGGGATTTCCTGGATATTCGGGAATTTCTGTGGTATTACGAGGTAACTCCACTTATTACGGGATTTCCTGGATATTCGTGAGCTTCTTATGTACTCCAGGAGTATTTCACTATTTACAGGATTTCCTGGAATTCCGGGTATTGCTAAGTTATTTGGGGATATTTCCATTAATTACGGGATTTTATGATTATTTCGGGAATTTCTTAGGTATTCCGGGATTACTCTATTAATTACGGGATAAAATATTAATTTCTCCATTTTTGTCCATTTTTTTACTAAATTAAATTATTATATTAGGAATATTGAAGTAATATTATAAGTAAATAATAATGATTTATAGATATTACATACATAAATAACGTTTAAAAAAAGTGGTCACAGTAATACTAACATATACTAGAATAGTACTGTCAGTCTAATAAATTTTAGTAACTTAAATAATACATTGTGATGTTTTATATATATATATATATATGATGATACGATTTATTTTTTATGACATTAAATAAACGTCTTTGCAAATAATTTACGTCATATCCTATTACAAATATGTATTATGCGTGAGGTAGGTGGATAAAAAAAATTAATTTATGGTTTTTGATTCATTATCTATCTATATTAGATTAAAATTCTTCCGGTCTTCGGTATCCGGCGTCCATCGGACAGTGTTCGGTGCCGGGTATCCCACAAGTTACAAGAATTTAACGTATGTGTAGAGTGGAAGGGTTAACGCTAATTACGATAATTCCTTTTCTTTTATCCCACATGTAATGATAGGTGCGTGAATAGCCAAAAGGGTGGGGGGTAGATTAGAAAAAATTTAAGAATATTTTATAGGGATTATCGATATAGGTGAATTAGAATATGACCACCATACTTTTTTATCCCCCATTATGAAGATGAAAGAAGGAGGGAAAAGGATTAAAGATATAAGAATTGTAAGAGAAACTTTAATGGGGATTTTCGGTTACGGAGAATAACAATATTACAACCAGTCTCTATTTATCCGGCATTAAATTGTAGATAGGGTAGAGGAGTAGGAGAGAAGAGTGTAAAAGTAGAAAAATTTCAAAAATATTCATAGGGAATTTCGGTACAGGTAAATAACTATATCATAACCATTCGTTTTTATCCTCCATTTTAAATATGAAAGAAGGAGGTGGGGATTAAAAATATAAGAAATCTAAACAAACTAAAATGGGAACTTTTATGGTCAATAACGATATGATAATCACTCTTCATTTATCCTCCATTTATTGGTAGATGGATGAGAAGAGAAGAGGGGTAGGGATACAATTAGAATAATTCCAAACATTATATAGGTGTTTCGGTACAGGTGAATAACAATATGACATCCACTCTTTTTTGTCCCCTATTTTAAAGATGAAAGAACGAGGGAGGAAGAGTTAACATTGAATATGACAACAAATCTTAATTTATCCCCCATGTAATGATTGACGGGGCGGGGGTAGGAGGGGGGTTTAGTAGAGAAATTCCATAAATATTTTATAGGAGTTTTCGGTAACAAGAAGTGGTCACAGTCATACTAACCTAGTCACAAACAGTACTATTACTCTAATAAAAATGATAACTGTGACAAGGTATTTCATACCTGTCAAAATAATAAGCGAGCGAGTCCCAATCTAAGCTATCCTACCTATCCACACATCTCTAAACCTACCTAACCCAACCCTAAGTTCCCAAAATTCCCAATACTTTCCCTCGTTCCTTCAACGTAGCAGAAGTAAGCAGCATATCAGGAGAGGCAAAACGGCTTGCAGGAGGTATCGCACCAGGGCCAGTGAAGCAGCAACAAGGACTCCAGGAAGCTGTAACACAGTAAATAATTAGTAATAATCCCAATTAGAAGGAGACAAGAAAGCATGTAGTTGCACACAGTAACTGACAGCTACATGCTAGGAGAGGATTAGAAATACGCAGCACTCCCTCGAGAGCTAGATAATTACCCAGGAAGCAGCCAGAAATCCCCGCAGCAACGCAGCCTCAAAGAAGAGCAGCAGTAAGTGACCCGACGCACCAGCTGATCGGACGCTGTGAGAGCGAGTGAGAGAGAAGATTGTGTATCAGCCGTCCCGTCTGTACCTATAACGGAGAGGACTTATTAGCCGATAAGCTAACACAAAGGAACGATCATAAGAACTTACCTGGTAGACAGCATCACCGGGAGTACCGTTCTCTCCGTGGGAAGCAGCAACTTAGGTAACATCGTCCGCTTCGTGTAAACATGGTCGCGAGCACTCACTACACGGGGCGCGCGAGACGACGGCAGCCAACGGACGATTCGACGCGAGAAGCTGCGCGCGCACGTCGGGCCCGAGCAACGAAGCAGCAAACGAGCCCGAGCTCGAGAGAACTCATCGGGACGCCATCGAGGCAACATCGGTCAACCGATCCACGACCGATTATTATAATTATCAATCGAGTGTATGTGCGTGATCGATTGACCGAGAGCAGCAATCTCCAGGAGACGATCTCCACTCCAATAAGGTGGGTGCATGCCCTGCACCGGTTATCCGCGTTCTCTTCAACTCATAAGTGTGCTTCCCCTTTACTCCCCTTCCCTCCCCTCACGCAGCAAGTCGCCGCAGCTCGCACGCAGCCGAGCATAATATATTTTATTTCGCCATTGACGCCACGCCCTAATCCCCAGCGTGACCGTTACATAACATATATAATATAAAATATATAATTTAATCTAACATATATATTTTTTTTTTACATTTAAATAGATTTTTTTACAAACATTTTTCATCATCTCCTATTTCAAATATGTAAAATGCGTGAGGAAAGTGGTAAAAAAAATTAAAGTATTATTTTTCTTTCATAATTTTTAATGTAATACCAAATGTAATATTAGGATAACTTCTAAAATTAATTATCAATTTTTTATTATTGTAATTGTATAATATCATTGATATATTTGGTTGCAATTACTAAAAATTTTTTTTATAAAATATTTTTGAAAATAAAACAAAATTAAAAAAATGTGAAAATACATCTTTTAGCTACAATTTTAATCTGAAAAAAAATTTTATAAATTCAATTATTATGTATGAATTATTATCATTTGTTTGAATGAATAATTGAATACATACGATGCATTAGCTGAGTTTGGTAATTTTGCATGTAATTTTAATTTGTTCGTCTCCCATCAAAGAATAATTTTATATTCTAAGTTTTGTTGTTGAAAATATTATCGGGTAGAAAAATCACACATTTGTTACTAGATTGATATAGCTTCATACAGGAAACGTGCGGAAATTTTGTAAGAAATGATATATGCGTTATTACGTATTAAAAATAAAAATTAAAATTCCTTATTCCAGTGTAAGTTTTGTCATGTTGATTATTTTTAATTTTTTTTTAATTGAGTTAGTATTATGTAGAAATATGTTTAGGATCTTTAAACTTTTGAGTAATTGATAATGATTACATTGTTTTTTTTATTTTATTGTGTAAAGGTAAGCTACATACTTTTAAGCGTACGAAGCTATACCTTATAACGAGCGCGAGTGCCGATCGCAAAAGCTCGTAGATGATCGGGAAAGCCCGCGCGCAAGCCGCGTAAGGACTAATAATGGTCCGACGCGCAAGCTTGCTGAGGAGAGTAGAGAGAGAGAGTTTATACGAGTCATCGTAAATAGACACGTCGCCGATTTTTTGTTATTTGCTTATACAGGGTGTCCCAATTTAGCTTGTCCAACTGGATTTCTTAAAAATGGTTGAGGTTAGCAAAAAAGGTTTCAGACAAAAGTTGTAGAACTTTGAGTGGGGCATGTTTGGAAAACCGATTCCTTGATCTGAAGGGGCATTTGTAAGGTAATTTTAAGATTAAATTTGTTTTTTTAAATAGGGACCCCTATTTTTGATACCGGGATCTGTAATAGCGATAAAGTCTACGTCTCGGACGATATATCTTAGATGATGTAGATTGCACTCGCAAAGCTATATGAAGGTAAATTTTCTTTTTTACCCTTTAATATATCGACTGAACATAGATATTCTCACTATTTCAGATTGCGGCATCAACAATATGAGTTCCTATTATAAAAAATAAAATTGACCTTGAAATGCCTTTGAAAATGCTCTTTCAGGTCAAGGACTAGGTCTTCAAAACATGACTCCCTCAAAGTTCAGCAACTTTTGTCTGAAACCTTTTTTGCTAACCCCTACCATTTTTGAGAAATCCAGCTGGGCAAGTCAAAATGGGACACCCTGTATATGTCGTAAAACAGGGCAGTGAAATTTATATATTATAGTTTTCTTCATAATTTTATATTAGATAATATATTTTATAGTTTGATAAAGCTTCGTTTCCCGCGGGGTTGGTCCTCTCCATGTTAGTATTTCTAAAAATCTATTTTTCTTTAATGCCACTGTCAAAATAAAAAATAGCTCTATTCGATCCAATGTAATATAGATCTCTAGATTACATGCAATAAGAGTTGATATGTTGTAATTTCTTTTCTGGTAGATTAGTGCAACCTACCAATTTTTCTGATATAATTTTCCGGATAAATAAAAAAAAATATATATAATAAGTAAATCAATAGAATAGATATTTTAAATTACGCGCGCATGGACATTGTAAACGAGCGTTATATTCAAAATTTGAGAAACGAGCAGTGTTGGGCAAACGCTTATTTTTCACCCCACCACTTAGCTAACTTCAGACCGTACCGAGCGAAAACCGCACCTTGCAGCAAACTTCAAACCATACCGAGTAATAATCGCACCACGTAGCTAACTTCAGATTGCCCTATTATATCGACCAGTGGTGGGTAAATATTTTACACGCGTATAAAATGTAATAAATGACGCGTCATAAATGTATGTAAAAAATGTATTTTTTAGAAGCAATTTATTACGTGGTGTCATTTATTAGAAAATGGCCGCGGCCGGCCTTTTTAACTTTCCACGACCATCATGTAAATTGTGAATTGTGAATTTTTTTTTAACTTTTGCATAAAAGATCATAGTAAATATGGCAGGAAGAAAAGCCTTTCGTTATCCATTGTCAACCTGAAGCAAATGGCAATTGATCAACGTCAAGTCAATATCACATTAACTGAATTATACTGAACTATTCAAATACTTGAAAATTGAAATTCGTTTATATATAATTTATTACATTTACGACCCATATTTTACATGGTATCGTGTAAAAAATACAAATTTTTGCAGTTTACCCACCACTGATATCGACATAATCAAAATATTTGGCAATGTCGGTGCGAACAACAGGTGATCATATTGCAATTACTTTGCAGATATTGCAAATATTAATACATTAAAATTATATACTTATTTGATTAATAATTGACATTTTATAAATACCTATTAATGAATATATTTATTATAAATAAGAAGTACGGTTATTTTTTAAGTAATACTTAGGATTTATGTATTCCTTTATTATATATTGCTATTATTTAATGTAGGTAAGTTTACTGTATTAAATAAGTTTAATGTATAAAAAATATGTTCAATGGTACGCTTTTACAGAAAAAGTTATATTAAGTTATATTTTGTGAAGTTCGAATTGACAGTAATCCTTAAGTACTTTGATTTACTGAGCCATGTTTAGCTGCATTTGACCCAGACCAGTGTTAAATGTACACAAAATATTTTTAGTTGCATGCAAAGAGAGGATTCATCGTCTTCACATAATTATCAATACACGTCGTACAATTGTTCTATGTAACTCATTACAGTGAAAAAGTACAAGTTTGATATGATTAAAGGGGAATTAAAAACTGGATAAACTAAGTAAAATTGATGTGCAGTTTATATTGTTTAAAATTGTACCAGGTAAATCAATTGTTCGTTTATTAATATGTAATAAGATTATAAAGTTAAATTAAACGCTTAAAAATTTATAATATTAATTAAATAAAATTAAATATTTTTTAATTTATAAAGCTTATTATAAGTCTGCATTATTTATTACACAATGTTTCAAAATAATCCATTTCATTGTATTTTTTTATTACAGATTCAAAGCCGATTAACGAAACTCTTATGAAAAGGTATGTAATTCCTATTAAAAACGGAAGATAATATAATTCCTGCATTCTATTATGTCAATAAAAAAGACCCAGACCAATGTTTGACATATAAGAAGTATTTTCAGTTGCATATAAAGAGAAAATTCGTAGTCTTGGTGTATTTATAAATCAAAATGAAAAGTCATAATTTTTACATGACTAAAAGGAGTTACCTGGACAAGTAATAATGTTGTGCAGTTGAAAATGTTTAAAATTGTACCAGGTAAATTCTTTAATTATTAATAATAAGTTAATATATTGTTGAGTTAAACACTCAGTATCTTATGATATTAATTAAATAAAATTAATCGATTTTGTATTCTTAATGCTTATTGTTAGTGACATTTAGTTATTACACTTTGCTTCAAAAATAATTATTCCATTATATTTTTTTATTACAGATTACAAAACAACTTTATGAACCTGTTATAAGCAGGTTGGTGGATCGTATTCAAAACATAATGCATGGTGTCGACTGATAATATAATTGCTGCATTCACATTTTTCAATAAAGGTGACCCAGACCAGTGTTTCACGTATAAAAAGTATTTATAGATGTATACAAACAGAGGATTCGTCTTCTTCATGTATTTATCAATACAAATTATAAAATAGTTTTTTGGAACTGGTGTAAAGTGAAAAGTGTAATTTTGATATAATTAAAAGGAGTTACCTGGACAAGTAACAATGTTGTGCAGTTGAAAATGTTTAAAATTGTACCAGGTAAATTATTTAATTATTAATATTTTGTAAGTTAATATACAGTTTATTTAAACACTTGAATTTCTTACAACATTAATTAAATAAACTTAATCGATTTTGTTTTTTTAATGCTTATTGTTAGTGTCATTTAGTCATTACACTTTGCTTCAAAAATAATTATTCCATTGTATTTTTTTATTACAGATTACAAAACAACATTATGAACCTGTTATAAGAAGGTTGGTGGTTCGTATTCAAAACATAATGCATGGGGTCAACTGATAATATAATTGCTGCATTCAAATTTGTCAATAAAGAAGACCAAGACCAGTATTTGAATTTATTAAATCGCAAATTTATATAAGATTAGTAATATATAAATATTATAATAATTTTTAAATATCTTATTGTATTATTTAGATAAGATAATTTTTAAATATCTTATAGTATTATTTAGATAAGATTATGCAGTTACAAAAATACTTAAAACATTTATTTATTTACAAGATGTTTATAAACAAAGATTTATAATCATGTTTATTTACTACTGTCCAAATATCAATGTATTAGATGCCGTAGTTGTTTAAATATCATGCATGGTATATGAGCAAATCCACGGAACCTTTGATTTTCATTTGAAAAATTTTTTTTTTTTTTTTTGAGAGGCACATTGATTTTAATGGAGATTTCTACTTCTTTAGAGGTTAAATAGTAGGAAAATATGAGGGCCCCTATTTGTTTTCAAGACTTATCTAAGAAATTAAAGATTAAAATATTAATGAGGGGTATCATAGGGTAAATTATAAAAAATCACTTCGTAAATAAACAGAACATTTTTTATTCTATAATTTATGAATATAACAACATAATTAAGTCTCTTATTTAACAAAAATTGAAATATCTAACAACAATTTTTCATATAAAAGGATGTTTTCAAGTGCCGTTACAGTACTGTAATTTTCTTTTCCTAGTAACAATGGTTTTTTTTGTTTGAGTACTTGTAACAGGAATTTCATTTTTTGCTCCATAAATCTTCCAACTTGAAGGTTTCAATTGGTAATGAGTACATGGCAAATTATTTGAAACATTCATTACATGATAAATAATTTTCTTTTCGCATACTTCTCTTTAATGGTAAACAAACTACTTGCGTAAGGCTGACTGAATGATATGTGTGTGTATGTGTGCGCGCGCGCGGGTGTGTGTGTATGTGTGCGCGCGCGCGGGTGTGTGTGTGTGTGTGTGTGTGTGTGTGTGTGTGTGTGTGTGTGTGTGTGTGTGTGTGTGCGTGCGTGCGTGCGTATTTATATTAGCTTTTCTGTTGAAATAACCTATTTCGTATAGTCAATTTGGACTTCAGTTCAAAGGTATAAAATGTTTATACTTTTATACAGCTTATATTATCTAAATTAACAAAAAATTCAATTGAGGTTTTACGTAGATGACTCAATAATCTACTAAAAAGTAGAGAGATATAGTTTATATATGCTTTTTTTGTGTATGTCGAGTGTGCCATGCGAAAATGAAAATTTGGAAGACTAGGGGCCCGAGATTTTGAAAAGTTTAAGGTAGAATTGCTTGTAAAGAAAAAGAGGCACAGCTAAGCACAAAAAAGGATAAGAATCCTTATTGCAAATCGAAAAAAGCAATATTAGTCACAATAGCTATAAACAAAACTTATCTTTGTATAATATCAAAATTCTAAAATTTCCTAAATTTACAAAAACTGACTTCCTTAAGAGTTGCGATTTTTATTTTTATGTATCATGAAGGCACACTATTCTAACACTTTTAGTTTAATAGGGTAGATGGTGTAGGTTGTCAAAAAAAATTTCTGTAACATTTGGTGAAGAATTATAATTTCTATAAGCTTAAAAAATAGAAGATGAGTACTACTTCCATCGTCAAATTTGCAAAAATGCAACTTTATGAAGCCTCTAACAAAAAGCTAATGAAAACAACTTTAAAAAAATGATAAGGACCCTTCATCGAATTACTTTTTCTACCAGAAACCGTTGTTATAATGTTGCTAAGTCTGCTTATTTACTACTATATTACCCGCTTCCCCAAAATTAAAGGTTCTGTGGATTTGCTCATATATGACATATCATAATTGATTAAGCTAGTGTTATAAATTAGTCAAAAGGATTTGAGTTACAGTCTATAAAATAATACAATGTTTTTAGAAAATTAATAAATTCTTTGTCATATTAATGACTTTATCAATTATTTATAATTTTTATCAAATAATTTTTGTCAATTGTTTCGTGAAATTGTTCCTTTCAATTATTATAATTAATTTAATGCAGTTATTAAAAATCTGCAAATTAAAATAGGAATTATTATATTTAATTATGACAAAGTATACATTTTACAGTGGTTTTTATAAATATTACTTTTATTTGCTTTCAATGAGGTACCATAATCAATGTTTATTCTCCCTACATTACCGACAAACGCGATGATTATGTTAATAAATCTGTAAATTAAACTGATCAATATATGTATATCAATACTTTCGCTTATCAATACTCTAACTGTATTTGAATTTGTACTAAAAACTGTAATTGATTGAATAATAAATTATCATTGCGTTAACGAGAAGTCTTGGCAATAAATGTGGATCTAATCTCAACAGCACGCACAGTTATAAATTTACAGTTATTTGTTTGCAAGTGATTTTTCAAAAACACAGTAATCTTTTTAGTCAGAAATTCACATATACATTTAGACTATGCATTAATGATAGCGTCTCTTCTTATTTATTCACACACTTTTTTCTTTTTTTTTAATTATTTAACAAACATTAAGTATGGAACCCCCTTAAGTACAGTTATTTATTAAAATTAGTTTTTCTCATTTATACAGATAAAATTTAGTACCAGACCAATTTATTGGTATTGGTTGTCTAGTTTAATCGTACTATAAAATAATGAAAAAAACACTTATAATTATAGTAATTGTAATTATCGCCTATCCTCTATATATGATTAATATATATTTATGTAATTGAGTTTTCAAATATAGTTTTTAATTTTTATTTTTTCAAAATTTTTTTACCACATGCCGAATTGATACACATCATATAGAATGTGTCTTTTAACTCATACAATTGAACAAATATGCAAATTGAATAATAAATTTGAAAAATCAGTTAATATCGGTATGAGTGTATTTTAAATTAAGGGGATGTCGGAGCCATAGCCTCCGTTGATAGCCGCTCGATATCGAGGCTTCGAATGGCGCTGTAGTCAGGTGTCGATTTCTACGATAAACGTACTTCAAACATAAATTATAAATTTTACAGATACATAGAGCTGTTAAAAGATACTTCCCCCCCCCCTAGCTATAACTAAAATTAAGGTAATTGTAATATTATTCTAGGTAGAAAAATGTTTATTTTTTTAAAGAAATGTGAAATACGTTGCGTGTAGCATTACGGCAGATATAGATTCATTGAATATGAGACGTATGAGACTACAGCGCCATTCGAAGCCTCGAGATCGAGCGGCTTTTGATGGAGGCTATAGCTCCGACATCCCCTTAATGAAGGTGTGCGACATTCCCTTAATGTACTGTGCTAATAATCTGAAAATTTATCCATATTTTTCATCGGGTTTTCGTTAACTATATTTTTGAATGAAACTTCTTTCGAGACTTTGATAAGTCAAATATAGCATTCTTAAAATACAAAATATATTTCATACCGATCATGATAAATTGTGTAATTTGGCCTGCGATGCTCAGTCGGTTAGGTCGTTGTGCTCATAATCTGAAGGTTCAAGGTTCGATTTCCAGCTCCAGCTGATTGATATAAGTACCACTGGAGAATGTATTTCCAACAAGTGCTTTCTTATCTAAGACATCGTATGACCTCCGTCGCTGATTAGCACCGAATAGGGAGCATATATAATAAGAGAATAATAATAAATAAAATTACGTATAGCAACTATGGTTAAATGGCTGTCAACTAAGGGGGTGTCATACTCAATTAAAAATTCGAATTTCGCGCCACAAAATTGCAGGTAAGAAAACAACTAATTTACTTCGTACAATTAATAAAAACAAATTTTGCTCAAAAGCAAGAAGTAGTTACCCTCCGTTATGTAATTATCGGTCTTGCGTAAATTTGTTTTTAATAATTGTTTTAAGTAAATTAGTTGATTTCTTATCTGTGATTTTGTGGCGCGAAATTTGAATTTTTAATTGAGTATGACACCCTCTTAATGAGTTGAATATGAAGTAGATGATATATTGTTTTTTTTTCACATTTTCTGTAGACAAATGAATTACTCACCTAATGATCCATAAGTCTTTTTGTCCATTTTAGGAACCTTTGGCTGTGAGAAATAAAGAACAGTAATTAACAATATTATTAATTTGTTATTTATATTGTAAATTTTACAATAAGTTATTTCAATTGTAAATAAAATATTAAATATTTACCTCATTAAAAGTAGATACTACCTGAGACAATGTATGTTAAAAGTCATTATGGGTTGTAACGAACAATGTTATGTAGAAAGCCAAAACTAAACTATTCATTTTTTAGGTATATTGCCACTATTCTCTGATATACCGTTACAATTTACTGTTATAATCTGTAATAGAAAATGGATTAATAAAGTAAATTTACATTAAATATATTGTTAAATAAAATTAAAAGAACGCAATAAAAAGTAATATATTTTACCATTCGCATTTTCCTATGTAATCACTGTAAGATTGTAGACTGGTCTGGGTCACCTTTATTGACAAATGTGAATGCAGCAATTATATTATCAGTCGACATCATGCATTATGTTTTGAATACGAACCACCAACCTTCTTATAACAGGTTCATAAAGTTGTTTTGTAATCTGTAATAAAAAAATACAATGGAATAATTATTTTTGAAGCAAAGTGTAATAACTAAATGTCACTAACAATAAGCATTAAGAATACAAAATCGATTAATTTTATCTAATTAATATCATAAGATACTGAGTGTTTAACTCAACAATATATTAACTTATTATTAATAATTAAAGAATTTACCTGGTACAATTTTAAACATTTTCAACTGCACAACATTGTTACTTGTCAGGGTTACCATTTAGGGTTTTTCTGTCCTCTATTATCTAATGTAAATGAGGTCATACTGTGTGAGTGCAACAAAGAAAAAACACCTCTATCTGGCATCACTGTTACTTGTCCAGGTAACTCCTTTTAGTCATGTAAAAATTATGACTTTTCATTTTGATTTATAAATACACCAAGACTACGAATTTTCTCTTTATATGCAACTGAAAATACTTCTTATATGTCAAACATTGGTCTGGGTCTTTTTTATTGACATAATGGAATGCAGGAATTATATTATCTTCCGTTTTTAATAGGAATTACATACCTTTTCATAAGAGTTTCGTTAAACTGCTTTGAATCTGTAATAAAAAAATACAATGAAATGGATTATTTTGAAGCATTGTGTAATAAATAATGCAGACTTATAATAAGCTTTATAAATTAAAAAATATTTAATTTTATTTAATTAATATTATAAATTTTTAAGCGTTTAATTTAACTTTATAATCTTATTACATATTAATAAACGAACAATTGATTTACCTGGTACAATTTTAAACAATATAAACTGCACATCAATTTTACTTAGTTTATCCAGTTTTTAATTCCCCTTTAATCATATCAAACTTGTACTTTTTCACTGTAATGAGTTACATAGAACAATTGTACGACTTGTATTGATAATTATGTGAAGACGATGAATCCTCTCTTTGCATGCAACTAAAAATAATTTGTATACATTTAACACTGGTCTGGGTCAAATGCAGCTAAACATGGCTCAGTAAATCAAAATAGTTAAGGGGATGCCGTATTACCGACATATTTGATTTTTCAAATTAAATCTTCAGTTTATCTTTTATTCCAATTGTGCGTGCATAGATACATTCTACATAATTTGCAGATTGTGTGTCAACTCGCAGAATCTTAAAATTCGACATATTCATTTAATTAAATGAAAAATAGTTTGTAAAAACTGCAATGTCGGTAAACAGCTACAAATTTTAGTACATTACAATTTTTCATTTAGATAAGGAAATGTATCGAATTATAAGATTTTGCAAGTTGACGCACAATCTGTTAATCGTGCAGAATGTACCTATGATCGCAAAATCGGGATAGACGAAAAACTCAACATTTAATTTGAAAAATCAATTCGGCAATTTATACTGTGTGGCATCCCCTTAAGGATTTCTGTCAATTCGAACTTCACAAAATATAACTTAATATAACTTTTTCTGTAAAAGCGTACCATTGAACATATTTTTTATGTATTAAACTTATTTAATACAGTAAACTTACCTACATTAAATAATAGCAATATATAATAAAGGAATACATAAATCCTAAGTATTACTTAAAAGAATAACCGTACTTCTTATTTATAATAAATATATTCATTAATAGATGTTTATAAAATGTCAATTATTAATCAAATAAGTATATAATTTTAATTGTATTAATATTTGCAATATTTGCACAGTAATTGCAATATGATCACCTGTTGTTCGCACCGTCGTTGCTAAATATTTTGATTATGTCGATAATATCGAAAGTGTGCTCACGATTGTATGCACGGTGGCTGCCCTAGGTAAGATAAGGTAGACTGGACATGTGCTCACGACTAGTCTATCTTTATGATCTGCTGCCAGTGGTGGGTAAACTGCAAAAATTTGTATTTTTTACACGATACCATGTAAAATATGTCATTAATGTAATTAATGTAAAATTCGCGTCGTAAATGTAATAAATTATATATACACGAATTTCAATTTTCAAGTATTTGAATAGTTCAGTATAATTCAGTTAATGTGATATTGACTTGACGTTGATCAATTGCCATTTGCTTCAGGTTGACAATGGATAACGAAAGGCTTTTCTTCCTGCCATATTTACTATGATCTTTTATGCAAAAGTTAAAAAAAAATTCACAATTCACAATTTACATGATGGTCGTGGAAAGTTAAAAAGGCCGGCCGCGGCCATTTTCTAATAAATGACACGACGTAATAAATTGCTTCTAAAAAATACATTTTTTATATACATTTATGACGCGTCATTTATTACATTTTATACGCGTGTAAAATATTTACCCACCACTGGTGAACAATGATTTGGTTGCTGGTCAGAAGCGAATAAATAAATAAGATAATTTGTTTTTTTATATAAACAACGCTTCTAGAATTAAGTGATATATTGTTGCTAACCAAAATCAAGTTAATAAATGTCTCGAAATGACTCTTTGATATTTAGCATGACTCTAGAATTCGCTACGATTTTGTTGCTCTGATTTACATCGTTACATATATCGACTCGATATAATAGGGCAATCTGAAGTTAGCTACGTGGTGCGATTATTACTCGGTATGGTTTGAAGTTTGCTGCAAGGTGCGGTTTTCGCTCGGTACGGTCTGAAGTTAGCTAAGTGGTGGGGTGAAAAATAATCGTTTGCCGACACTGGAAGCGAGCTCGAGCGCTCTCCCTTCCTTGCCGCGGACCAGCTTGGAGACAAGCGCGTCCTGACCCACGTACCCCGGCCTACAAGTTGATATAATGCGCACTTAGACGCAAGGCCGATATACGCGTTTATTTTAAATTGAAACAAATGGAATTTACTTTGTTTCAATATACGCATATTAGACAGATGTTATTTCATTAAAAATAAATGTAATTGAGTTCTTTTGAAATTAAATTAATGCGCGAGAGACGATTCCTTGAGTATTGATGCGTATCGAAATTATTTGTTTGTTATGTGTTTAAATAAATAATAATAAAAATAACTTAGTTTAAAAGTTTATTTTAAAAGTTTCATTGTTCGGATGAAAAGAATAAAGATGTAATATTAACTAATATTTTATTGAAATAAGTGAATCATCTTATCCTGCGCGCGCATACACATGTTCATATTGAAATCTGTTCCCGCGCAACAGATTTTCTTTGAAAGATAAGATGATCTTTAGTGCATGTAATTTTTATAAGGGCGTACGGAGGGCTTTTGATATTATTAGACAAAAGCCATGACAGTACGATACCAGGGGGCTTATTCTATAACTGTATCACTAAATGAAATAGGTGATATAAAGCATCTCGGCCAATCAAAAAGTTTCTTTAAACAGAAATTTTTGTATGTCACCAACGATACAGTTACAGAATCAGGCCCCTGAGGCTAGACCTGGGCGATCCGGACGGGAAATACCATGTTAATTTTTGTGAATTTTTTGTCTTTCTTTAAATTATCATAACTTTTTACAGAATTGAAGGCCATAAAAATGCTACAGACCATTTGAAAGGTATTGCTCCAAGCTTTTTTTTAGACTTTTGGATAAAAAAATTAATTGTGGCGAACTTACACTTTTTTTAAGTTGAATATTCACATGTAGTTTAAGTAACATTGACCTTGAGATTAGAAATTCTAACCCAGAAGAATAAATTCTACACATGATTAGCAACAAATGTTACATATAATGTTGTATAGTAAAAGTTGATAGATTTTGGGTTAAATAGCGATGAACCCAGCTGGTGTTGAAAAAAACTGGAAAAAGTTCACTTTTTGAGGTTAGAATAACTTTTGAGCTAATAAATACCAGTACCTAAAAATTTTTTTCTGTATTCTGAAAAACATTTGCAATGTGTACTCAAAATTTGGTGCATTGTAAAATTTTGATCGGACCACTTCACGTGGAATACCCCATATATATATATAATATCATTTACAAAAAATAATCATATAGTACCTCAAGAAATAGTTATGTTATTAACACGAAATAATCCTCGTGAAAGTATATCGTATTTTGCAACGTGGAATGAAGTTGCTTCTAATTATGTAGGCGAAGATGGTAAACTACCTATTTATCTCGATATTTTTATTTATCCAGAAAATGCATGGAGTCCTTATATGAAAAGTTCAAATAATGAAAATAAAAATATTTATATATCTATGCTTCAATATTATTCACATGTATTAAGTATCCGTGGTGAGTTTAAACCATGATTAAATCTAAAAAGTTTGTCTAATCAGTTTTTGTTAAAGTATGCATTAGAATTGACGGAAGTCGATTCTATTATTTACGTAATCATCAAGCACAATTACGAGCTGAAATGTATAGAGGATTGATGGATCGCATTTTCAATCCAACAACTGTTGATAGTTGTCAAATTGGAAAAATGGTAATACTATAGGACCTACTTTAGATCGCCCAGATTTAATATCAAAAGTATTTCATGAAATAATTAAGATTTTGAAAAACGACATTATTAAAAAAAGTATATTTGGTCGAGAAAATCGATCTATTTGCGTAATTGAATTTCAAAAACGTTGATTGCCACATTTTCACATGATTATATGTTTACATACAGACGATAAATTTCGAAGTACTAATGAAATAGATAAAATTTTATCTGCCGAAATAACTGATGAAAAAAAATATTCTAGCTTATACAATATAGTAAAAAATAATGTGATACATGGTCCATAAGGAATTCCGAAATAAAAACTGCATTCGTATGAGTGAAGTTATCCTATTTATCTTTGAAGAAATAATGGTGTTAAAATTATATAATCACACAAAATGTTGCAGATAATATTTATTATTATTGTTAGAATGTCATATAAGTATAGAAATATGCAGTACAATAAAAGCTTTTAAATATTTATTTGATTTATTTAATTCTACTGATTCCTGGTACGTCTCCTGAAGGTACTACGATGCCATGAGATGCCTCTACTGATCATTGATGTACCTTCCTACAGAGCTACAATGTGAGACCAGGTTCATCGTATACCAGTCATCATCTTACTGTAATGCTTGTGCATGGCATAGCTGGAGTGCGTTTAGGTATGTTTAGTGTAGGTAAAATATGTGCTTAGTATTGTGAGGGTAGGTAGAATAGCTTAGGTTGAAACTCGCTCGCTTAACACATTGACAGATACAAAGTACCTTGTCACAATTTATATATGATTACGCATTTTAATAAATATAAATCATTATTAAATATTTTAAAAACTATGAAAAATTAAACATTTTAATAAACCAATTATTAATTTCGTATACCCAGATAAGTAGCTGTAGGTCGTCGGTGTCCGTTTGCCGATTGTAGGAAGTGCGTATGCTCGTCGACTCGAGCTGTGCACGCACCTTCTAGAGGGAACCATCATGTTAGTCCCTAACAAGCTCGGAACAAAACCATTCTTTTACAATTTTAATTATTTCTTTATAATGTTGAATATTTGTGGTACACTCAATGATCTTGGACATTTTTTTCTTAAACTTCATGTAATTTGCAGAAAAAGAGAACTTTTATGTGTTTACATTGAATTAGTCAATTTTGAGTTATAAAAGGTTAAGGGGATGTCGGAGCTATAGCCTCCGTCAATAGCAGCTCAATCCGTAGAGTGTAGTTGACTATATCACCACCCGAAAATTTGCGAGCAGAAGTGGCGCTGCCGTCAGATAGGCTGAGTTCATATTCGACAACAATTTTTGATAATTAAAAAAAATAGAGTTTTTACTACACAAAATCAAAGTTAAGCGCCATAGCTATTGATGTAATGATTAATTACATATTACTTAGCTGATAGAAAAGTCAGTATTTTCGACGAATAGTGATAAGTACGAAGTGACTTCGGTATATGCTCTCAGAATTGATTCGTACTTATCACTATTCGTCAAAAATACTGACTTTTCGATCAGGTAAGCAATATGTAATTAATCATTACATCAATAGCTATGGCGCTCAACTCTGATTTTGTGTGGTAAAAACTCTATTTCCTTCAAATGTTCATAATTATTGTCCAATATGAACTCAGCTTATCTGACGGCAGCGCCACTTTTGCTCGCAAAATTTGGGTGGTGGATTTGTGAATCTATGAGTACGGACTGCTCTTAACAGTTAAGAAAAAAATTTATAAATTACCATTGTTGGTAATTACAAATTTAGACCATCATATCCTAAACATGTAGAAAAATTTATTCTCAAATGTTGCGGAAACCCAAAAATTTTTTGTTTTGATCTTGATTTGACAGAGAATTATTTATATATTTATAAATAATGGTTTTATGTATATTTCGTGCAGAGAAATCTTAAAATTCTAAGATTTTTATACATAGTTTATACATGTATGTATTATAACGAATTAATATAATATTTAATTATATTGTATTACTCGCTACATTCTGTCTCTCTGCCTAGCCTATGTGTTAAAATTTACAGCTGTTTCGTTCGACGGTCGGCGTTCGACGATTTTCGGCGATTCTCAAAGACCTTCTTAAGAGTAAAAGTAAGGAAAGAGAGCGAATTTTCGGTTTGTAAGTGGACAGAAGCGACTACGCAGACTCCGTCTGGTCATTTCATTTTCTGTCGCGGTTCACGCACTGTAAGTGCTAGCTTTGTAGTCTCTCTCTCTTTCTCGCTTCGCTCGCAGTTAAATAGTATTGTTAACATAATAATACTTAACCATCAAATTACAATGTACTGTAATATTCAAAAAATTATTTTTTAAAATCTATTTAGTAAAATAATTTATAGTACTAGTAATTAAATAAATATTACAATTATATAATTTGTTGGGATAAATCCGTAATAATTAATAGAAGAATGAGTATTTTTACTATTTATATCGTTAACAATTTTTGTTATTTCCAATAATTAATTCTAATATTATTAGTTACATTAATACCTGATAAACTTTATATAATTCATAATAGATCGATTCATATTAATAAATTATTAATTATAACATTCCAATTAGAATTTAAAATACCACATTTACTAGGATGACAAATATTAGAAGTTCAAATAGAAATAACGATTTGTTTTTACAATTTTCGATATATTGTTTACTTATATGGGTGATTCTCATCTAAAGTTCAAACTTAGGTAAGCAGCGTATATCTCGTTTAATAATAACAGTTAAGGTAATATAAAAATGGTAATTTATTTGTTTTTTACAGCCAAATAACTTACCTGCATAACATTTTTCAATATCGCATTATTTATTTATATTTTAAATAAATAATTGTCAAAATGTAACGTCCCCTGGCTGTAAATTTTTTTCCATGATTTTAAAGGTGCTATATATACGATTGTATCAACTTTTAATCAATGTACAAATGGCATAAGTTTGTAGTTGCCATATGCGCATTTCATAAAAAATTTTGTAGACGGTTCATTTTTATTTTCAGCTTATTACACGGATTTATGTACTTCGGACATTTTTTCGTAAAACTAAAGACTTTTTTAAAATTAGATTAAAGTTAATCTTATTCTGCTTCAAATTAATTGCGTTTTCTTAGAAGTTGTTTATTTTGGTTGTTATTATAAAGTAGAATCAAAATATTAACGATAACATTATTAAATATAATAGTTATATCAAATGAAATATAAAGTATGGCCGCGTATACTTTTTATTGTAATTCCCATGGCATGCTTTTTCTTTTAATGTCATAGTAGCTTCTTATTAAATTATATGCGGTAATTTTATACTCATGTAGTAGTTTATTTCGTGATTATTCCAAATTGTCTATTTTGTAGTAAGTCTGGAAAAATAAAAATATTGTCATGTAATTCCCCTGGCATGTGAAATTCCACTGTCACTTTCATTATAAATAATCTTTATTATTCTTTCCCTAAAAAATAACATAAAATTAATTACTTTGTAACTACTTAGATATAATTTTTTATATATAACTTTTCTTTGAATCCTGCATGCCCACGCTATATATACCTTCTGTAACTTAGTACAAACATATTACATGTGATGGAAATGAAAAATTAAACTAGTTTTTAAAATCTTAATCGACTGTCGAAATTTGAACTTTAGATGAGAATCACCCATATCTATCCCCATTAAAAAATCTCACTGGAGATCTCAGATCATATCCCAGGTAAGATGTCATACCAAAAACTCATTTCAGCAATTTTTCGTTCATTACACGTTTTAAACCTTCTTATGTCGATTGATAACTTTTTTAAGTAGGTATCATACTCAATTGCAAATACAAATTTCGCACCAGAAAATAGCAGACGAAAAAACAACTAATTTACTTATAACAATTAACAAAAACAAATTTACGCAAAAACAGGAGTTAGTTGCCCTCCGTTATGTAATTATCTATCATATTACAAAGCTTCAAGTTATTATAACAATATGTCGCCGAGAAAACCTTGATAAATGCAATATTCTTATAATTTCTTGTATGAAAAATAAAGTTCAACCCTTCAGACATTCTCGAAATTTCAATGAAAACAGCTTCAGCCCGGATTTTAACCGGGACCTAGCTCTCACTCTCGCACTCTATTACTCTAACTTTCGTTCTCTCTCTCTGTCTCATTCTCTCTATCTCTCATTCTCTCTATCTCTCTCTATCTCTCTCTATATCTCTCCCTCTCCCTCGCTCTGTACCTGTCGCTCTCTGTCTCTCTCTCTCTCTCTCTCTCTCTCTCTCTCTCTCTCTGTCTCTCTCTCTCATTCTCTCTCTCTCTCTCTTTCTCTCACTCTCTCTCTCTCTCTATTTCTCTTTCTCTCATTCACTCTCTCATTCTCTCTCTCTCTCTCTCTCTCTCTCTCTATCTATCTGTCTCCCTATCTCTTCCTCTCACCGTCTCTCTCGCTCTGTCTCATTCTCTCTCACGCCAAGATGATGTTTGTCGGACGGACGGACATTATAATTTATCGTTTTTTTTTTAATATCACTTAGTAATTATAATAATAATTTTTTTGTCAGTAATGTGAAGCATTAACTTATGTAATACATATTTATCATATAATATATATGTTTTAAGTATTTTTCGCAAGTATTGGGGAGTTTTTACAAAGTCGCACATAAAGATAACTTTAATATAATGTAGATTGCGTCGTTGCTTATTTGATTTACTCCTTCCCTTTCGCGTTCGTTAAGTAAAGGATACCGTTGCCGCCGCCTATACGGCTACTTCTATCCGTATTATTACTAAGCGGCTGATCGCGTTTTGAGAGTATTTGTTTAATGGTTTAAACTGTTATTATTTTATTTCATTTATTATTAAATATAGCATATCCGTTACAGTATATAGTTTAAGCATATTATATTACCTAATTTAATTAGGTTTTATATTTTAGATTTTATTTTTTACAATTTGTACAAAAATATACACTTTCAGATACGTATTTTCAATTGTTAATTATATATTCGTGTTTATTTTAATTATGTTTCTTGTTAATTTTTAACAAATAATTGTCGAAAATTATTGTATTACATCATTTTATATTCTTGTTGAATAAAAGTTACATTTTAAATTCCATAAGCATAATAATTAATCTATATATACCACTGTACTGTATTGATTGGTATTGTAGATGATAAAACGTAATTTATTCAAATAAATTTAAAATAGAAAGTCCGAGTGTCTTACGAGATACGTAATGTTGGTGACCTGTACATATGCGAGCAAACGATAGACTCCGCTAGAAGCTATGTGCACAGATTGGCACGTGCGATACACACACCTCCTAGTCTCAGTTAGTGAACGATTAGTTTGAATCCAGACCTATCCAAACCATACTCTCTATATACATATATGTATAAAAGTTAAGTTAAAAATACGCGTTTATTCGAAAACATGACTATTTTGACACAGTTATTATATCCTTTTAACGCTCATGTGGCCAAAATTTTAACGTCAAATTCAAACTCATGTCTTGAATTATAACCCGTATGGAAAAAATATTGGAATACATATTCTTGTGTAAAAAACTCAACTTTAGAATTGCATTGCCAAATTGATCAATAAATAAAAGTAAATTGTGAAATTTTAACAATCAACAAAAAAATATGCAGAATTTTGATGTTTTTTTTGTAAGAATTTTTTTAACTATGTTCTTGGTGCTTAAAATATTCTAACCTATCAGGATGCGGAACCCAAAAGTTGTACTTCAAAAATATACTTTAAGATACTTGGATTTTTATTGTTGATAAATCGAATATGGCCCCCGAGTGGCCGAAATAAAGGAATATATATATATATATATATATATATATATATATATATATATATATATATTTATAACAATAAAAACTCCCAATAATTATCATGTAAATCAAAACATCTAGTTGACCAGGCTGGACGTGAAACTCAACTAGCCTCCTAGATCCTTATATATATATGGGATACTCTACGCATTTTTTGTCTTTCTTTCAATTATCATAACTTTTTACGGAATTAAAGGCCATAAAAAAGCTACAAACCATTTGAAAGGTATTGCTTCAAGCATTGTTTTAGATTGTTGAATAAAAATATTGATTCCGACGTACTTACACTTTTTTCAAGTTGAATGTTGACATGTAGTTTATATGACATTGACCTTGAGATCAAAAATTCTAACCCATATAAGATTCTATAGTAAAAGTTGCTAGATTTTGAGTTAAATGACGGTAAACACAGCTGGTGTTGATGAAAACTTTGAAAAATTGACTTTTTGAGGTTAGAATAACTTTTGAACAAATATATTCCAATATCTAAGAATTTTTATTTTCTGAAAAACATTTCCAGTTTGTATCCCAAATTTGGTGCATTTTATAGTTTTGATCGGACCACTTCACATGGAATGTCCCATATAAAAGGGCTATTTCACGTCAAGTGGTATGATGAAAATTTAGAATCACACCAAATTTTGAAAACAGGCTGGAAATATCATCCACAAAATAGAAAAAAATTTTTAGGTGTTAAAAATAATTTGACTAAGAGTTATTCCACCATGAAAAAATAGAAATTTTTCCATTTTTTAAAAATATTGCTATTTACAAAAAGCCATTTATCTCAAAATCTATTGATTTTTTTGAAAAAACATTACAAACAACTTTTGTTCAAATTAATCTTTAGAACTTATCTACCTGGGTTACACTTCTTAATTTTAAAATCTTGAAGAGATAGGACACCCGGAAAAGATCACATTTTTCAAGAGCTTTCGAATGGCGGTGATTAGATTATTGGTCAAGATATCTGCTGAAAGTTATGCCTCATAAACCTTATAAAATCACTAATTTTCATGTATTTTAAGGCATAACTTTTACTAGCTATCTTGCCCAATAATCTAATCACCACCATTTGCAAGCTCTTGAAAAATAAGATCTTTTGAGTGGTGTTAGATCAAATCAATTGTGGCGTGGTTGCCTTTTTTTGATAATCAATATTTCCGGGTGTCCTATCTCTTCGAGATTTTAAAATTAAGAATTGTAACCTTGGTAGATAAGTTCTAAAGATTATATTGAACAAAAGTTGTATGTAATGTTTTTACAAAAAGATCAATAAATTTTGAGATAAATAGCTTCAAAAATATATAAACTTACTAATAGGGGTTTATGACGTACGACAATTTGTATTTTCTGTCTCCTTCCACCCACTGGTTGGGGGTGACGTGTTATGGAGTCCTGGCGTCATAACCCGAACCTCTCTCTTGCTTGTTCTAAAGTACGTATCTTCCCTCTCTATCATGGGCGTCATAAACCCCGATATTTAAGTTTATGTATATATATATATATATATATATATATATATATATATATATGGGTGGTTCTCTGTGACATCGAAGATGAAAAAAATAAATATTGCTATAACTGTGGGAATATGTTTTAGAGGTATCCAGTAGTTCTCCTGAATTTTTTCAGATTTTTTCTGGACCATTATTTTAAGTTACAGAGAGTCAAAGGTGACATTTTAGCACTTTTTTGCATTATATGCCCATTTTCATGAATTTTTAGCTCCCAGGGGATGCATTTTTCACTAAAAACATAAGTATGACTTTTTTTGTAAAATTTTCCGAACTTTTCATTAAAAATACTTTTAAAGACATAAATGTATGCTGTCACACTCTTGTAAGCCATTTAAACCTTAAATACTGAAAATCAGCAATTCTGCTCCGACTCTGGTAACCTAATACTGTCTAAAAGATGTCTTTTTATAGTCAGAAACTGCCTAAAAATTTCCAGAGTGGGTCTAAATCATTAAGATCACTTATGGTCAAAATATCGGGGAAAAGTGCCCGAAATATTAATAGAAATGTTTATTTGTTGCCTTATAACGATGAATCTAGTAGCATGATCATTGCAAAAAAATTTGTGCACTTACCTTGGAGTGGCAGAAAAGTATCTCCACTTATTTCAGTATATATCTAATCCCCTGTAAACTGCTAAAAATACAAATATTATTATAAAATTATAAAAAATTATTTTTTAAACATTTATAATGCTGGATTTTTAGTTTTACATCCCTTACAAGAATTATAATACTAATCTGAAGGATTACTATAAAAGTATCAACATTATTATTATTATTATTCAGCAATACATTGTTTAGATTTCACAAACTTGTCACTGTCACGTTATCATATTATTCATTATAATTATATATCCGATTTATTTATATATCTTTTGTATTAAATACGTATATTCAGTTATTGTAATAATGATGTTTATATATTTATAGTAATCCTTCAGATTAGTATTATAATTCTTGTAAGGGATGTAAAACTAAAAATTCAGCATTATAAATGTTTAAAAATTAATTTTTTACATTTGTATAATAATATTTGTATTTTTAGCAGCTTACAGGGTATTAGATGGATACTGAAACAAGTGGAGATACTTTTCTACCATTCCAAGGTAAGTGCATAAATTTTTTTGCAATGATCATGCTAATAGATTCATCGTTATAAGGCAACAAATAAACATTTCTATTAATATTTCGGGCACTTTTCCCCGATATTTTGACCATAAGTGATCTTAATGATTTAGACCCACTCTGGAAATTTTTAGGCAGTTTCTGACTATAAAAAGACATCTTTTAGACAGTATTAGGTTACCAGAGTCGGAGCAGAATTGCTGATTTTCAGTATTTAAGGTTTAAATGGCTTACAAGAGTGTGACAGCATACATTTATGTCTTTAAAAGTATTTTTAATGAAAAGTTCGGAAAATTTTACAAAAAAAGTCATACTTATGTTTTTAGTGAAAAATGCATCCCCTGGGAGCTAAAAATTCATGAAAATGGGCATATAATGCAAAAAAGTGCTAAAATGTCACCTTTGACTCTCTGTAACTTAAAATAATGGTCCAGAAAAAATCTGAAAAAATTCAGGAGAACTACTGGATACCTCTAAAACATATTCCCACAGTTATAGCAATATTTATTTTTTTCATCTTCGATGTCACAGAGAACCACCCATATATATATATATATATATATATATATATATATATATAAAAACACCAGTATCGGTACTTATGGTGACACTTCGTGTTATCTTGATGTTTTGAGGTTATAAAACATATGTAACGACTCAGATATAAGGGGGAGAATATTAATTGACAGAATAATGCATAAAAAACCAATAACCCAAATACCTAAATACCCCTCACCGGTAAAAAAGCACACTTTGACCTTATAATATCAATCCTTCATTAATATTATAACGTCAAAGCGGGGCTCACAAAGATAATTTTCCGATTTTTTGTGTGTCGGCATAAATACGGATACATGGTTGAATTTTCGGTGGAATTATGCTGACGTCGGCATAATTACCCCAAAGTAAGCACAATTCCCATTTCCCGTAAGAATTTGTCGGCATAAGTACCGATTGATCAATTTATATATATATATATATATATATTATAATGATAAGCGAGTTACCGATCAGGTGAGTAACTGAAAAGAGTATAGAGAAGGATGCGCGCGCAGGAACGTGCGAATATCGTGCGCGAGGTGAGGAGAGGTCTCAAGTTCGCGCGCGCACGGTGATACAACGTGGTTCAGAAGCCGGTACGACCTTTTTATAAAACGAAAAAATAGAGTGTCGGTGTGTTTTGTGTGTGGGTGTGAGCGACTTCTCCCCACCAACGACCACGTCAGAGTGCGGAGTAGCACGCCCTGCCGTTCCATAAAGAAGGAGGAAAGGATCAGGCAGCCGTTCCGGCCATTGGAGTGCGAGAGGGAGGTAGAGCCGAGGCCAAACTCTATCAGTCGTCCAGCCCCTTTTTCCAGCCCGGAGCCCGCGACCCTGAATCGGCTTGTTGTTAGTTTTACCGGTAACTGGCGCCCAATTAACTTAAATTGTTACCGGATAATAATTATTATTTAGTTCTTATTATTTATTTGTTGTAAGCCACAGTGACACGTTGCTCTACGGGAACGACTCGTTAAGAATCAAAAGTGCAATGTCACACAGTATTCATTTTTTTCATCTCCGATTTCACAAAGAACCACCCATATATATATATATATATATATACATATATATTGGTTACTCTGGCGAAAAAATTGATTTAGGTTACGCTAATGCAGAATTTAAGGATGTAACTGGCTAGTCGAATTTTACATCCCGTCTGGTCGGCTAGCTTCGTAGGCTCTGAGCGCGCGGATGTTTTTATTTACAAGAGAATTATCGGGAGTTTTTATTATTCTAAAGAAAATATTTAATCTTTGGAACCAGTAAAATATAGTATTTATTAAATCGCACTTGTGCACTGACAGTCCAATTCTTATAAGTTGAAATAAAAAATTCATCGAGGCTGCGCTAATACACCTCTTGAGGATCTACAAGGCCAGTCAAATTTCACGACACGTCTGGTCGACTAGCTACTTAGGCTCTGAGCGTGCTGATGGTTTTACTTGCACGGGAATACAGACGGCCCGAATCGGTGCACGCATCTCCTATAGAATTCATCGCTATAGACTGAGAGAGATTATTAAAGAGTAATACGCTCGTGAAATTTTACGGTATATTAAATTTAACGGTCTGTACAAGCCAGAATATATAAATATTCTTAATCATCAGTCAATGGTGTGCTACAATTTATAGCCTCTACGCCAAAATGAATGAGTATAAATAATTTAATTCTGGAGACTAAGTAAGATAAATTGAAAATATTAATATGGAAATAAAAAATATTATTAAAGTAACTTTAAATACAAATATAATGAAAATGTATAACAAAATTATAAATGTAATAAATGTTTCGACCACAATTGCCAGTTGGTCTCGTCAATAAGCACTGGCAATCTACCTTAGACATTGAATATTGAATTTATATCGAAATAAACCAAGAACAATAATATTGAGTTGTGTATATATATACCTTTAGAAGACTGTATCACTTACATGTATTAGAAACCAAGCAAAACCCCCTAGTGGATAAAGTTAAAAACAACCGTTGCAGACCGTTAAATTTAACATTACATAAAATTTCACGAGCGTATTACTAAGGTTGTTATCCCGGAATACCTCAGAAATTCCTCAAATATCCAGGAAATCCCGTAATTAGTAGAGTTATCCTGGAACACCTCAGACATTTCCAAAATATCCATGAATACCCGTAATTAGTGGAGTTATCCCGGAATATATCAGAAATTCCCGAAATATCCAAGAAATGCTGTAAGTAGTGGAGTTATTTCGAAAAAATTCAAAAATTGGCGAAATATCCAGGAAATCCCGTAATTAGTGGAGTTATTCCGGAGAAAAATTCCCGAAATATTCGACACTGCTCGACGGACACCAGACGCCGGACGCCGGACACCGAAGAACGAATGAATTTTAATATAATATAGATAAATATTATAAATATGCCTACACTGCGCTTATAGGTTGTAATTGTATTAAATAATAGTAATATGAGTAATAGTGTATGGCATCCCCTTAATCATACTTACTTGTAATTAGTGACACAATAATGAATACACAATATTCAATTTAGCTTCCTCCATAAGTACAATAAGCAATATTAACTTTTAACAATTTGTTATTTTTGATAATTCAGTATATTTTTCATGCAAGAAATATGGATTTGATATTTTTGGAATAATTATATATAATTAGCGGAAATAATGAAGTTAAAAATATATTCAAATAATGATTATTGTTCTTTAGATGAATTTGTCATGGTTCAAGCCGCATACCAGTCTCATTTAGGGCAAGATGTTTATTTTGCTCCGCAAGCAAAACTCGCTGACGGTATCATTTGGCTTTTGATAATCAAAGCAGGAATTAGTAGAACTAATTTATTACAGGTATTTATATATTCATTAACTAATTAGTTCATCAAAGAATAAATCACATTACAAAATTGAGATACCGAGTGATAGTTGAATTGAGAAAATGTAACATACTCAAAGAATTTAGACTAGTTGGATGGATAGAAATCGAATGATCATTTCAGAATTTTGATAAATGCAATATATAAAAATATAAAAAAATTATTTTTTGAGAAAATAACTTTTTTGCTAAATATTTGGTATTACCAATACCGTATAGATTCAATCATTAACAATTAAGTTATTGATAATTAGAAAAGATGAGAAATTAAGCGATATTGAGATATTTATCTAGATGACCGAGTAAACAAGATGATTTGCGTTACTATTGATTCGAGGTTATAAAAAATCATCGCTTCGTCGGTAATATTGATAATTTCCTAAAAGTTATGAACGAGAGATGTCAGTGCAAAAATAGTTCGTAACATAAATTATGCAAATTGAATAATAGAAGTTACGAGTAAACATAATTCTAAACTTTAAAATAACGCACAATTAGTATTACACATAAGATATTGATTAATCACATTGGTAAAATACGTGTTGATGCGATATTTATGTTTTATGAACAATGAAAAAAAAATATATATAACTCTTCAATATAATTATTTAAAAATGCTATAATAATGTTATAATAAAATACTGAATTTTTATTTGGTAGCAAGGAAGATATTTAGAAAAATAATTAAACAGATTTAAAACTTGTACACGTTTAGTTGTACAAATTTTTTGCCACGCGTAGATGTATATTCAAGTACTTTGTATTTATACGTCTAAGTATGTGCTTTGTAGAATAAAAAATAAATTTTAAAAGTACCAATAGACTGGCTGAATAAATACTAATTTTATTAGAAAAATTTGATACATTTAAACAATCGGAATTTTTTATAAATAAGGATTTTTATCTATATCTTAATCGATATTTTAATAATTTTCGGATACATTTTAGTGTGGGATACTTTTTGAAACATAGTTTCTTAGAAGCACTTTGGGAAACTTTTCACACTTAAGAGTCTTGTCTGCTCTGTATCATTAGAAAGAATTTGTATTTTTGTTTATAAAATTATTTAAATTTATAGTTTCATTTTTTAAATTATGGATCTAAAACCTGTGACAATGTGCTTTGCACATGTCAAGAGCGAGCGACAGAACCCATGACGAACACCTACCTACCCGGATAAGCTAGATGAGTCCCTAGCTACACTACCTACCCATATACTATTCCCTAGCTACCTACCCGCACATTAACTACGTCCTGCCTACCCTGACATACTAAATACCCCCTCCCAAGCACAGTACACAACTCTGAGGTGGTCCTGGCGATGAGGATCTTGGGCGAGCTCAGAGTATCAGGTGGGCTCCTCCGAGTCTGGCACAGCAAACAGGATATTCAAGAGAGGCGATCACCAGGAAGCATCCAGGATCCTCCGAAGCCTCACAGCATAGCAGTCAAGGCGATGAGGTGGTACCTAGGCAGGAAGCCGAAGAACCTCCAACGCCAAGCAAGATACAGCTGTAAAAGGAATACTTCCTAAGAACTAATACACAGTAAGAGAGTAAGGAGCAAGGACGAGGATAAATAGCCATAGCCAAGAAGACAAAAGACAAGGAAAGATATGTACAGCTGTATATAATTACTACAGCTGTACAAGGAACATCATAGGATAAAATGGGGTTAGGTTGACGTACACAAACAACGTGTACAGCCGATCTCCCGGACAATAACGCATACAAATACACATATGTGTGTAAACCTCACGACCAAATACCCACCTAGAGCCGTAGACGGAGAGGCTAGTCATCAGCGAGGTCAACGTCGTCGAGGAGAGAGAGGGGTGACTCGGCCTCGAGCAGCAAGTGACGGCGGGTGAGCTTCGTACCTGAAACTCATGCCGTATCCATTTGAAGAACGCAGTTAATAACGAAGGAATTATTAGTTACCTGGGAAGAGGTTGTACCTCGTCTCCAAGACGGCAGCAGCACCAGGTTATCATCACACAGCATACAGCACCACACAGCCAATTTGTACCGATACAGCCTGAACACCGCGGCACTCAACACGCTCGCGCGACGCGAGATCGAGGATCCGCGCACGAGTACGTAATGCGCAGGCGCGCGGTACGAACACGGGGCTCTCGAGCACGCCGAGAGCCAGAGCTCTACGGTCCGCCGTCTTGAACGGACGAAATCGAGATCGCAGCGAGACAGCGTGTTTGTGTTTTCGAATTCGAGTAGAATAGCGAGGGTGTGTGAAAGAGAGAGAGAGCAACAGCGTCTCAACCTGGTGTTCCCAAGAGGCTTCGTTAAGGTTGGTGATTATTTGCTTCTCTGCTGTCGGTACCGCCGTGTACCGCATAAAGTGCGTGCGAGCAGCTCGTTCCTTCCCGTCCTTCCCCTTCCCCTCCTTACACCATAACCCGGTGCAACCGAAACTCGACCACGTTTCAGAACGGCGAGAGTACTGCCCTTTATATTGTGTCAGGCTAAGATAACCCGCGTGTTATCGGTAATAAAGGCTTATTTTATTTATAGTAAATTGTTGACCCTATATAACCTGCACCCTGATCCCCAGCGCAGCGTTACAAACCAAAAAAATAAAATATTTCCTGAGTCAAATAGCGATCTGGCTGCTTACGTTTTTTAGATTGTGACGTTGTAAATTACAACGCACAAGTACTTGCACATGGCTTGTATTTACAAGTCATGTGCATGCATAATTGTTACATTACGATAGCTCGCGATCGCGCCGCAGGTAGCGAATTCCTCGCAGGCGGACCGAAGTGCACCGATGCACTTTTAAAGCGAATATTGATACCCACGGTATGGGTATGTTTTATCACGGAGCCGACGAACGACGCGACCGATACCCGACGGTAGTACGCGGACTACGACCGAGACCCCGGCCGAGAGGTATAGTGAGTCAAGGACCGAGCCAAGGTCGTCTCACGATACCTGGCGAATCCGATGCTGATGTCAACAAGACGGGAGGTTAGGCGGCGTCCTAACCTCAACCGTCACACGTGCTCAGCAGACGACGACGGCTGAGATGGCGCATGGGTGCGCGCACGCCCGAACTACATACTAGTAGTCGGGAGAGCCAGGGTGCTCCCCCACCTTACACCCGTATACCGGGGAACGCGGCACCGCCGGCGACGTTCGTGCGGCACTAGGCAAGGTGCGCGGGGAAGGGGGAAATCACTCGAGCAGCGAGAATGTTGCGCGCGCGAAGAGCTCGAGTGACCGACCGTAGTGGGATAATGGGTGAGAGCGCGCGGAGCGAGGGGAGCGCGCGAGTAGAGTAGGAGTCGCGGTATACCTAATGTATGCGTGCGAAGGTATACCGCGGCACAATAGAAGATATATATAGATATATACGGTGCGCGCACACCTATGTATACGTATATACTGTTGTATATAGCGCGCACACGTATATAATATTAGATTGATTATTTTAGCTAGATAGCGTCGTTAATTTTAGATAACAATTATGTAGATCCGTCGGTAGAGTTTGGGGCGTTTTGTATTAATTTTATAAAATGTATATAGTTGTAAATAGTTGCTGATATGAATTAAATTTTAATTGTTGTGTGAGTGTGTCGGGAGTAGTTAGTATGAATTATATAGCCGGTAGGCACGGGGCGGCAGCACCGAATGGGTTACCGATATGGTAATTAATTATTTGTAATGCGCGCCTTCCGAGTGTCGGGGATGATTGGTTGCGTGATCGACCCAATAATTAACAGGTTGGTGGTGACGTAAACCACTATTATTGGATGATCGGCCTTGACGGAAATAGGATCAAGGCTGACTACGCGTATCGATCACGCAATCAACCACCCTAATCAACGCCGGTAGATAAGCAGTAGAGTAAGTTAGAGAAGGATAGCGATAGGGTGGGGAGGAAAATCCTTTATTTTGGGGATCAAGTCACGCCGCGAGCCGGATGAAGAAGCCGGTCTCGAGGATTCGCTACCCGATCGTCCGACAAGATAGTCGTGTTTATTGAGTAGAGTTTTAGAGGCAGAGTAGCCATTTCTTTTGTTGCGAGTTGAGTTGAGTTGTAGTCAAGTAGAGTAGAATCGAGGTGTGAGTCGAGTTGGTTGGAGTTGAAAATTAATTGGGCGAGTATAGTTACGGTTAGCCCGACGGGCGGCCGAATTATTAATATTTATCTTTATATTTTATTATTCGCCGGACGGACGGATTTGAGAGAGTGTGCACGTGTGTGTGAGCCGGTCGCGAATCGCGTTCACTATTGTGTCGGTGCCGGACTTATAATATTATTTTGAATTGTTGAATAAATATTAGTTGTGGTGAAATATTGAATTCGAGAGTGTCATTTTAAGTAATTTTCCTTTACTCTGAAAGCCGCCGGTTCCGAGGTGGTCAGCCGTCGGGGTTCCCTCTGTGACGAGGAGTCGAGGTGGAGATTTGCCGGGTTGCCGAGTAGTGTTGTAATGTAAAGTAATTATTCTTTTTAATTTAAATATCGCCAGGCGCCCAATCAAATACAAATCGGCGATTTCTAGCCATTTTCAACGTCGCTACGACGGAACCTCCGCCGGGTTATAATTTATTCCAATTAGATTTTTCCCGACGAAAAGTAGCGTCGCAAGATCAGTCAAAATTCGTCATATATAGCAGAATTTTTGCAGAAGTTTTTCTAACACTTGATGACGAGCATCTAGCTGTACTACCGAGTGTTAATTAACGCATTAATAGAGCTTTACAAAGTTAATACAGAGTTAAATCTTTTTTTGGATATGCCAGATTTCTGCTACAATTCCGCTAGACTTTCGTAATACTTCCGCTAGACCTGTAATACTTTTTCAAGATGTTAGCAAGACTATTGCTATACTTTCACTAAATATTTGCAATACTTTCTGTGGTACATTATATTTTAATGGAGACATCCCAACATACTTCTTAGATGACATTTTATGAAACTATTACAAACACTTTTCTGTTTATAAATAATGTATTTAGCATTCGGTAATGAGTCTATTTATAAAGGCATTTATGGCCGTTTTTCCTAATCAAACAAATTTTTCGAGTGGACTAAGAGCAGATAGTGCCTCGTTTAAATTAAATTTGTTTGATTCGGAAAAACGACCGTAAATGCATTTATAAATAAACTTATTACCGAATGCTAAATACATTGTTTATAATAAAATCCGCGACTTGGGTCGATTACGTCGCACTCTGGCTGGTGATTTTTCCCACCGTTAGAGGGAGATGACTATTTCTCTACACTTGCTAGAGATATCGTCATCTTCTTTTATATATAGAGCCGTATAACATCTTGCTGGCATCGCAGTACATTATGCGATAGGCGTCTAAGGTAAGATCTCCAGTTCCTTACTGAGGAGTCCAAACTGGAGATCGAGAACGAAACGCTTATAGTTTTTATTTAACGAGGGCCTGTTCTGGGAAATTCCACTAAATATTGTGGATGAAGAGCAGATAGTGCCTCGTTTAATTTAAATTTGTTTGATTCGGAAAAACGACCGTAAATGCCTTTATAAATACTTTTTTGTTTAATTTTGGGAGACTTTTAAAATACCTACTAAGTTAGTTTCAATGATACTTTTCGCGAAACGTTTTATATATTCTTTACGATTCTCTTTAAATACTTTTCACATACACTCTAATGTTAGAAACTTTTTAAAGGATATTTCTAGCGGTAAAACATGTATTAGCAATACATCTACTACTACGGTTTGTGAAAATAAATCAAGTTTTGTAGAACAGAATGTTGTACAATAATAACATTCAAACTGCATCAGACTAATTCACAAATATTCAAGAATTGCTCAGTGGAAGCGTCGGAAGGCATAAAAAATTCGAATTACTGAAATACTTGAACTACTCACGAATAACCAAAATTAAGCGCAGTTGTTCTTTAATCTTATATATCTTTGTATGTAACCATAATTTTCAGTTTTCTCAATAGGTATTTTTTGCTCAAAATTGCCCAGTGGAAACGTTTGGAAGCATAAAACATTCGAAATACTGAAATATTTACATGTCGCGAATAAGTAAAATTAGGCGTGTAACATTATTAAATTCGCAGTTACATTTCTTAACAATTTACTTGACTTTTGTTTAAATGAATTTATCGTTCGTTCAAGTAATCTTTAGTAAAAAAGTAGCTTTATTGATCGTCACGAACACAGTTGTTAACAGAAATTCTTTTTTTATTAATATTATTAATCGAGCTATTACTGGCGTTATCTAAATGTGACAATCGTTTATTTATAAATTTATTTATGAAATCAAATGGATAATTGTTATTAAGTAAAAAGTTTGTGAATAACTCTATATTGTCGTCATGAAAAATCGAATCCGATAACGAAACAGCCTTGTCAACTAAATTATAAACCATTGCTATTTTTTGAGAACGTGAGTGATGTGAAAAGTAATTAAGATAACGTCCAGATGCTGTGTTTTTACGGTACCAATTTGTCTTGCAAATAGCATCGTCAAATCTATGTATTTTTAAATCAAGAAACGGTAATTCTTTATTTATTTCAGTTTCTACTGTAAATTTGATAGGTTCACAAAAATCATTAAAGGTGTTTAATATCAAATCGATCTTCTCATGATTGACAATTAATAGCGTGTCGTCTACATATCTTTTGTACAAAACAATATCCTTTTTGAATTTTTTTAAGCAACAATTTTCTAAATCTTCTAATACAATGTCCGCAAACCATGGGCTTGTGCAAAAACCCATAGGAGCTCCCATACATTGTTTGTAAATTTTTTTATTAAATTGTAAAAAAGTTGAGTCCAAAAGCTGCTCAATCCCCTCCAAAAATTCAACTTTAACAATAGGAATACTATTCTTTATAAATTTCAATCTTTTTGATACTGCTCGCAAAATTAAATCCCTCGGTAAATTAGAAAAAAGAGAGACAACGTCAAACGATACTAATCTGTAATTTGAAGGAATAATCAATTTGTCAATGATCTTTTTATGTTCTATACTATTTTTTATATTAGATTCTGGTTTTGGAACGTATTTATTAAATAATTTACTAATTGCTTTATCAAAGGCATAAGTAGGGCTATTTATAGCCGAGACAATGATCCATATAGGTAAATTCGCTTTGTGTATTTTAATTAAACCATACGCTTTCGGAATGTTTATATTGTCTAATTTTTGTTTAACGTTGTTAAAGCAGTTTTCTTTTTTAAAAACCCTTTTATTTAACCAATCTTTTATTAAAAATTGCATTTTAATTTGTAACTAGCAACAATTCCACGGTCGCTAACGCTCCCTCGGTCGAAATTACACTAAATATATACTCATATTTTTTATATTTTTTAAATTTATAATTTTACAATTTAATTGAATAAAAATGTAAAATATAATATAATGTGTAATTAATTAACCTAGTATTCAGTTACGAACAATTTTTTTTAGTCAATAAAATAAAAATAACAGTGTATTATATTTGCAACATTGTATATACTTATTTAATCTTAGTCAATTACACAAGAGTTTATAGATACTGAACATATTTCTACATAATACTGAAACAATGACAAAAAATTAAAAATAATCGACATGATAAAACTTACACTGGAGTAAGGAAGTTTAATTTTTATTTTTAATACGTAGTAACACATATATCATTACTTACAATACTTCCACACTATTCCTGTAAGAAGCTACATCAATCTGGTAACAAATGTGTTATTTTTCTACCAGAATAATATTTTCAACAACAAAAATTAGAATATAAAATTATTCTTTGACCATTTTACATATATTTCATGCTTTTTCATGATGTTTCACGGAAAGGAGATGAAGAATTAAAATTTCATACAAAATTACTAAACTCAGCTTATGCATCGTATGTATTCAATTATTCTTTCAAACAAATAATTATACATAATAATTGAATTAATAAACATTTTTTTCAGATTAAAATTCTTGCTAAAAGATTTATTTTCACATTTTATTAATTTTGTTTTATTTTCAAAAATCTTTTATAAAAAAGAATTTTAGCAATTGCAACCAAATATATCAATGATATTATACAATTACAATAATAAAAAATTGATAATTAATTCTAAAAGTTATCCTAATATTACATTTATGGTATTACATTAAAAATTATGAAAGAAAAATAATACTTTAATTTTTTTAACCACCTTCCTCACGCATTTTACATCTTAGAAATAGAAGATAATGAAAAATGTTTGTAAAAAAAATCTACATAAATGTAATAAAAAAAAATAAAACGTATCGTCAAATAAAATATGTATTACATTAAATTATATATATTATATTATACAGTACCGTCCATAAATTTGATAACACTATGAAAAAAAAATGGTTCGAAATAAATAATCATAACTCGGACGCGAAAATTCGTAAAAAAATTTAAAAAAAACGTTTTGAAAGGACTATTTAAGAACTTTTCAAAGCAATGTTTACATTTTTTTTATTTTTTTTATCACGCTAAAAAATTGATTTGAAACTAATCAATATTTACTAAATTTATAAATATCAGATTTAGTTTGACAGTTTTTTTAAAAGGATTATAAAAAATCTGAAAAAAATATATGTAAAAGTATTTAAGAAGAGCTTTAATTTGATCCTAACAAAAATTTTTAACGATTTTTTTTGTTAATCTGCGAGGTATTTAAATTTGTAATCTAATTTACTGAGCCGTTCAAAAGTTCAATAACGTTTAAGTAATAAAATGTATTATGATTATTATTCGTAAAATTATGCCGTTATAATTAAATGAATTAGCTCATCTTTAATTTATACACAATAGCGTGATTTTAATGTTTACAAGAAGGTCTGTACTGTGTGTTTATACCAAATACTTCGAATAATACGTCTGCTTAGATCAAATAGTTTGAGTTTGTCCAAATTTATTATTAGTATTTCACGAGTGATTGTAACATAAAGATGTAAGAAATGTCTAACGATAAGCAAATTTTTTGGATAGAAAAACGATCGCAAGCCAATTTTTTACGTGAAAATGGTTGCTCCTACCGAGACATTGCACGGAGACTAAACATTAGTGTCTACGCCGTTCACAAAGCTATCGCCAGATTTAAAAGTACAGGCAAAAATTGTGACAAACAACGAACAGGACGGCCAAGGAAGACTACTCCGCAAGATGATAAATATATTTGTATGCTCAGTAATAAAAATCGGAGATTAACTGCTCCTGAGATAAGGACGAACTTTAATACACTCCATTCTAATTCTGTTAGTGTTACAACCATAAAAAGACGTTTAATTGAAGGAAGTTTAACTGGACGTGTTGCTGCAAAAAAACCACTTTTGCGAAAAATTAATAAGAAGAAAAGGTTGGCATGGGCTCGTAAATATAAAAATTTTTCAGTTGATGAATGGAGAAAAGTTTTATGGTCGGATGAATCGAAATTCGAATTATTTGGAAACAAACGCCGCGTTTATGTTCGTCGTCGTCCTGGAGAAAAGTTTCTTGAAAAGTGTCTTTTTCCCACAGTGAAACACGGTGGTGGAAGTGTAATGGTGTGGGGTTGTTTTGGAAATAATAAAGTTGGAGACTTAAAAAGAATAAATGGTGTAATGGATAAAAATGTGTATCACAGTATTTTGCAACGCAATGCTATTCCATCAGGGTCGCGATTGATAGGAAAAAATTTCATATTTCAGCAAGACAATGATCCTAAACATACTTCTAAATTATGTAAAGGATATTTGTCTAAAAAGTCTGAAAGCGGACAATTAATAATAATGGATTGGCCACCACAATCTCCGGACCTTAACCCGATTGAATTATTATGGAGTGAGCTGGATAGAAGAGTCAGAAAAGAACAAGCAAATAAGAATGCCTTCGAATTATGGAACAATTTATTAAAGTGTTGGAACTCTATTAGTTCAAATGTACTCGATAAATTAATACAACGAATGCCGAGAATTTGCAAAAGTGTTATAAAAGCCAAAGGTGGATTTTTTGACGAAAAAAATGTTTAAGAAAGAACATTCTCTTTTTTTTTATTTATCAAGTAATTTTGCAACGCGTTTTGCAACGTAATACTTTCATATTTATACATTTATCTGTTATTTTGTTATTTGATTTTTCTATGTTATTTTGTTACTGGATTGTTATATTTATGAAAATAAAATATTAATTTATCGTTGTTTAAATGCTGTAATAAAGCGTATTCACAGAAATTTTTTTAATTAAGTTTTTTGAATCATGTTTTTTTATAAGATCTTAATGAGTCTTTTTTATAAAAATATACAAATTTTTGTCATGATTTTTTTTAGAAAGCGTTAGCGAACTTTTGGACGGCTCAGTAAATTAGATTACAAACTTAAATACCTCGCAAATTAACAAAAAACATCGTAAAAATTTTTTGTTAGGATCAAATTAAAGCTCTTCTTAAATACTTTAACATATATTTTTTTCAGATTTTTTATAATCCTTTAAAAAAATGTCAAACCAAATCTGATATTTATAAATTTAGTAAATATTGATTAGTTTCAAATCAATTTTTTAGCGTGATAAAAAAAAATAAAAAAAATGTAAACATTGCTTTGGAAAGGTCTTAAATAGTACTTTCAAAACGTTTTTTTTAAATTTTTTTACAAATTTTCGCGTCCAAGTTATGACTATTTATTTGTGACGTTGCACTTTTGATTCTCGATGAGTTGTTCCCGTAGTGCAACGTGTCACTATGGCTTACAACACTAAATAATAATGATAATAAAATAATAATTACTATCCGGTAACAAATTGAATTATTGGGCGCCAGTTACCGGTAAAACTAACGACAAGCCGATTCAGGGTCGCGGGCTTCACGTTGCCATCACGGGAAAGATGGCGGAACCACGTTGTAAGGAATTGGATAATATTCTCGGGTTATAAAATCAGTCACTTAATCTCACATAACAATTATTAACACTTTAATTATTACCACTTTATCATACAGTAAATACAAACGCATACCGAAATCTCGCTTATTTATCGTTCAATACTTTATCTGCACGCAACTCGGTAAATCATCGTAAAACGCAAAAGGAAATATAATAATGATAATCGGAAAATACAATAATAAATTAATCGGTTTTCGCGCGGCTATTCTATCTTACAATTTCGCGGAACGTCCTTCGATCTCACTCTCATACCTTACAATACTCTGAACTTCCTCACTCACCGCAAGTCGAGAACTCTCCGCTTATATCAATTAATTGTCTCTTTCCTGATTCGATATCTATCCCTGGTATTTTGGGTGTTTCTCGCTCCAACAGGTCGCTCAATAGCTAGCTTACCGCCTCAATACTTCGACTTTCTCAAATCTCAGCGGATCCCAAAAATGGCTACTTCGATATCGTTTCTCACTCAACACGTCTACTTTGTACGGCGGTTGGGGAAGGAGTCTCGTCCTTCTTCTCCGATTCGTATTATCCGCTACCGATAGTGGAGCTAGTTGTTCTCCCTTTCCGCTATCACATCCGCTAGATTGGTGGTAGTAGACATACCGATAATCGTCCGTAACGCCATCTATTTTCCTTCCAAATCCGCTAGTGTACTTTCGCCATTTCCTTTTATCCGCTATCTATGCAAATCCGCCAACGCCTCCACCAATGCATCGGGACAGCTGCCTATCTCCTTTCCTCTTACATGGGTACGCGCGAGTATCGGACCGTTCGTAGTCGTTCCCCCTCTGGCGCACCGCTCTCACCTATACTCGACGTGCGCGTGCAGTGTGCGCGCCGTCACTCTCTTACTCGACGCACGCGGTCAACATCTCTCCATCTCTCTCGGCTTCGCGCGCGCACGCGGTGATCGGTGCCGTCGGCAGTTTGCCGATATTCTCGCGGTGTCGCCACGGGACGGTGTATCCGCTAGATATACGCGGGCTACCACGGTGTCGTCAGCTGCTTCGCTCGTACCTCGTTATCGTACGCCGTCTGTCCCGTGCTACGTGTTGTTATTATCCGCCAATCCTTTACTTATACCTGTCATCCTCAACAAACCGAAATTTCCCTTGTTATTCCTTTCGCATAAGTTCTCATTCGCGATTTCCCGGTAATGAGAGTGGCTCGGGCCGGCACATACAACTACCGCAGTCCTAACCTTCACCTGTCACTTTTCTCTATTCATCTCTCTCACACCATCTCATCCCTATTACTACATAAATACTTATTTCCTTAATTAATTAAGTGAGGCTTGCCTCACAATACCCCCCTCCTAAGTCAGGACACTCCCTGAAAGGATGAGTGGACTGCACTTATTCCCAAACCGGCCTAAGCGAATCTCATTACTTGGAATTTTCATAACCCATACTAACATCAAATCATACTTCTGCCCTTTTTTAACATACATTATAGAAAAAAAATTAAACTTATCAATTATCAAACAGTAATATTATTAAAGATAATAATAAATATATTCGTTTACCACAAGATACTTACTACTTTTCCTCTCTTCATCTGCAGGATCGATGATCTGAAAACAAGGTTTACCGCTATTCTCTATTTTACTCCTCTTTTTTTTCTCTTTTCGGTCTTCCTCTTCTCACTTCTCCTTCCTCATCTTCATTCCTTAATCTAATTTCTCTACCAAAACCTCTTCTTTTCGTTTCGCTCCGCTACTTCTGCTCTATCTCTTCCGCCTCTCTTTTCATTCTTCGCACTCTAATCCTCTCTGTTTTTTTTTCTCTTCATTTCTTTTCTCGTTCTTCTCTCTGTTTCTTCTCTTTTTCTCTCTTTTCCTTTTCTCTGTATGGTTTAATGTCTCGACGTCTCTGGTCTTCTCTCCGACATCTCTCTTCCTCTTCTAACCGGCGGCGTCGTCGGACCGTACACTCTGAGTCCTCAGTCTTTCGCTCTGGGAGGGACATAACGTTTTAAATCCGAGACGTGCACCTTCGCGTTACGCTTTTCTGAGTCCATTTTTAGGACGTAGACCGTAGGGGATAGTTTTTCTATTATCTCGTAGGGACCGTCATATTTAGCACCCAGTTTAGCCGCAAAGTTTTGTGCCGCGTTGGAAAGCAAATGCGTTCTCCGCAATATCAAATCGCCAACTCTAAATTCCGCTACTCGTTTATTCTTATCATACGTTCTCTTTTGTTTTACATGTGCTTCGTCTAAATGTTTAGCTACAAGATCTCGTAATGCATCTAATCTAGTCAGTCTATCGATCCAAATCTGTGGATCCATTCTCAAGACAGGTTTCCTGGCTTCCACCTCCCTCCTCAGGCTCTTGACCGGGTGAGGGTGACGACCGAAATTAAGAAAGGCCGGAGAGACTTTCGTCGATGTCTGTATAGCTGTGTTAAGAGCATGGCGAAACTCATGCACATGCTCGTCCCAACCCCTATGATCTGCCTTTACAAACATCGAGATCATTGTCTTGAGCGTCCGGTTACTCCTCTCTACAGGGTTAGCCTGGGGGTGGTAGGGTGGGGTCGTTATGTGTTTGATACCATATTCTTCCAATACTGCTTTGAGATGTTTATTGTCAAATTCTTTTCCGTTATCTGTGAGGAGATATTCTGGTGATTCCCACCTAAACAAGATTAGCTCTTCCAGTGCTTGTGATACCGCTTTTCCATCTGCTTTACGTATCGGTTTTAATTCTATCCATTTTGTGAACAAGTCTTGGAAGACGATAAGATATCTGTGCTTACTCTTGCTAGGTGGGAATTCCATCAGGTCTGCAGCTACTACCGCCCATGGTTTTTCCACAATCCTCGTCCCCATTAACCCTTGTTGACTTAGCTGAGGGATTTTATACTGCTGGCACACTGTGCATTCTTTGATATGTTTATTAACATCGTGCCACATCCCTTGCCAGTAGTATTCCCTTGCTATTTTGTCATAGGTCTTTTCCACCCCTAGGTGTCCTGCTGATAATTCGTCGTGTGCATCATGTAATACTTTCTTCTTATACTCTTCTGGTACTACTAACCGCCAGTTTTCGTCTCTATTTGTTATTGGATCAATTAATGGATCATTTCTAAATCTGTATAGCATATTATCCTCTATTCGCCAATTCGGGTATTTCTTAGGAAAATCCTGTACTTCTTTTATGCGTCTAATATACCATTCGTCTTTTATCTCGCTAAATGCCGCTACATTGTCTTCTATACCCTCATACATCCGTGATAATGCATCTGGGACGTGATGTAAAGCACCTTTCCTGTGTATTATTTCAAAGTCCCATTGCATCATCTCCAAGGACCATCTTGCTAGCCTACAGGACGGATCTTTAAGGTTTTTCAACCACCGCAACGCGCTATGGTCGGTGATCACCGTAAATTGGTAACCTTCGAGGTAGGGACGGAGTTTCTTTATTGCCCATAACACCGCTAGACATTCTTTTTCTGTTGTAGTGTAATTTTTTTCTGCTGAATTAAGTACTCTACTCACATAAACTATTGGGTGTTCTCCATCCTCTAGCTCTTGGGTCAATACCGCACCAATAGCATAGTTACTGGCGTCTGCCTGTAGACAGAATGGCTTGGAGAAGTCGGGTCTTGCTAACACAGGTGCTCTTGTCAATGCCATTTTTAATTTAAAGAAGGCTTCTTGTTGTTCTTCTTCCCATTTCCATGTAATATCCTTTTTTAATAGTTTCAAGAGTGGAATTTTTGTTTCTGAGTCCTTGTCCAGGAATCGGGAATACCAGCCGATCATACCCAAGAATCTCCGCAACTGTTTAATGGTTTTTGGAGCTGGGTATTCGACTATTGGTGCCGTCTTCGTTGGATCTGGACGTAGACCATCTTTATCTAATACGTATCCTAAGTATGTTACACTTGTACAGCAAAATTCGCACTTATCTCTATTAATCGCTAATTCGGTATCCGCTAGTTTCTTTAATACGATTTTTAGCCATTTTACGTGATCTTCGAATGATTCGGTAGCGATTATAATATCGTCTAAGTACCCGAATACGTACGGGACGTATTCTGGTCCAAACAATGCATCTATCAGTCGGAAGGTCATCGGTGCGTTCGTTAGACCAAATGGCATACGAATAAATTGGTACAGTCCTTTGCCTGGTACCGAGAATGCAGTATACTTCTTACTTGCCCTGTCTAATGGAATCTGGTAGAATGCTTGACGGAGGTCAATTTTTGAAATAAACCTTGCGTGTCGCATTCTATCCAGAATCGTATCCATATTGGGAACTGGATAAGCGTCCCTTTTCGTCTGCTTGTTTAAATCTCGGTAATCCACGCAAAACCTGTATGTACCATCCGCCTTTTTAACCATGACTGGAGCGCTCGTATAATCGCTAGCCGACTGTTCAACTATACCTTCATTCCATAAACGTTCTACTTCTTCTTGTGCACTGTCGATCATTTTCGGAGACATTCGGCGTGGTCTGTGGCGAATTGGAGTTGAACCTGGCAGCACTGCAATATGGTGTTCTATGATTTGGGTGACTCCTGGAGATTTCTTTGAAGGAGGTAACATCTTATTTACTAACTTATTAATTTCTTGTCTCTGATAGTCAGTAATTTCTGATATACCTGCACATTCCGCATATATCATAGGATTATCATCGGATTCTATACCATTGAGTGTTTTATGCCAAGGTCCTTCATGGACTCGCCACAGCCCATGTTTATGCCTTTCGTCTACATCCCATTTTTGACAAAAATCTTTTCCTAAAATAACATCGTGTTCAAATACTTCTTGTGCTTTCAATTCTAATGTATCGATATGACCATCCACATCTAAATTTAACCTTAAAGTACCCAGAGCTTTGTTTATTCCGCCATGCGCGTTTTTTACATAGGAGTCCGATGGTTGCAGTCTGTCTTTGAATTTTTCTACCACTCTAGGACCTGCGACCGATATCGTTGCTCCTGAATCTAATAATCCTTTAAAGACTACTCCACCAATATTTATCCGCACAAAACCTCTATTTTCTACACTTGTTTCTGCTACTTCTTTTTCATCTCTTTTATCTTCTACTAATTCTACTTTATTTTCTTCATCTTTACTTTGTCGAATTTCTATCTTCTTCCTACATTCTTCACGTCCAACATTCATTTTCTTAATTTTCTCTACTTTAATTATATTTTCTTCACTCCTATCTTCCACTGACTTCTTTCTTCCTTCAATATTAGTTTGACCCAACGTTGAATACTTTTTCTTGGACTTGTTTCGTTTAGATTTACCATCCTCATTCCGAGTCATGTTATCATCTCTCACGGTTTTGTCCGAAATTTCTTCATTTTGCCTGATGTCTGTAAGTAGTATGTCAACTGCTACTGACAGAGCAGGTATTCGTTGATAGTCTTTTTCTTCTTCTTCCTTCCAGGACTCTACAGCGCGTTCGTCGACTGTAACTGGACGTAACTCTATCTTTTGATAGGTCGCCTCGGTGTTTCCACTCTTCTCGCTTTCTTCTGTAGAGCCTTTCTTCTTTATCACTTCTATTTTTTTGTTTGAATGTTTTTCGCTAGTACTTAATTCCCCTTCTGATGTTCTAGAAGGTTCTATGTATTTTTTCTTTTTATTTTCTACTACTTCATTCGACAAACCATATTTCTCATCTATTATTTCCTCATTCCTCAATATTTCTTCTTTCAATTTTTCTTTTTTTTGCTCTGGTACTTTTGTTTGGTTTAAATTCATTTGTAGCTTCTTATCTTCTTTGTCTAATTGTTCATTTGCTGTCCTGGGCCCTGGGTAAGCTGTAGCTGCGAGGACACGGGGCCCGTCTGTCCTCCAGCATTGCCGTTTCCCATTGCTTGTCTCCAGTGTTCACAATCAGGACAGTTGGATAGAGTTACACCCATTTTTCCACACGCCTGGCAGTATTGCCTCATATCTGCCAATCTGGCCGGACATGTTGTCGTTCTGTGTCCAGTTTGGCGACAATAATAGCATGTGATGTTCGGGCATTCAGCTGCACGATGCCCCACCTGATTGCAATGGAAGCATGCTCCCACGAAGGTACCTGTCAATTGTGCCTGTACCCTTTGGGGTGGCACTGACATGATTCGCGGTTTTGCTCCATTATTAATCTGAGGTGCAATCGTTGTAAACCTAGGTTGGCCTCCAGTCTGCCATTGTCTAGGATTTCCGCTAAAACTTCTATTATTATATCCAATATTCCTTTTTTCATAATTTATTCCGCTATTAGTGTAATTGTTTCTATTATTATTATTATTAATATTTCCGCTATTAAATTCTCTTCTATAGTTATTTGGTTTCGGCCAATTTGTCCCATTTTGCTGTGGGGAGCTTGGTGGACGTGATTGGCTATTGGATTGTAACGGAGATGTTGAAATTTCCGCTATTATTCCTTGATGTGGTACCATTACTTTTGCGTCTACATCTTTAACTCTATTGATATTCTTCTTCGCTTCTTTTATATTTCCTCTTCCTTTACCGCTATTTTTCTCAATCGCACAACTTTCATAATTGATCTCTTTCTTATTTTCGTCTATTACCGCTATTTTTCCCGGTTTAGTATATTCTGGGGCGGCTGCATCTGGAATTTTTGAATTTTCTAAAGGTGGTGGGGGTTTAAATCTCTTGTCTAACTCTACTTGATCTTCGTGTCTTCTACCATATTTCTCTAACTTCGAATAATCTTTTATTTTCTTATTTTCCATGTATCTTCTGTAATCTGGTTTAAGATTGCGATACACTACTTCTATTTGTCTTTTTATAGACGGAGCTTTCCTAAAGTGTGCAAAAATATGCTTCATACATCCGATGTAATTTGTGATCGATTCGTTTTTTCCTTGGGTACGTTTCCACGCTTCTTCCCATATATCTGTTTCCGATAGCTTTTTCATAAATTGGGCTTTGAATGATTTTTCAAAGTCTTTCCATGTTATCAACTCGTCTTGTATGTCGCTATACCATCTGCTCGCTCTCTTTGTCAGAATACAGGGTAAACCTTGGAAGAATTGTGAATCTTTCATATAAATGTTTTTTCTGCAATTTTTCAACCTCATCAAGAATTCTCCTGCGTTATCGCGTTCTTCGCCTGAGAATGACAAACCCCATCCTTTAAAAATTCTCATTATTCTGTCGCTTTCTGCGAGATCGTATCTTCTTTTATTTTTCTTCGTTTTACTCTTCTTCTTTGTTTTTGATTTTTTCTTATTCTTTTTTCCTTTATCTTCTTCTTTATCATCATCATCCGAATCAGAACCATTTGAGCTTGTATTATCACCACTATCGCTCTCTTCACTACTACTACTACTATCATCGCTACTATCATCGTCGCTTTCATCTTCACCGCTATCGCTATCTTCGTCACTATCATCTGTTCCACTATCGTCATGTTTTCTTCTGTCCTTGCGTTTCCTTGAACTTTTCTTTTTACTATTTTTCTTTCTACTCTTTTTATTTTTCTCATCTGCATTTTCTTCCTTTTGTGCATCCTCGGTTTTTTCATTATCTTTTTGATTTAATACTTCTTCATTCTTTTGTTTTTCTATTTCTTCTCTAGCCATTTTATCTTCTAACACGTAGTTTGGCGGGATAGAACCAAGAAGACCAGGTGCTGGAGTATGCAATGGTACGCTCTCGTGTTTGTCTTGGCTTTCACTGTTTGTCTTATTTAAATTAGTTCGATCGGCTTCGTTGTTTCTTTGACAAATTGGTGTACTATTTACACGTGCTGCCTTAGCACTTTCTTTTTGTAATTGTACATATCTAGAAGCTCTGCGATCAATTTCTAACCTTGTTTGACGTTCTTCTTCTCGCCTAAAATAACTAGTATCGTTTACCCATTGCTTCTCGTAATCATTATCTTGATTGTGTGAGTAATTCTGTTCATTTGCTTCTTCTTCATCATCATACGTAATGGAATCTTCAATGTCTGGTCTTATATTGTTATCATTCTCCGCCATAATTTGTTCTTGTCTAAATAATGCTTCGTCTCTTCTTTGCATTTCATTTTCTGTGCTTATTTCCGTGCTTCTTCTTCTTGTGTCTAGTTGGGAGTTGTTTTCCCTTTGTATTTCATTTGCGACATTTGTGATGTTTTGCGACCTTGATGTATTTAAATTACTTAAGGGCTGTACTATCATTGGGGGGAGTGATGAATCTGGACTCATTCTTAGCGACTGCGCTAATCTCGTATTAGCGGCTACTTGTCTTAGACCTTCAGTTGCAATATTTTCTAATTGTGGTCCAATTGGCAATCCCGGGTCGTACCTGAGGGAAAGATGATCCGTCACTCTCGTTGATTGTATTGTCCCTGATTGACGTACGGAGATCGATCGTACGTTTGTCGCAAGAAACGAATTTGTCGTTGTTGTACTCGTTTGTGTCGTCAGTGTCGTCGTTGTTGTTGCTATTACGTCTAGCTGTGATTGTATGTCCTGTTCTTCATGTGTGTTGCTAGGTGCTCTATTCTGTATTTCCGTTACCGCTAGTATATTCTGGCTTTCCTGATCTTGTTTTGTTTGTGCCCGAGTTCTTATATTTTGTGGAATACTTGGTTTTGCAATTTTTCTTTTCGTTTTCTTAATTGCTCCTAGTTTGGCTGCTTCCAATTCTGTTAATTCCGGTTCTGCTCTGGTACGTACTAGCCTTTCCGAATAGTTTACTTCGTCAACATATGGGTCCCATGGAACATTACGTAATAATTTTGTATCTATCATTGCAGCACGGTGCAATCTATCTATCAATTCTTCTTTCGTTCCTTTTGTGCTAAAATTAGCGTTATCACACATTATCCGTAAAGTATTTTCATCTTGTTGTTTTAATCTCTCTAAAGCTTCTCGTCCTGCTCCTAAGTATAACATTTCATCTATATTTTCTTCGTCTTGTCCGTAGGATGCCATCTTTATATCAACAATTTCTAATTTATTTTAAACCGTTAAATTCTCCGGTAAAAACGTATAATAGGGTGAGAAAAGGAGGGTATAATTCGTTTCGCGAAGGTGCACGTTAATTACCGCCAAAACTCTGATTGGAAGGTAAATCTGCAATCCGCAAAACCGTTATATAACCTTTTACTCAAAATTCCGCTAATCCAACAATTCAATATTATTACAAATATATTCGTTGCTAGTGTTACACCAATTAAATAAATTATTAATATAAATACCAATAGATATAATATATAAATACTGTAAGATACCACCTTTAATTATTGTTGAAAAATATTCATCCAGCTTCGTCTTTGTCTTTTACGATTATCTGCTTCGGATGTCAACTATCTCTTTTATTTTGAAGGACAAATTTATTTTTATAAATGACAAAATTGATATTAATATTATTTTAATAAATTAACTTAATTCAAAAATATTTTCAATAAATATAAATTTATAGCAGTGCAATATATTATAAAGTGAATTTAAATTATTTAAATAGTTCCAATTTAATATTAAATAATATTGATGGAAAGATATTAATATAGTTGATTTTAATGAGTTTCGAAAAAAAAATGGTTGAAATATTCTAATGGACAGTTCCTTGTAGTCTTCTCCTTGTGTCTGAAAAATAATTATTATCCGCTAGATATATATAAGCATCTAAATCTTTCACTCTAATCACTGAAAATAATATTTTCCGCTAATGATAATGCATAAATAACATAAATTTATATATATAAAAATGTATAGATATATATATTGTATATGGTGTAACACTAGATATCAGCAACTTCTCTCTTCTTTTGAGGAAAGTAGTGTAAACGAATATTTAAAAATATAATTTAAATTCATAAAAAGAAAATTAATGTCCAAGGAAAAACGCATAAAATGGGCAGAATCACAAAAAATTATAATTTATCAGTCATTCAATTCTACGCTTGGACGTTCCGTTCCTACACTATCAATCGCAATTTAATAAAAGTTACAACGTGGTCGCACGTGTGTTCAAGGCGGAAGCCGCCATTTACAAGTATAAATTATATGGGTTTGTGCAAATTTTAATACTACTCATACGTTCTATGTATAATTAAATTTAAGGGTATTTATTAGAATACGCTAGGCATCATTTATAATATGCTAAATATCGATTAAATTTACTATAAGAACTATTCATTACACTTTGGGTACTTCCGGCTTAAACCACGTTGGGCGCCATTTGTGACGTTGCACTTTTGATTATCGATGAGTTGTTCCCGTAGTGCAACGTGTCACTATGGCTTACAACACTAAATAATAATGATAATAAAATAATAATTACTATCCGGTAACAAATTGAATTATTGGGCGCCAGTTACCGGTAAAACTAACGACAAGCCGATTCAGGGTCGCGGGCTTCACGTTGCCATCACGGGAAAGATGGCGGAACCACGTTGTAAGGAATTGGATAATATTCTCGGGTTATAAAATCAGTCACTTAATCTCACATAAGAATTATTAACACTTTAATTATTACCACTTTATCATACAGTAAATACAAACGCATACCGAAATCTCGCTTATTTATCGTTCAATACTTTATCTGCACGCAACTCGGTAAATCATCGTAAAACGCAAAAGGAAATATAATAATGATAATCGGAAAATACAATAATAAATTAATCGGTTTTCGCGCGGCTATTCTATCTTACAATTTCGCGGAACGTCCTTCGATCTCACTCTCATACCTTACAATACTCTGAACTTCCTCACTCACCGCAAGTCGAGAACTCTCCGCTTATATCAATTAATTGTCTCTTTCCTGATTCGATATCTATCCCTGGTATTTTGGGTGTTTCTCGCTCCAACAGGTCGCTCAATAGCTAGCTTACCGCCTCAATACTTCGACTTTCTCAAATCTCAGCGGATCCCAAAAATGGCTACTTCGATATCGTTTCTCACTCAACACGTCTACTTTGTACGGCGGTTGGGGAAGGAGTCTCGTCCTTCTTCTCCGATTCGTATTATCCGCTACCGATAGTGGAGCTAGTTGTTCTCCCTTTCCGCTATCACATCCGCTAGATCGGTGGTAGTAGACATACCGATAATCGTCCGTAACGCCATCTATTTTCCTTCCAAATCCGCTAGTGTACTTTCGCCATTTCCTTTTATCCGCTATCTATGCAAATCCGCCAACGCCTCCACCAATGCATCGGGACAGCTGCCTATCTCCTTTCCTCTTACATGGGTACGCGCGAGTATCGGACCGTTCGTAGTCGTTCCCCCTCTGGCGCACCGCTCTCACCTATACTCGACGTGCGCGTGCAGTGTGCGCGCCGTCACTCTCTTACTCGACGCACGCGGTCAACATCTCTCCATCTCTCTCGGCTTCGCGCGCGCACGCGGTGATCGGTGCCGTCGGCAGTTTGCCGATATTCTCGCGGTGTCGCCACGGGACGGTGTATCCGCTAGATATACGCGGGCTACCACGGTGTCGTCAGCTGCTTCGCTCGTACCTCGTTATCGTACGCCGTCTGTCCCGTGCTACGTGTTGTTATTATCCGCCAATCCTTTCCTTATACCTGTCATCCTCAACAAACCGAAATTTCCCTTGTTATTCCTTTCGCATAAGTTCTCATTCGCGATTTCCCGGTAATGAGAGTGGCTCGGGCCGGCACATACAACTACCGCAGTCCTAACCTTCACCTGTCACTTTTCTCTATTCATCTCTCTCACACCATCTCATCCCTATTACTACATAAATACTTATTTCCTTAATTAATTAAGTGAGGCTTGCCTCACATATTTCAAACCCTCTTTTTCTCATAATGTTATCGAATTTATGGACGGTACTGTATATATTCTCAAAATTTTGCAACGGTTTTGCTATTTTTTTAATAATAATAATAAATAATTATAATTGACTACCGTTAAACAATAGTCTCACTACGCGATCAGCCGCTCAGTAATAATACGAGTCTATAAGACACGTATAGGCGGAGGCGTCGGTATCCTTTACTTAGCGCACGCGAACGAAAATAAAAGGGCAAACAATAAGAGTGAAACACGATGTATAATTTAAAATAAAAAAACAAGAGTATATTATCAAAAAGAGGTAATACACGGGTGCCGCTGCACGCAAGATCGCAGGTCGATACGCGATATTAATAAAGAGAGAAAGAGAGAGAGAGAGACTACAAAACTGGCACTTACAGTGCGTGAGCCGCGATGGATAATTAAATAACCAGGCGAAGTCTGCGTGGTCGCTACTCTCCTTAGCTTCCTGGGCTGCGTCTTCGCCAAATAAACTATCACCGCTTCACTGGGTCATCAGCACAGCACCAGGATCACAAGCGGCACGAGGCAATCAAAAAAATGGAGAAAAGAATAAACAAATAAATTTTCACGACGGTTGAAAATAAGTCTCAGTTAATCTCTCGCCGGTTGAGATTAATCACACGGTTGATATCAGTCTAACGGTTGAATTCAATCTCACGGTTGATATCAGTCTCACGGTTGATATTAGTCTCTCGCCGGTTGAGTTTAGTCTAACGGTTGATATTAGTCTAAGTGCTCTCGCACTTACGAACCGAAAACTCTCTCTCTCTTTCCCTACTTTTATCTTTACGAAGGTCCGCGAAAATCGCAGAAAATCGTCGAACGTCGACCTGTAACAGCTGTAAAGATTAATACACAGGCTAGACAGAGAGAGAGAATGTAACGAGCAATGTAATATAATCAAATATTACATTGGTTCGTTACAATTTATTAGAGTAATAGTACTGTTTTTGTCAATGTTCGTATTACTGTAACCGCATTTTTTTACCGAAAACCCGTATAAAATATTTTTCGATTTTTTCAACTAAACCCCCCTCGTACCCCCTACCACTCAATCAGTACATGGGGAAAAATTAAGACTGGTTGTCATAATCAATGTTGACCCTTCCTCCCACCTTCCTTCATCTTTAAAATAGGGGATAAAAAAGAGTGGTTGTTATTCACCTGTACCGAAACCCCTAAATTATTTTTGGAATTTTTCTAATTTTATTACCCCTCTCCCCCTCTTGCCCCTCCTCCATCTAGCAATAAATGGAGGATAAATGAAGAGTGATTATCATATCGCTATTCACCGTAACCAAAAATCTCATCTTAGTTTTTTTAGAATAAAAAAGAATGGTCGTCATATTCTAATTTTTATATACCGATAACCCCTATAAAATACATAAAAGTGTTTCTAATTTTACCCCCCCCCCCCCTCATGACTCCTCCTGCACCTATCATTACATGTGAGATAAATGATGAATGGTTGTCGTATTCAGCGTTAACCCTTCCACACCACACACACGCTTAATTCTTATAACTTTTGGGATACTGGACACCAGAGAACGGATGAATTTTGATATATATATATAATAAATAAATATAATAATATAAAAATTTCTCACTCATTTTACACGTTTGTAATAGAGTATGATGAAAAATGTGTAAAACCGTATATTTAAATGTGATAAAAAAAACAGAGCGAATCATCAAATAAAATATATTATTTAAGTTATTAAAAATTATTAGACTGACAGTACTGTTTCAGTCTATGTTAGTATTACTGTGACCACTTTATTTTAACATTATTTATGAATGTAGTAACAATTATTTATTATTAATTACTTATAATATTACTTATAGGTATGTTCCTAATATAATAAGGAGTTCTGGCAAAAGTGCTTAAACACTTGTTTAATATTTTATCCCGTAATTAGTTGGGTTATCCCGGAATACCTCAGAAAATCCCGAAATGTCCAGGAAATCCCTCAGTTAGTGAATTTAACCCGAAATACAACAGAAAATCCCGATATATCTAAGAAATCCCGAAATTGGTGGAGATATCCCGAAATACCTCAGAAAATCCCAAAACATCCAGGAAATCCCGAAATTGGTGAAGATATCCCGAAATACCTCAAAATTCCCGAAATGTCCAGGAAATCCCTCAGTTAGTGAATTTATCCCGAAATAGAACAGAAAACCCCGATATGTCCTGGAAATCCCGAAATCGGTAGATTTATCCCCGCATACCTAAGAAATTAGTGAAATATTTATAAAATCCCGTAATTGGTGGAGTTATCCCGAAATAACTCAAAAATTCCCGAAATATCCAGGAAATCCCGTAATTAGTGAAGCTATCCCGAAATATCAGCGTTAACCCTTCCACTCCACACATACTCTTAATTCTTACAACAGGAGACCGGACACCGCCGCGGGACACCGGAGACGGATGAATTTAATATAATACTAGCCATATTACCGCGGTCGCTAACGCTCCCTCGGTTGAATCACATTTTTGAGTCTAGACGTTGATTATAAAGTGTAGTCTTAAATTTATTATTAGTTTATAACAAATAAATTTTAAACGATTTTGATACAATTATTTTATTTTATTTTCAAACCAATTTTTTTCATGTGCTTTAAACTATTAATTAAAATTTGTTGTTATATTATTAAAACAAATAAAAATAAATTATAAAATATTTTATTTTAAAAAATGTATACAATTTATTCCTTTTACTCATCATGATATTTAACTATAACAGTTTATTTTCGAATGTTGGTTTGTATTATTTTCTCTTTGCATTTACAGGCTTGAGACTGTCATATAATGAACGTAAATATAATGTGTATTAAAAGTTTCAAATATTTGATTTTCTAACATATATATATTTCAAAATTATGTATAGTATAATACGTAAGTATTTTAAAATTGATAAAAATATTGTAACGGGGCGATTCTAGCGCGTGCTCCTCGTCGAGCACCGCTTTCGAGGTGAGGACTTACCTGCGCGGGCCTCGCGCCGCGCTGCCGTGTCCCTCGATGCCGCGATACCGCGCACGGGCTATAGCCGTGGTGCAACCGCGGTATCTCGGTGATGATGCGCCGTAAACAACGAGGACGATTCTCCGCCGCGTGGAGAATCGCCGGACCGAGTCGCACTCGGGTAGATTTGTACAAGCCGCGTGAAGGATGCGTGCTTGTGGTTGCTCGTGCCCGTCGTTGGAACACGAGGCTCGGCTGCTCAGAATGCACGTTAGCTAAAATGCTAACGTGCCCGCGGAGGCGGCTGGGTAAGCGGGAATAGGGATACGGGGATTTAGTAATAAACACGCGTGAGAGTAAGAATTTACAGTTAAATATATTAAATACTAATATTTACATCGATATTTACAAGCGCTCAGATGCGCTACAAACAAACAAAGTTTAATACGAGTAATACTGGCGACCTCGGGGTCGCACGCTATAACGCGGCGCGTTCGCGGTACACGGGAAGGACGCGCCGATCGGCAACTCGCGTTGCTCCACGGGAGAATCTCGCGCACGAGGAGGCCAGACAGCGTTTTCACGGCCGCTTATCCTACGCGCTTGTTAGAATGCTGAGCTTATAGCGGGAAAGCTCAGCACTGCGAGAGAAGTGACAAAAACTTACTTTGCGCAAACGTGCGCCGCCGGGTTCTTCTCCCGGTCACTCGCTCTCGCTCTCTCACTCGTCCTCGCCTTCTCGGAGGTGTCCTCCTGGCTGCGCGGCGACGGCGAAGACGGGCTCTTTCCGCGGGCGGTGTCTCGTCACGATCACCGAATCATCACAATTTGTCCCGAATTTTTACCTGTTATAATTTCTCCATATATAGTGTACTGTTTTAATTCTGTAATCATGAGCCTGGTACCATTACATAAACCTCCATCTAAATGCAAATTCCTAAGTAACATAACGATCATTCCTTTTTTTTAATACTAATTTATGCGGTGGTAAACCATTTGGTATTAATGAATTTATACAATCTATTGTTATTGTTTCATCCAACTTATTATTTTCATCATTAGTAATACTATCAATGCTTAAATATATCTTACCACCACCTTCAATTCTTTCAATTATTTCGTTATTAATCGCTAAAACATCACTATAGGTAAAAGAATTACTTTGTCTTTAAGAGTATGTAAATCATCAATATTTATTTTATTACCAAAAATATCATCTATCAAATTATTAAATCTAATAAATTCTGAAGGAATTTTTATAACGTTATTATCAATTTCAATTTTTGTAATATTTTTATTTTCTCCAATATTTAATAACCACGTTTTAAACATACTGTTTGAATTGACCAATCTTAAATTATTATTTAATATAAGTTTTATAAATAATTGTCTTAAAGAACTACTTTTTACACATGATTCTAATATTTGAGTTCTATTTCCGTATCGAACTATAGGAAGTGTTTGTCGAAAATCGCCAGATGTTACTAATATTTTACCACCAAACGGTTTATTATTTCGACATAAATCTCTGAAAAAAATATCTATAGCTTCTAATGCATATTTACAAGTCATTGATATTTCATCCCAAATTATTAATTTAATATTTTTTAAAATTTGACCTATTTGTGAATTTGGTGAAATGTTGCATGTTGATTGTTCGTTTAAATTAAATAGAATTTTAAATGTTGAATGGATAGTTTTACCACCTATTAATAAATTTGCTGCAATACCAGTCCAAGCAACTGCTAACTCTGGTATTTTGTTTAATTTCATAAATTTAATAACAGCATTTAATAAATAACTTTTTCCACTACCACCAGGACCATCTATAAAATATAAATTTTCTTTTTTATTATCGTAAACTGCTTCTACTATTGTATCAAATATTGTTTTTTGTTCCAATGTTAAAGATTTTAACAATATTTCTATGTCATTATCTTGATTTGCAATAATATCATTATAAAACATATCATTGTGATTTTCATTATCAATATTATCATTATTAGGTAAATTAAATTGCTGCAATGTTAAATTATGTTTTGATAAAACTTTGTCTATAATTTTTAAAGCCTTTTGTTCTCCTAAAATTTCAGGTAATTTAGGATCAAAGAAATGTTCTTTATACTTATTATAAAGTTTTAAGGCATCAAAATTGTGATCAAATGATATAATGAAAGCGAAAAGTTCACATAGTGCCTGTGGAAATTGAAAATTACAATTTTCTTCTAAACATTTATCCCATTCATTATCAGTAATGATTAAACCTCTAACTATACATGCTTCATAAAATGTATCATAAACAACGCCTTCGTATGAGCGTATATTTTCAAAAGATTCGGCCCCACGTACATGAAGTAATAATAATTTAAGAAAAAATCGTTCTCGATCTTTAGGATTTACATGAAACATTCTGACTAGAATGGGTTTATTAAACTTTTTCCGCTTACTTTTACTTACTTTCTTTTTTTACTTTTTTTACGATTTTTTACTTACTTTTTTTGCATACTTTACATAAAAAATATTAAGTGCCTACATGCCTTTCTGCTTAAATTTGCAAAAAATATTGTCACTTCCTGAAGACTATATCCAGGTGGTCAGGGTAACCTCCAGGGTATTCTGACATCGTCCGCAGGGAAGTCTACATGCCTTTCTGCTTAAATTTGCAAAAAAAATTGTCACATCCTGAAGACGATGTCCAGGTGGTGAGGGTAACCTCCAGGTAATCCTGACATCCTCCACAGGAAAGTCTACATGCCTTTCTACTTGAATTTGCAAAAAAAATTTTCTCTTTCTGAAGACGATGTCCAGGTGGTGAGGGTAACCTCCAGGTAATCCTGACATCCTCCACAGGAAAGTCTACATGCCTTTCTACTTGAATTTGCAAAAAAAATTTTCACTTCCTGGAGACGATGTACAGGTGGTCAGGGTGACCCCATTCCTATCCCTCCACCCTCACCCACACCTTGACCTCTTCACCATAACACACTTACCCTTATACACATGCATATATATAAAACATAATAAAAAGACGCCCAATGGTGAATGTCGGACGTTTGCAAAAAAAATTTTCACTTCCTGGAGACGATGTCCAGGTGGTCAGGGTGACCCCATCCCTGTCCCTCCACCCTCACTCTCACTCTGATCTCTTCACCATAACACACTTACCCTTATACACATGCATTGTAACGGTAAACGGTCCACGCGAGACGAAAATCGTACCGATCGCGTGAGTTTATCGTCGAAGCTAGGAGAATCGCGCGCGGAGACGAGAGGAAAATACGGATTCCATCGCGAGTGAGACACGCAGCAGAACACGGGTACGAGAGAGGAAGAGAGAGAGTACGAGATCGAAGGACGTGAGACACGCGCCGTCCCCCAGGATCATCTTCAGAGATAAAGTAAGTCCTGGTCAGGCAATACCGTGTTTGTCACCACCGAAACGCGAGCGAAATCGGCGACGGGATACTCGCGGTATCCCGACGCGTAAACCATACGAGAGGTTAGCCGCTCTCGTCGCGACACTCTCTCTCGCCCCGTAAATCACGCTTACGGCAAACCGGAGTGCTTCACACTCCGGCGCGATCGCAACTCGGCGATAATTACTGCGAAACCAGGTAACCGGTACCTGGCGAACTTAACCTCCTCCCCGAGTAGATCGAGACCGCGAGTCTCGACGCGTATATTGCGGCGGGCGCACACACACACACGTTACCGTGTACTATATATTTTTAGAGGTTACGCGAATAACCTTATTTGCTTTGAGCCAAGGTTCGACCTTGCCTTGGCTCACCATATTGTAATAACTCTTTCATTTTATTTTCTTTTAATAAATTAATTAACTATCAATAATTCCGAGTAATTATTAATTAACCGGCGATTACTCCCTGTCCCCGAAGGCGAATACCGCCATGCCCCGCGGGTGTCGTGCATTGCACTTCGCACGACACATAGCTGAGTAGCCGAGTACGAGTATTGACGGATGATAAGTGTGTACCAGGTAGGTACATACATTGTATACAGGGCCAACATCGTCACTCGGAGCTTGAGGCTAGCTCCGGTCGTCCCGAAAGGTGATTTTACCGATTTGCCAGCTGTATGGTGAGACAGCTGATCTCGGTATTGCGGTGATTTCCTGTGCATTGGATATATGCACAGGACGAGTATAACCCTCCTGACGTATGAGAACAACCCTGTTACATATACAAATCATAATAAAAAGACGCCCAATGGTGAATGTCCAGGGTTGTGAGATTTATGATTCGTCAAATCATGAATCCAAAATCAACTTTGGAATTGCAGAATTTGTTGTCTTTAAATCACAAATCCTGTTGGTTAAAGGATTTTCTTTAGTTATAAATCCAAAATCCTTCTGATTAAAGGATTTTCTTTAGTTATAAATCCAAAATCCTTTTGATTAAAGGATTTCCTAAATTATAAATCCAAAATCCTTTTGATGTAAGGATTTTCTCCAATTAAAAATTAAAAATCCATCTGACTTGTGAATTGGCCCTATTCATAAATCAAAAATCCATATAATTTTTTTGACTTATTGCATCAATTTTTTTACTTATTGTATTGTGCGTTTTTTTACTTGTGGTATCTAGTAGATTGTGCCCTAGTGACCTGGACGTTAAACACTCGAAAGATTACAGTCACGTAAAATAAAAAAATTGTCTGTATATTAAGAGCAAGACCTATATGTTCTTTTTACGGCCCGCTGATTCCGAGTCTAAGCTTGATTTGGAGTTATCAAGTTTGAGGTCATTTAAAGGTCAAACTTAGAAAAAAGTTTTTAGGAAAGGTCACTAATATTTCTACAATTTTGACAGCCACTGATCCTTTATGGGGTTTGACTTTATCGGGTTAAGATGAAGGTCATTAAAGGTCAAGCTTGTAAATTTTGTAGAAAGTACATTTTGTACTTCAAATTCCGATATTGGTTCAGATTAAGATAATTTCATTTGGCGCTATCACGTCAGAATCAAGAGCATTTGAAGGTCAAATTGAGAAGAAACTTTTAAGCGTAAATGACTAAATAATATTTTTATAGTTTTGACAGCCGCTATCCGAATCAAATCCGCGTTTAGATCCCATGTGGAATAATTTTATAAAGTTTATATAAAATTTTTATAAAATCACTTTATAAAATTTTTATAAAAACTAGATAAAATCCTCACTCGCTCACGCTCGCTCGCTGAAAAATCATTATCTAATAGATAATATTAAATTAAACTAAAAAATATTTTATTATTTAACTACATTCAATTATTATTTATTAAATTGTACCCATATAGATTTATTATCATATGTATAATAATTAATGAATTTATTATTATTATACGATGAATTAAAATGATAATATTAAAAAAATAGAAATTATCTATAAAAATAATAATTTTTGTATGAAATAGAGTTTAATTATTATTGCAATAGCACTTTTCATAAAGGAATTATTATTGATTTTTTATTGTCATGTGATATGTATACATCCTTTGCAAATAATTATTTTATTTATTTGGCAGTACTTATTAATTTGTGTGTTATTGGTAATTTGGTAATAGCCCTTTTTATACACTGAGTAAAATATTATAAACTATATTACAAAAAATCTATATAAAATAATCTATATTAAAAATTACTATATTGTATAGGAAAAGTGTGACATCTCAGCAATATAATAATTTTTGCTATGTTATATAGTAAAATTTAGATATACTATCTTTTAATATCCAATATCGTAATTTTTGATATTCAATATAGTAATTTTTATTATATAAGTCAGCAAATTTTATTATTCAATCTGGTATTTTTTAAATGCGAATGTAAGGAAGTAAAAATGAATTATATTTTGTTTTTAATTAATTCGAAATAGAATGTATATATTGGGGGAATTCCATTTGTCAATTAAGTACTACAGAAGCATTTAATATTTGGAGATTTAATTATATACTATTCTTACGCAGTTGATCGCAATTTTTATTCACTCGCATATATTTATTCATTACACTTATTAGTCACTAACTTAAATATTGTTTCAATCGCTATCATTGAAATACGCTGAACGGAAGATACATTTTCGCATAATAACTAAATATCTTGTTGTTTCTTATATACTAGTTGACACATTTTTGAGCATTTGCGAGAAGAACTGGAAAAATAGAAAATTTTATACACGCCACCTATTGGACGAATAGAGTAATTAAAATATAGCGTTAAATTTTTAATAGCCTTAAATTAAAAAGTCGTCTCAAAACAATTGAATACTGAAAAAGAAATGAACGTATACGCGTATATAAAATATTTCTACAAAACATATACAAATTTTAATATATGTAGTATATATATTTCACTATACATATATGATGTAAGAACTTTTGTTATTTTGATATTAAAATTTGCTATTTACGTAAGATTAATTATAACGTTACATATTAAATATTGTAAAACTTTATTTTATAAATTTTTAAAATAACAAAATATAGTATAAAAATTTTAATAATTTTTGTCTATATATATAACTAATTTATATAAAAACTCAACCAAATAATTAAATATTGATCATACATATATAATTATAATCTATTTATATATTAGGTAGTTTATGTTATTATGTATTATGGTACTTATAGTATTTATGGTATTTATGTTATTTATATTATTTTATTACTATTTATTATTATTTTTATTATTATCTACTGGAACGCACATTACGAAATTAAAAAAAATCATTTCTTTCTGAAGATGATTTCCAGGTCCCTAATGTTACCTCCAGATCATCGCGGCATCATCTACTGTAACGCACATTACGAAATTAAAAAAAAAATTAATTTCTTCCTGTAGATGATGTCCAGGTCCCTTATGTTACCTCCAGATCATCGCAACATCATCTACTGGAACAAACATTACGAAATTAAAAAAAAAATATTCCCTTCCTGTTGATGATATCCAGTCCTTCATGTTACCTTTAGTTATAACTGATCGATATAAGCAAATAAATAATCGAGATAAATAATCGAGGTTTTTTTATAAAAAAGTTAAGCATTATTTCTAAATAATCCGTGTGGTTTCGCGATACTTTCATTAAAAAAAATTAATTTTTTCGAAAATTCAAGAGAGATAAGAAGAGTTAAAAAATAAAAAGTCTGCCTGTACGGACATACGAACGTACGCTCAGACTTAAACTTTTAAACCATTAAAAAATTACTTAAATACCTATAAAAAATGCAAACACTAAGTCAAATTATTCCTTTGGGTGCCGCGATCATATTGAATTAAAAAAAATTAATTTTTATTAACTATTTAAAATATATAACATAATTTATACTTAAATCGTCATTTAGACAGTATAAAATTTTAATATAATGTGGATGGATGTGGATGTGGATAATATCATTTAATATCTACTTAATGAACTGTATTTTTCTGAATTTCTGAGAATTGATCTACTACGTACATCCTACATTCTAGTAACGTTGTTAATATCTCTTAGTTTATTAACAAAATTATCATAAATTTATAATAATACTATATATATTGGAAGGTCCATTACGAAATTAAAAAAAATCATTTCTTTCTGGAGATGATTTCCAGGTCCCTAATGTTACCTCAAGATTAACGGGGCAACATTTACTGAAAGGCCTATTACGGAATCAAAAAAAAAATATTTTCTTCTCGTAGTAGATATCCAGGTCCCTAATGTTACCTCCAGGTCATCGGGACATAATCTACTGGAAGGTTCATTATAAAAATAAAAAAACAATTTTCTTCCTGTAGATGATGTCCAGGTCCCTAATGTTACCTCCAGGTTAACGGGATAACATCTACTGGAAAGCCTATTACGAAACCAAAAAAAAATTTTTTCTGAAGATGATATCCAGGTCACTAATGTTACCTCCAGGTTAACGAGGCAACATTTACTGAAAGACCTATTACGGAATCAAAAAAAAAAATTTTCTACCTGTAGTGGATGTCCAGGTCCATAATGTTACCTACAGGTCATCGGGACATCATCTACTGGAAGGTTCATTATAAAAATAAAAAAAAATTTTCTTCCTGTAGATGATGTCCAGGTCCCTAATGTTACCTCCAGGTTAACGGGATAACATCTACTGGAAAGCCTATTACGAAACCAAAAAAAAAATTTTTCCTAGATAGTAGATGATGTTCAGGTCCCTTATGTTACCTCTAGATCATCGCGGCATCATCTACTGGAACGCACATTACGAAATTTAAAAAAAAATTTTCTTCCTGTAGAAAATGTCCAGGTCCCTACTGTTACCTCCAGGTCGACGGGGCATAATCTACTGGCAGGCGTATTACGACATCAAAAAAAAAATTTTTCTTCCTGTAGGAGATATGTAGGTCAGTAATGTTACCTCCAGGTCAACAGGGCATCTTCTACTGAAAGACCTATTACGAAATAAAAAAAAAATTTTTCTTCCTGTAGATGACGTGCAGGTCACTAATTTTACCTCCAGGTCATCGGGGCAACATCTACTGGAAGGCATATTACGAAATTAAAAAACATAATTTTTCTTCCAGTAGAAGATTTCTAGGTCCGTAATGTTACCTCCAGGTCATCAGGGCAACTCCTACTGTGAGACTTATTACGATATCAAAAAAAAAAAAAATTTCTTCCTGTAGAAGATGTCCAGGTCCCTACTGTTACCTCCAGGTCGACGGGGCATCATCTACTGGAGCCCATATTACGAAATTAAAAAAAAATATTCCCTTCCTGTTGATGATGTCCAGTCCTTAATGTTAACTTCAGTTGTAACTGATCGAGATAAACAAATAAATAATCATTTTAAATAATCGAGGTTAAACCATTTAAAAAAGTAATTAAGCACCTATAAAAAAGTTAAACACTATTACTAATTAATCCGTGTGATTCCGCGATCACTTTCATTAAATAAAATTCATTTTTTCGAAAATCCAAGAGAGATATAAGAAGAGTTAAAAAATAAAAAGTCTGCCTGTACGGACGTACGGACGTACGTACGTACGCTCAGAATTAAACTTTAAAACCATTAAAAAATTAATTAAATACCTATAAAAAAGTCAAACACTATGTCTAATTATTCCTTTGGGTGCCGCGATCCTATTGAATAAAAAAAAATTAATTTTTACAAATTATTTAAAAAAATATAACATAATTTATACTTAAATCGTCATTTTGACAGTATAAAATTTTAATATAATGTGGATATGTATGATCAATATTTAATTATTTGGTTGATTTTTTTTAAATATATATACTACATATATTAAAATTTGTATAAGATGTATTGTAGAAATATTTTATATACGCGTATACGTTCATTTCTTTTTCAGTATTCAATTGTTTTGAGACGACTTTTTAATTTAAGGCTATTCTAATTATTCCGTTCGTCCAATAGGTGGCGTGTATAAAATTTTCTATTTTTCCAGTTCTTCTCGCAAATGCTCAAAAATGTGTATTATGCGAAAATGTATCTTCCGTTCAGCGTATTTCAATGATAGCGATTGAAACAATATTTAAATTAGTGACTAATAAGTGTAATGAATAAATATATGCGTGTGAATAAAAATTGCGATCAACTGCGTAAGAATAGTATATAATTAAATCTCCAAATATTAAATGCTTCTGTAGTACTTAATTGACAAATGGAATTCCCCCAATATATACATTCTATTTCGAATTAATTAAAAACAAAATATAATTCATTTTTACTTCCTTACATTCGCATTTAAAAAATACCAGATTGAATAATAAAATTTGCTGACTTATATAATAAAATTTACTATATTGAATATCAAAAATTACGATATTGGATATTAAAAGATAGTATATCTAAATTTTACTATATAACATAGCAAAAATTATTATATTGCTGAGATGTCACACTTTTCCTATACAATATAGTAATTTTTAATATAGATTATTTTATATAGATTTTTTGTAATATAGTTTATAATATTTTACTCAGTGTATAAAAAGTGCTATTACCAAGTTACCAATAACACACAAATTAATAAGTACTGCTAAATAAATAAATAAATTATTTGCAAAGGATGTATACATATCACATGACAATAAAAATCAATAATAATTCCTTTATGAAAATTGCTAATGCAATAATAATTTAACTCTATTTCATACAAAAGTAATTATTTTTATATTTTTATAGATAATTTCTATTTTTTTAATATTATCATTTTAATTCATCGTATAATAATAATAAACATTAATTATTATACATATGATAATAATTCTATATGGGTACATTTTAATAAATAATAATTGAATGTAGTTAAATAATAAAATATTTTTTAGGTTCATTTAATATTATCTATTATAAAATAATTTTTCATCGAGCGATCGTGAGCGAGGGAGGATTTTAGCTAGGTCATCCAGGTCATCGCAGCATCATCTAATTGATAGCTTATATAAAATTAAAAAAAAATTAATTTCTTCCTGTAGATGATGTCCAGGTCCTTACTGTTACCTCCACGTCGACGGTGCATCATCTACTGGAAGGCCTATTACGAAACCAAAAAAAAAAAATTTTCTTCCTGTGGAAGATGTCTAGGTCGGTAATGTTACCTCCAGGTCAACAGGGCATCATCTACTGGAAGGTTCATTATAAAAATAAAAAAACAATTTTCTTCCTGTAGAAGATGGCCAGGTCGGTAATGTTACCTCCAGGTAATCGGGGAAATATCAACTGAAAGACCTATTACGTAAAAAAAAAAAAAATTTTTTCTTCATGAAGAAGATGTCTAGGTCCCTACTGTTACCCATAGGTCGACGGGGCATCATCTACTGGAAGGCGTATTACGAAACCAAAAAAAAAAAATTTTTCTTCCTGTTGAAGATGTCCAGGTTGGTAATGTTACCTCCAGGTCATCGGGGCAACATTTAGAGAAAGACTTATTACGAAATAAAAAAAAAATTTTTCTTCCTGTAGAAGATGTCCAGGTCGGTAATGTTACCTCCAGGTTATCGGGGAAATATCTACAGAAAGACCTATTACGTAAAAAAAAAATTTTCTTCCTGTAGAAGATGTCTAGGTCCCTACTGTTACCTCCAGGTCGACGGGGCATCATCTACTGGAAGGCATATTACGAAATAAAAAAAAACTTTTTCTTCCTGTAGAAGATGTCCAGGTCGATAATGTTACCTCCAGGTCATCGGGGAAATATCTACTGAAAGACCTATTACGTAAAAAAAAAAAAAATTTTTCGTCCTGTAGAAGATGTCTAGGTCCCTACTGTTACCCATAGGTCGACGGGGCATCATCTACTGGAAGGCGTATTACGAAACCAAAAAAAAAAAATTTTTCTTCCTTTTGAAGATGTCCAGGTCGGTAATGTTACCTCCAGGTCATCGGGGCAACATTTAGAGGAAGACTTATTACGAAATAAAAAAAAAATTTTTTCTTCCTGTAGAAGATGTCCAGGTCGGTAATGTTACCTCCAGGTTATCGGGGAAATATCTACAGAAAGACCTATTACGTAAAAAAAAAAAATTTTCTTCCTGTAGAAGATGTCTAGGTCCCTACTGTTACCTCCAGGTCGACGGGGCATCATCTACTGGAAGGCATATTACGAAATAAAAAAAAAATTTTTCTTCCTGTAGAAGATGTCCAGGTCGGTAATGTTACCTCCAGGTTATCGGGGAAATATCTACAGAAAGACCTATTACGTAAAAAAAAAAAATTTTCTTCCTGTAGAAGATGTCTAGGTCCCTACTGTTACCTCCAGGTCGACGGGGCATCATCTACTGGAAGGCATATTACGAAATAAAAAAAAAATTTTTCTTCCTGTAGAAGATGTCCAGGTCGGTAATGTTACCTTCAGGTTATCGGGGAAATATCTACAGAAAGACCTATTACGTAAAAAAAAAAAATTTTCTTCCTGTAGAAGATGTCTAGGTCCCTACTATTACCTCCAGGTCGACGGGGCATCATCTACTGGAAGGCATATTACGAAATAAAAAAAAAACTTTTTCTTCCTGTAGAAGATGTCCAGGTCGATAATGTTACCTCCAGGTCATCGGGGAAATATCTACTGAAAGACCTATTACGTAAAAAAAAAAAAATTTATTCGTCCTGTAGAAGATGCCTAGGTCCCTACTGTTACCTCCAGGTCGACGGGGCATCATCTACTGGAACCCATATTTCGAAATTAAAAAAAAAATATTCCCTTATATTTTAAATATTCCCATATATTTGTTGATGATGTCCAGTCCTTAATGTTATCTTCAGTTATAACTAATCGACTATAAAAAATTAAAAAAAGTAAATAAAAAAGTAATTAAACACCCATAAAAAAGTTAAACACTATTTCTAATTAATCCGTGTGGTTCCGCGATCACTTTCATTAAAAAAAAATTCATTTTTTCGAAAATCCAAGAGAGTTATAAGAAGAGTTAAAAAATAAAAAGCCGCCTGTACGGATGTACGGACGTACGGACGTATGGACGTACGGACGTACGGACGTACGCTCAGACTTAAACTTTAAAACCAATAAAAAATTAATTAAATACCTATAAAAAAAGTCAAACACTATGTCTAATTATTCCTTTGGGTGCCGCGATCATATTGAATTAAAAAAAATAAATTTTACAATCTATTTAAAAAAATATAACATAATTTATACTTAAATCGTCATTTTGACAGTATAAAATTTTAATATAATGTGGATTTGATTCTATAAGAATTTTACAAAATTTTTATAAAAACATTATATATTATGATAAATTGCTCTTTTTATGTATTTATGTGACAAATAAAAAACTATTTTCTGGGAAGATATAATTTAATGAAAATCATTTATTTGTATAATAAAGTAACATGAGAAAACAGCACATGGAAAAGAAAAATTAAATAATTATCCATATATAAAAATTTTGTATATATTTTATTTTAATAAAACACTTTGAAAATAAAGTAAATATATTTATCATTAAGTGCATATAATTGTATTTTCCCAAGTGAAAATAATTTATAAATTTTTTATAAAAATTTTATAAAGTGTATTTTTTATACAATTTTTATACGACCAATTTTTAAATAAAAACTATATAAAATGTATTTTATAAAATTTGTATAATAAATTTATAAATTATTTTCACTTGGGAAAATACAATTATATGCACTTAATGATAAATATATTTACTTCATTTTCAAAGTGTTTTATTAAAATAAAATATATACAAAAATTTTATATATGGTTAATTATTAAATTTTCTCATGTTACTTTATTCTACAAATAAATGATTTTCATTAAATTATATCTTCCCAGAAAATAGTTTTTTATTTGTCACATAAATACATGAAAAAAGCAATTTATCGTAATATATAATGTTTTTATAAAAATTTTGTAAAATTTTTATAGAACCAAATTTATATAAAAATTTTATAAAGTGATTTTATAAAAATTTTATATAAACTTTATAAAATTTTTCCACATGGGATCAAAGTTATTTCAAGGACAAATTTACAAAATTTGTAAAAAGTAAATTTTTGACTATATATTCTGATTCCATGACCACTGATTTAAATATATTAAAATGTGTTTTTACAGAGATACTTTCTCAAGTTTTGAGGGTTGCTGTATCCGAATATGAAATCAGTTTGACCTAATCGGTTTTAGATTACTAGAATTTTTGAGTTCTTATTCGGACTGTAATATACAAAAACACATTCCATTGTGTTTTAACTAAAAACCAATAACACAATATTTAAACATTAATGTTTAATATTATGTAGTACCTTTTAGAAGTATATATGACATTTTTATATCTTTAGTAAAAAATATTAAAAAAAATTTATTGAAAGCAACAAATTTTATAATTTAATGAACAATAATATTCATTATTGCCCTTCAATTTTACTTTATCCCCGGAGGGACTAAAATGCGTTTTTGCTCCCTAAAAAGAGGTCAATAAAGTCAACTTTATTGATTTTCAGAGTGAAAAATAAATTATACATTATAATACATTTATTTTATAGAATATTATACAAAAATTTATAAAAAATATATACAATTCTATAGGATAAATTACATATAAAATTATATAATAATTATTTAAATAAATTTTATAAAATTTTTATAAAAATTTTATAAAATATTTTCACCCAAGGTATAAGTATAAAAGAGTAATCTTCTGTACCAAGCACTTTTTTATTTGTTAAATTGTGTGCACATTCATACACTCTCAAACATACTCTTAAACGTGTAAATTTACACACATTCTCACACGCACACACACACACACACACATATATACCCACTTGCACGCACATTCACACACATTCACTCACACATATATTCACATACTCGCACACATATTCACAAAGTCACACACACTCACACACACATATACATATTTACGCACTCGCGCATAAATACGCACACAAAAGCACTTATAAATAAATTTACCGTACGCACAAACAAGCTCATAAATACCCGTATTAATTGTCACACACGCATCCACATTTGTTTTGTTCTGAATTTATTTCACTAAGCACTAGGTACATTTTACATAAGAATTGAAAAGTGTGATATTGCGCCCCGTAAATAGGGAAAGCAAGTAGTATTTTGTGCTCAGTGTAAGGAAAAAGCTTTTAATAACAAAAACGGATTTAAAATTAACAACAATCCAATAGTCCAGGCACCTCGAGAATCATTAATAAATCGTATTACAACTATCAAAGGAATTTTATTCGCTTTTACGAGAAAACATAAAATAAATGAAATTAATGATTCGTATATGAAAAAGGAAAAAAATCATCATGATTCTTTTAATCGAAATACGTAAAATTATAAAATCGTCGGTATTTATGATTGTCATCAAAAAGAAATTACAAAATCAAACGGATTTTTGACTCGTGAAAAACAAACTCGTAAATTCATTAGTATTTGTGAATCTTAGAAAGACAAACTCCTAAAGTCACCGGTATATGCGATTCATAAAAACTAAAAATCCAAAAATCATTAGTATTTATGATTTGCAATAAATATAATCAAAAAATCAAAAGGATTTGTGATTGTATGCGACAGAAAATTCTTAAATCACTTGGATCTTATGATTCGATAAAGTTGAGAATCATAAAATCAAGGGAGATTAGGATTCGCAGTCAATGAAAGTCCAAAATTAAAATTGATTATGGATTTTTAAGGATTCTATTCCTCGAAATGATTCGAGTACTTACATCCCTGTGAATGTCAGACGCCGGACGCCGGACGCTGGACACTTTTGAGGAAACATTTTAATTATAATAAGATAAGATAAGAAGATAGATAGATTGTCTAAGCGGTCATTTTTCAATAACTTTATAATATTTTTCATCGTTTAAAGATGTCTCCATTTTTTCATTATATTCTTCTTTTTCCATGATAACGCAAACCGTACCTTTATCTGCTTTTGTAAACATCACGTCTCGGTTACTTTTCAAAAATTTACATGTATTTTTATAATTTTCTGAAATAATTCAATCAGTATACTCCATGTGTCTCTTTCTTTTTATAAATTTATTTAAATTTTCAATTAATTCAGCTTTTAATTTTTCGCTACGTGAAGACACTGCTTTAATATTCATATTATCGAGTTTATTTTCTTTATTGCCATTCTGAGTTTGGAGGTGACATTTGATGTCTTTAAGCATTTCAAAAGCAGTGATTTTATTAATATCAGAAGTAAAATTAAATTTTTCACCGAGACGCAATGTATTGCGGACCGCAAGAGGGATCTCTTTATCCGTGGTATTTACCACCCATTTTTCTCTAATATCTACATTGTTATCAACATTAGTATTTTTATAACTCATTCCTTCAAAACGTACATCTCTGCTTTTCAGATTAGTAATCTTTCGGAGCTTGATGTTCGTCTGTTTCTTATGAAAAATATCCAAAATGTACGAATAGTACCTCTCAAATTATTTTACGAGTACGTTACCTATTCAATTCTCTATAGTGTTAATCATACTTTTTATTTCTTTATCTAAATATTTAAGATGGAGATTAAAATCTTTAATCTCGAAATTAAGAACCTTTTTAGTAATGAAAGTTGATAGATGATTTGATTTCTTTCTAATTAATCTAGAGTGAAACGATATATTTTTCATATAAAACTCAAATCTTTTTATATGATTCGGAGTGAGTTCAAGCATTCTGCATTCCAAAAGAAATTTTAAATAATTCCGAGAAATGGTCTGATTTTTTAAAAATTTAGTCAATTTGATAAAAAGATTGTAGATTGAATTGTCAAAGTTACGGTAAATCAAATTGAGAATATAAGACAAATTGAATTTTCTTTGAGAGTCTAATGCAAAAATAAGAGTTTGTTTATAGTCACACTTAGTCAATTCGTCGTGCGAGTTCGTTGAACCATCGGAGGATGTTGTTCTGGGTAGTGTCATCGAGCTCGTTTGTGTACATTCGTCCATGTCTCCCGCTTTTTGTAATCGAGTACTAATATGAAAAGTAGCATATAAGTGATCCAATGCCAATGTATATTGTTTAAATGAATTTATCGTTCGTCCAAGTAATCTTTAGTAAAAAAAGTAGCTTTATTGATCGTCACGAACACAGTTGTTAATAGAATTTTGCCGACGTTTCGGACGTTTTACCGCCGTCCCTTTTCAAGGCTAAAAAGTATATAAATTACAGTTTAAAAAAAGAAATAAATTAGTTAAAACATACAACGAAACATTTTACTCGATGTCCAAAACAACTTCACACACTCACCAAATTAAAAAAAAACACAACATATCACTCGTGTGGTTACATTTCGGCAAAAGAATTACACATCAATCTATAAAAATTAACAAATCAAATTCAATTCTTGCTATCAAAAAGATGGAAATTTATAAAGAATAGTATTCCTATTGTTAAATTTGAATTTTTGGAGGGGATTGAGCAGCTTTGGGACTCAACTTTTTTACAATTTAATAAAAAAATGTACAAACAATGTATGGGAGCTCCTATGGGTTTTTGCACAAGCCCATGGTTTGCGGACATTGTATTAGAAGATTTAGAAAATTGTTGCTTAGAAGAATTCAAAAAGGATATTGTTTTGTACAAAAGATATGTAGACGACACGCTATTAATTGTCAATCATGAGAAGATCGATTTGATATTAAACACCTTTAATGATTTTTGTGAACCTATCAAATTTACAGTAGAAACTGAAATAAATAAAGAATTACCGTTTCTTGATTTAAAAATACACAGATTTGACGATGCTATTTGCAAGACAAATTGGTACCGTAAAAACACAGCATCTGGACGTTATCTTAATTACTTTTCACATCACCCACGTTCTCAAAAAATAGCAATGGTTTATAATTTAGTTGACAAGGCTGTTTTGTTATCGGATTCGATTTTTCATGATGACAATATAGAGTTATTTAAAAACTTTTTACTTAATAACAATTATCCATTTGATTTCATAAATAAATTTATAAATAAACGATTGTCACATTTAGATAACGCCAGTAATAGCTCGATTAATAATATTAATAAAAAAAGAAATTTAATTTTGAGACCAAAGGTTGTTTTGCCTTTTATTAAAGATTTAACTCCAAGGCTCAATGTATGAATAAATAAATTGTGAATTTCTGCCAATAAATCGCACGCTCAATAAATTTAGTAACATCATAAAATTAGGCAAGGATAAAAATTAAAAACACGAGATGTGCAATATTATTTCTAAAATACCTTGCATCGACTGCACAGCGCAATACATTAGCACGAGCAAACGTAAATTAAAATCACGCATTAGAGAGCATAAGAATGATGTACGTAATGAGAGTGGACGATCTGCATTAGCGGTCCGTAAGAGAGATACAGGCCACAGCATTGATTTTAATAAGGTATCTGTTATTGATATCGAGAGTAATAATAAAAAACGAATGATTTCGGAGATGCTGAATATATATATGCACATGATAACACGCTTAACCGTATAGAGGATGTAAATTTTTTGAAGAATATGTATAAAGAAACTTTAAATATTGTAAAACTATATTGTAATTAATTTTGTTGTTTGTTAAAATGGGTTTACACTCTTTTGTTGCGTTGTTGGCTTGAGAATTACTGCCTCTCGGTATTAGCGTACTATGTGTGGTGAGGAGGTTGGGCGACTCGCATAAAGTATCGTAGCTCTCCGGAGAATCCCGGTTGTATTGAGGCTGACGCTGCGTGCCACTTCTCCGCGGCGCATGTTCGCCTGATACGCGAGAGCACACGACTCGACTTAGCCTCGCAATACAGAGTGTTCCCCCCTCCCTTTTTGATGGATTTAATGATGTACGGGACGAATATATTGTGAATATATTGGTAAGAGGTTAGGCACGAGTCTGTTAGCATTATGAATGTTAATTGTGACTTGGGACTCTCTTCGAGGAGGTCCTATGTATATATATATTTTTTAAAAAAACGAGTATTCTGATGGCGACAACGCAGGTAGTTAATAGATAATTATTAAATTGTTTTATATAAAAATTATTATTTTAATGCAAGAATTGAATTTGATTTGTTAATTTTTATAGATTGATGTGTAATTCTTTTGCCGAAATGTAACCACACGAGTGATATGTTGTTTTTTTTTTAATTTGGTGAATGTGTGAAGTTGTTTTGGACATCGAGTAAAATGTTTCGTTGTATGTTTTAACTAATTTATTTCTTTTTTTTTAAACTGTAATTTATATACTTTTTAGCCTTGGAAAGGGACGGCGATAAAACGTCCGAAACGTCGGTAAAATTCTGTTAAGGGGGTGCCATACTAGATTATTACCGACCGAGTCAGATGGATACATTATTACACTTAATGAATAAATTATGGTTTTATTTGCAAAACGCAAATACAGAAGCACTAGATAATCACATAATACGCATTTATACGAAGTTTGAAGTCAATATGTGAAGGACACCCTAAAAAAAGTTTGCACGGAAAAAATAGTCATTTTTCCGTGCAGAAATTTCTTAGGGTGTCCTTGTTGTAATGATCTGGAACTTTGTAGAAAGACATATTACACCATTATTCTTACCATTATTAGGGCTTCTGTATTTGCGTTTTGCATAATACTGACAAAAAATAAATAGTTTATATTATTGACAAAGTTATCTTAGTACCAATTTCGCCGCTAGAGTGCGCGACGCGCTTAGTCTGTACTTTGTATTGTATACTTAGCGTGGAAGCACATGCGCAAATGGTTGTAGCAATATGGCGTTAAATACCATAATTCATACACCGGCCTTATATCAATAAAAGACATATAATAAAAGTCGTGCTTATGCATTGCAGAATGACGACATTCTTAGCTTATTTAATCGGGGCAACAATGGAAAGCAAAGACGATAAAAAAAATATTTTTATTTAGAGGCCACGGTTGCCTTGCATGTTCCCATCTCTCTCCCTCTCTCTCACTCGAACCATCTCCGTCCATCTCTCTCTCTCTCACTCTCTCTCTCTCGCTTTACCAGAATACGTACGCGCATGCGCAAGCGCAATTTTCTGATAACTAGTGACGAACTTCTCGCGGCTCGAGTACCGTTGCAGGATTACCAAGTTTGCTCGGTACAGAAAACACGTAAAACTGTCAGCTGTAGCCCTAGGCGGCCGGCTCGCGCATCGTGTCGTCGAGTTAGCCGGCCGCGTAGGCTATATTCGGCGGTGTGTAAGGATAGAAATCGTTTTTCCCGGGGATTAAATTGGTTTAAATATCTCTCGTTTGACTGAACAAAGTAGAAATGGGTTTTTCTATATTAATAAATTAGAAGTATTATTTTCATTCATCATTTACTAATAAATATTTTGAAAAACAGAAAAACGAAAACTAAAAATAATAATTAAGTTCGTATTAAAATGCGAAAAATTACAAAAAAAGTAGTATTGTGGGTTTAATAAAAATAATAATTATACACGGGTATTGTTTACGCTAAACGACACATTCATAGAATTTAGATGTACTCGTAAATTGACAAACAAAAATCAAGTACGTTTAAAAAAGCAAATATTGTCTGCTGGAGGCCTAGGCGGCCGGCTCGCGCGTCGAGTCGTTGAGTTAGCCGGCCGCGTAGGCTATATTCGGCGGTGTGTAAGGCTAGAAATCATTTTTTCGGGGGGGATGAACTCGATTTAAAATATCTGGCGATTGACTGAACAAAGTAGCAATAGGATTTTCTATAAATTGACAAATTATAAAAATTATTTATATTTATTATTTACTGATAAATATTATTTATTCATAATAATATTTATTTATTCATAAAGTGAAAATTGCCAAAAATGTTTATATTGTTTATTTAATAAAAAAATATTAATTATATTTGGTTATCTTATTAATACAAAACCAGATATATATAGATTAAATATATATTTGTTAAAATGAAGAAGAAAATGAATAATCAAAAGCCGTTACAATGAGTGAAAAATTACAAATAATATTTATATTGTTTATTTAAAGAAAGTAATAATTGTACCTGGTTATTGTTTGTACATGACTACACATCTATAAACTTTAGATATATTCGTGAAATGACAAACAGAAATCAAGGTCGTTTTAAGGAGTGAAAAATTGTCAGTCGGAGGCCTAGGCGGCTGGCTCGCGCGTCGAGCCATCGAGTTAGCCGGCCGCGTAGGCTATATTCGTCGTTATGTGAGGTTGAATATCGCATAATTTAAAAAATGTCTCGTATTATTTAAATTATTTGCTAATAATAGTTTTTAATTAATTGTGATAGTTATGTAGTAGATTGTTATGTATTAACAGATGCTATACAAATTAGTAAAAATTAATAAGAAATCACGGCCTTTTATCAAGTCGCGAGTGTCGATAGATCGGGTTGCGTCGGTCTCTCGTTCGACTAGAGTCCGTGCGCGCATGCGCAGTTGTGCTTCCCGCGTCGATACTAGTGAGGTTCACGTCGCTCGGGACCGTTGCAGCTGGATAACGAAACGGCTTGTATACATTGTTGTGTTTTTTCGTGAGCATTGTGGTATATGGTGAAAAATTCGAAATACTGGATGTTGATTTTTCTGACTACATCAATGTTGCCGAGTTCATACAATTACTCTTGTATAAGATAAATACCCAGCTATCCAGTGTTTGATGGCGTCCGACTTAAAGGTTATGTTTGATACCCAAGGAACTGCAAACAAATCATGTGTGCTGGATGTCGGGCTATCTTGTAGGTGAGAAATTGACTGATTGACCGTATTTATGAGAGTTGTGTTTATAGGTTAGGTTGCTGTTTTTCTCTTCAATTATTGCATTGATCATTTTTTATTTGTATGAATGTTTAGTTCATGTACAAAAAACTTTTTAGATACTACCAGGTTGGCGTCAAAGTGCATTTGTACATCCCTGTCAGTAGTCGGATCCGGATTGAAATTCATTTGGTCTTTCTTAATCCAGGTAAACTCCTGTTACTAATAGATAGCTACGACAGCCATGAAATTTTCGAATTAACAGTAGACCTATGATGTCATTGAATCCTCTAGCTAATGCTGAATACAATTGCCAATTGGACCTCGAACAGCTGTTTATAATAGCAATGGAATCTCCATCTAACCGCTGGTTACAGTAGCCATAGGATCTCTACCTGTGAGTTGGTTACTGTCCATATTTACGTCCACTAATCATCTACCAAACCCAAGTACTTCAATTAATGCAACGGCTTTTGTCTGTATTAGTAATTAAGCAGTCCATATACGAGAAATTTCAGGTACTCCTTGCATATACGTATTAAAGGTTATGTTTGATTGCATACATATTATTGTTTTTAGAAATAATACCCAACGCCAAACCATTATGCAGATCTTATTCTCTACCTAAAGAAGTACAATCAAATTATGTGTGAAGGATGTAGGACTATCTTGTGAGTGAAAAATTAACCGATTGACCGTAATTATGAGAGTTGCGTTTGTAGATAAGGTTACTGTTCTTACTCTTCAATTATTGCATCGGTTTCCTTTTATATGTGTGAATGATAAGTTCATGTAAAAAAACTTTTTAGGTACTTCCAGGTTAATGTCTAAGTGCATTTGTACATCTCTGTCAGTGGTCGGATTAGGATTGAAGTTTAGTACAACATTCATAGAATCTTCCACTAAATGCAGACTGCGATGACAATGGATCCTTTATTTATCTGCTGTCTACTAGCCAACTAGTCCTGGATCTAACTACTGTTTGCGATGCCCATGTCAACACCAGCTAGCGCTTAGCTACGATGCCAACATAAATTTTTATTAAGTAGATTTGGGTAAAATAAGGTAATTCATATAATGATTGCATTGAACAGCATATCAGATGCAGAAAACGAATGCATAAAAAGTGTAGTAATATAGCCAAAAACGTTTTACTAAAAAAAAAATATATAGCAATAGTTGTTAAATTGATTATTATAATAATTTTGGTTTCAAAATTCCTGCATCGTCTGCGTATCAAAATGCAGAAAACGATTGCATGGAAAAAGTATAGCAATAGTTGTCAAAATGATTATTGTATAATTTTATGGTAACAATTCGTGCATCGTCTGCCTAACAAAATGCAGAAAACGATCGCATAGAATTATGTATAGCAATAGTTGTATAATTGATTATTGTAATAATTTTTGGTTTCAAAATTCCTGCTTCGTCTGCTGATAAAAATGCAGAAAACGATTGCATGAAAAATGTATAACAGTAGATGTCAAAGTGATCATTGTATAATTTTATGGTAACAATTCGTGCATCGTCTGCCTAACAAAATGCAGAAAACGATCGCATAGAATTATGTATAGCAATAGTTGTATAATTGATTATTGTAATAATTTTTGGTTTCAAAATTCCTGCATCATCTGCGGATAAAAATGCAGAAAACGATTGCATGGAAAATGTAGTAATAAATGTCAAATTATGTTTGTAAAAATTAAGTTGTATAATTCCTGCATCGTCTGCATATCAAAATGCAGAAAACGATTGCATGGAAAGTGGATAGCAATTGTTGTCAAAAAGATTATTGTAAAAATTCTGATTAAAATATTCCTGCATCGTCTGCATATTTTATGTTAAATAATGCAATCTACAAAGGTTATTTGTGAATGAATATGATAGCTGGAATGTACTATTGGCGCCATCTACTGTGAGGTTATAGATTAATATAATTTTTCAACGGATGATGGCGCTACTAGTACATTACAGCTTACTACATTACCGACGCTTCGTCGATAGTTTTTCACTATTGCACCCCCTTAACAACTGTGTTCGTGACGATCAATAAAGCTACTTTTTTACTAATTTACTTGACTTTCTTCAACCACTATTCTTAAATTATTTCCATTATCTTTTCTTCCAATATGCTTGTTTCGTATCTTGTTTTCGTTGTATTCTTCTATTCTATCTTCATCGCTTTCTTAATACATAATTTTTTTGTATGTACTTTTTGTTAAGCTATTTTTACAATCACTTAATTTTTTAGACACCATTTCTGCTATTTCTACTTAGTTGTATTTTTCCATAACACTATCATTTAAAAAAGAGTATATGCGCCTATCCGATGTAAAACTTGTATTATTTACATTGTCATATAAATAAAATTCTTCGTCAATATCGAGATCAATTTGATTATTTTCTTTGATAGGTGGATTGGCAAACTGTAATCGTTCTTTTTCAAGTTGTTGATTTTCGAGTTTTGTTTTTTTAGTTTGATGCAGAGAATTACATAACAAAATGGAATTGGCAAGTATAACACATTTTTTGCAGAAAAGTGAAAAAATCAAAATACGCCTATGAAGGTGTAAAATTTCACAAGTATGGTGTAGTCCCAATCACAATTTTGCAATTGTTATCTTACTTTATAAAATGATTGTGCAACAGAAAGTACTGAAATCAAAATGGAATCGACAAGTGCTTCTGTTGAAAATTAAACATTTTTTCATAGAAATATACTACACGAAATTTATTTTATAGTCTGTAACACTACAATATCTTACAGAAATAAATTAATAATATTTATAATAATATTCATTTGTCCAAAATTAATTTCTTCATATCTAATATAACAGAAATTTTTCTTTTTCATTGTTTCAATATAAATAATACTTCAACCACTGTTGTATAAGTGATTCGGCAGTTCATTTAAATTTTTCTAATATTCTTCTGTACGATTTTGAATCAATCGTATATGTTCATATAATCGTATTATACAAAAGTAAGAAGGTATATTAAGGCGTGGTGCAAATATTATTTATATTAAAACAATAAAAAAGAAAAATTTCTGTTTTATTAAATATGGAGAATTAATTTTGGACAAATGAATATTATTATATATATTATTATAAATAATATTGTTAATTTATTTCTGTAAGACACTGTACTGCCACAAATTATGAAATAAATTTCGTGTAGTATATTTTATAACATGAGGCTCTGCTCGTGGGAAAATTAAAAAATGAAGCGGGCGTCGGGTCTTGAACCCGAGCCCCTTCGGATCTGAAGGCGTTCACGCTAACCGCTGCGCTACGCCCGCACTGGTTGTAGCGCCTGCTTATTGCTCTTATTTGCTACCGATAACGCGCTATCTTGCGGTGTCGGTAATGCTGGCATCTTTGACAAGTGGATTAAATCCACCTTGTCACAACTTTTATGAAAAAATGTTTAATCTTCCACATAAATACTTGTCGATTCCATTTTGATTTCAGTAAATTCTGTTGCACAATCTTTTTATAAAGTAAGATAACAATTGCTTAAATTGATTTTAATTAATTTTAATTAATATTAAATTCAATCACACTTAATTGAATATTTCCAAGTGCATTACTAATTATCTTGAATGGTTATTTATAATATATTTATATGAATGATTTTTAATTCGATGAATGCATACAGTAAATTATTTGATTTTAAAGAATTTTTGTAAATATTTATGAGTAGATAAGATAGACCGGTTCTAACTCAAATGTGTATGCGCGCGCGCGCGCGAGTATTGTATCTCTCGCTCTTTCTCTCTCTATCCATCACTGCCACGTGTACGCCGGCCGAAGAACAGCGTGATCTCTCTCTCTCTCTCTCTCTCTCTCTCTTTATTTCTCTCTCCTGTAATATATACTTTTATTTATTATTATAGCTATAAAAATAACTATTTAAAAAATAAAATGTTGTATACGTTATAAAATATTAAATAGCCCTAAAAAGGACTGATTATTTTTCCTTACATTAAGTTGTTTATAACTTTACGTTTAAAATATCGGGAGCCCTGAAAAGGGCTGATATTTTTCTTCTTTATGAAAATAATCGTTTCCTCAGCAGTTTAAGAGATGCATGCTGAAAGCGTCGTACCGGCGTCAATCTCCACCTGGCCTATAGCTTCTTTCACCTATCCCATCGCCAAAGATGTCACTCGCAACGTTCTCTTCTCTGCTGCTCGTTGAGTGGAGGTCGTGGTGAAGGAGATGCTGATGGCGGTAGCTCGACTACGTGCAGTTTCCCATGCTCTTCCATTGGAGGAATGTATAGAGCTGGCGTACGGGGAAGTTGAACGTTTAAAAGAGCTCGAGGAGGCGGTGGTAAAACTCTGGGAGGAATGAATGTTTGAAGCTGCAAATCGCGAGCGAGCTCAAGTGATCTGTCAAGCAAACATTTTTTTTTTGAGTCTATGGTAATGACATTTTACGCACAACCGATAAACTATCCACTCACTCGCAAGAGCAGACAGTCCACCGAGTGTGGGACTCAGTAGGAGCAAACTACTAATACCCACTAAACCCACATATCCCTGTTCGCACCAACACCAGCCCGGAACTGTTATTCACATTACTTCAGACTGGGCGGCTGTCTTTGCGTGTCGAAACACACATTCATTCTTTTACTCTTTCATTCTTGAATCATATTTGCTCAATCTGTCAAACATCCATCTGCTTTTTTGCTCCGCAACACATTCGTAACGTAATTTGCGATCAGGCGCCAGTTGTCCGCGTTCGTCGTCATAAGTCTCGTTACGTTTTCCGGCGTGATTGCTTCTATGTCCGTTTCAAGTCGTTGACGCTGGTCTGCCCATCGCCCGCAGACGAAAAACATATGATCAGCGTTATCATAGACCCATCCGCAGTACTTGCATTCAGATGAAGCAAGTCTACCCATCTTGTGTAGATGGCCGCGGAAGCATCCGTGTCCAGAGAGAAATTGGGTGCGATAGAAGTCTACCTCACCGTGCTTTCCCCTCTTCCACGAAGCCACCGCAGGGTAAGTCTACGCGTCCATCGCGCCTGTTGGGTATTCGTCCACCGTGTTTGCCAGAGTTCCATGGTTTTCGTACGTTCGTCTGTCGCAGCGTCGATCCGAGCCGTACCTGCGCTTCGATCGTATATGCGCTTTCGTTCCATCGCGAGTAGGTCGATCGGAATTACTATTATTGATGAATCTGCTCAAGGCTTTTGTCTTTTCTTGTGCTTTTTTAGTCACCGTGTGTATATAAGCCCAAAAACTCAATTTCGTATCCAGAGTCACCCCTAGATACTTGACCTCGTCTCAGACCACCACACGTTCTCGTCCAACTGTCAACGGTTGTGACGTGGTATTCGCGAACCCGGTATAATTAATTAGTTTTAATAATTAATATTAACCGTTGGGCCGTGTTGCCCAATACCGCGCACACAATTAATTTATTTATTCGCGAACTGCGGCTGTCGCCAGGAACACGAGTTCGCTGGGACGATCGGTATGGAGGATTCGGGCAATCCTCCTTGCCTCGACACGATATAAATTAATATTAACGAATGTCGGCGGGAGCGGGGAGAAATAAAATACACACACAATAAATTAAAATAAAAGATTAAAACATTTATTAATTTAATTTAACAAGATGGCCATCCAGGCCGTGTGCCGCGACAATACTCTTTCGCGCGGGCGGAAGTCCCGGGAAACCTGCCGGATCGAGATCCTCGCCTGCGACAGGTTTCACCCCCGCGAACCGCTGTTCGAGTACCGTTGTACTCGAACACACTCCCGTGGTACACACACACACACAAGGGAGGGGGAGGGTCACGATAATAAATGTCACTTACCGGTGACGCTCCTCGGGGATGGCCCAGCCGATCCTCGGCGACTGGTCGACCTCCTTGACAAGGGGACGATCGGTGGTTGAGGTGGTGAAGGCGGCCCTTGCCGCGGCGAGCGAGTCGCGATCCGCGGTATCACTCGCGCACGACCCCGTCCTTGATTCACACACTCACACAAACACACACCAAACTGTACGGGACACGCGTGTGGCCACCCGGGTCTCCGCACTTAGCTCTGCTCCGGAACAACCGTTCACAGAGCTCGATGCAGGAGGGGGGTGGGGCGCACTCTCGGCTCTCACGAGTCGTACGCGATCACGTCAAAACAATGATCCGTCTTGGTCGACGGATCATTACACACTGCTTAGGCGATCGCCTAATTTCCCGAAAAAGGGATGGGAGTGGGGAAACTCACACACTCTTTCGCGCTCCCATCCCTACGTATAGTCGCGCGCGTAATTGTACACTCGTAGAAAAGTAGACAAGTGTCGTCGGTTGGCCTTGACATACGAAAGGCTCCGACGACTTACAATTCGCGAATTTAAGTACTCTATTCGTCGTGAATAGATTGTGTGACGATTTCCGTCACACGGTATACCCGTGACGATTCTTCATCTAGTTAGAAGCACAAGTTCCATCTTTTGTAACGCGAGTTGCAGTTCGTGATCTTTCATCCATCCAGTCACCCGCCACATAACCTGGTTCAGCTTTAGCTGAATTAGGTGTGTGTCACGTGCCGCGATAATAGCCGCAACATCGTCAGTATATGCGACCAGGGATGTGTCTGTCGGCATCTCCAATCGAAGAAGACTGTCATACAGTACGTTCCAGAAGTCTGGTCCCAGAATGAAACCCTGGGCGACTCCTACAGTTATTCGTCTGTCTTTTCGTCCGTCAGTAGTCTCGTATATGAGACGTCGGTCCCTCAGGTAGTCCCTTACAACCCGGAGAAGGTAGTCGGGCACCCGAAATGCTATTTCCAGCGCTTCCAGAATATCCACCCACCTCGCCGAATTGAAGGTGTTTCTAACGTTCAACGTAGCCTGTAAGACCAGAGGCCTGGTCGCGAGGCACCTGGTGTTATGTTTGTCGAAAATGATTTTCACACAGGTTATCGCTCCGATGGTTGAGCGCCCTTTTCGAAACCCATGTTATCGGTCTGATAAGTCCCCTGCGTCCTTTATCGACTGTAGAAGCCTTGGTCTAAGCAATAACTCGTACGGTTTTACGATCTTGTAACCCGCGCCCCAGGGATCCGAGTCCACCTCGTCCGTCAGTCTTTACCAAACATGTTATTCTCTCAGAGGATCTTCCTGCATAACTATCAGGATGGTCATCGCGACCACCTTCCCATACTGCACGTCGCCGCTCTCGCTCTCGTACGCGCCAACTGCCACGTTTGCCGCGCTCTCTTTTCTTCCTCCGTGGTTCGGGCATGACTGATCAAACGATGGATTCGCGCCTCCTTTATAGACTTTTCATTAGCAACTTCGCGATTCATCCCCCCTCACCCCTCTATCTATAGTTACGATTATAAATTAAATACATTTTTCGGTCCGAACATCAATTGCATCATGAGTTCTCCCGACTCAGCATACATTAGCAACAGTACACAAAGAGATTTCGACTTTTTACCAACTTCACCAATGTCACCGCTGACGATGGAGGAACTGGAGGTAGAAATACTTGAAGAAATAATTGACTTAACAAAGTCATCACACCGGCTTCACCACTGGCTTCACCATCATCACTATCTAGTAAAATTTGAAGATGCACAAAATGCGGCGAGCTATTTTACACGATTCTTTTTAGGACCACAAAAATGAATCGGTTTTTTTCAGGACCATCAAAACAATCAGTTCTTATCAGGACTACCAAAACCAATCGGCCCTTTTCAGAGCCACAATTATTATTAAACTTTAAGAATTCTACTTCGTACATCCTTATTTATAATTTAAGTTATATATAACATTTCAATGTTTAAAATCTGAATATATTAATAGTAGTTCGAGTGTTGATCAACAAATTTTTTTTATAACAGTTTAAATAGAGTAATAATAATTTTTATTATATAATATAATATCGGTCTCTCCGAACTAAATAATTTACTTTAGATTAAAGCAGGCCTATTGTACTCTTTGTCCACTATGGTTGGTGGAATTTCCCAGAGCACAGCCTTGTTTAAAAATAATTAAAGGCGTTTCATCCTCGATCTCCAGCTTGGACTCCTCAGTAAGGAACTGGAGATCTTACCTTAGACGCCTGTCGCAAGATGAACCGCGATGCCAGCAAGATGTTCTGCGGCTATATATATAGAAAAGAGACGACGATCTCTCCAACGAGTGTAGAGAGATATTCGTCTCCATCTGGTGGTGGGAAGAACCACCAGCCAGAGTGCGACGTACGCAACCGAGTCGTCAGTTATTTGAAATAAAATTAATCTATCGTTCGTATATATGTATATAATATACTATCGGTCTCTTCGAACTAAATAATTTACTTAATAACTCTGTACAAATTTCAGAATAATTTGTAATTGCTATAATTATTTTTTTTATTATAAAAATCAGAAGGCTTGAAGAGGAAAACTGATGGTAAAGCATCCTCCTCTAGAGATACTATGGCTACTTCCTTAAAAAAGAACTCGTTCACAGTAATTTTGAATCCTTGGACGTCGACTATGTACTCCATCGTGCTGAATACTAATTTTAATTGATGTTTATCTTTTCTTTTATACCTTTGCTAAGCTGAGTTTCTCCCTACCACAATTTATATCACCAATCAGGAGCAATCCTATTTTCATTACCCCCACCATTATTTTTAGACCAATTAGGATAATTTCATACCCCTACCACTATTCCAATAATGTATAAAAGAAAAAGTCATAAATCCTATAGTGTAGGCTTCTTTATAAAGTGCAGCTTTGATGAAACACGCTCAGAATACAAAAGTTATAGACAATACAAAGAAGAAGGTGAAGATTCTGCTAAATGGTTTGTCAGGAATCTACATGCTCTTGCTTTGGAGTTAGAAAATATGTATAAGAATCCTAACTCCATGAAAGAATTAACACCAAAAGAAAAAGCTGAGTATGCAATAGCTAAAGTTTCCTATATCTGTAGGAAATCTTTTACAGAGAAAGACAAGAAAGTACGAGATCATAGTCAAATACAATTTTCTTCAATTTATTAAATAAAAAATGTTTAGGTATCGTGGTCCAGCTCACAGATCTTGTAATATAAATTATCAAGATTCAAGAACCGTGTCTGTAATTTTTCATAACTTAAGTGGCTATGATGCTCATTTATTTATTAAGAGGACGTCGGAGCTAGCTTTTTTACCATCAGAGTAACTCTACCTAATGACACATATTCGCAATTACAGTTTCACACTATTCTTCGTTATTTGCCGCTGGATTTCAATGAAATTTGCACAGGATATATAAAATGATGCAGAGAATTATGGGCTGTGCATCGAAAAGCGGCGAAAATTGAAAGAAAAACCTTTCTGATTAGTCTAAAACTGCTAACTCCAACCGCGTTACGTTATGCGTATGTAGTAAGGATATTCCCCAAGAGGTGGCGCTGTATGGGTGCATCGATGTTGGGGTTAGCAGTTTTAGACTAATCAGAAAGGTTTTTCTTTCAATTTTCGCCGCTTTTCGATGCACAGCCCAATTCTCTGCATCATTTTATATATCCTGTGCAAATTTCATTGAAATCTAGCAGCAAATAACGAAGAATAGTGTGAAACTGTAATTGCGAATATGTGCCATTAGGTAGAGTTACTCTGATGGTAAAAATGCTAGCTTCGACGTCCTCTTAAGGAAATAGCTACATGCTTTCCAGGACGTGTGAGCATTCTTGCGCAAACCAAGGAGAAATACATCTCTTTCAGTACATTTGTTGGAGGAACTGATATAAACCTACGATTGTCCTCATATCTAGAGCAAATGAATACTTTGGAGACAGTTTTTCAACAAAATATTGGGTACACGACTGAGCAGATCAATCTGTTAAAACGAAAATGAGTATTTCCATACGACTATGTTTCCTCATTGAAAAAGCTTGAAGAAGATACTCTTCCCTCAAAAGCCGGCTTCTATAGTGGTTTATACGAATATAACATCACGGATGATGACTACAATCATGCTCAGAAAGTGTGTGAGTTATTTAACATTTAAAACCTCGGGCAATATTCAGATCTTTATGTAAAGACTGACATATTGCTGTTATCTGAAGATTTCGAGAATTTCAGACGAAACTTTTTGGAAGGTTATGGTTTGGATCCAGTGCACTATTATACAACACCTGGATTATCATAGGATGCTATGCTTAAATATACCGAAGTAATTTTCTTTATTCATAAATTAATTTATTATTTAAATATTAAATATATTGTTTTTAATAGGTTAAATTAGAGTTGCTGACAGATATTGACATGCTTATGTTTATTGAACGTGGTATTTGAGGAGGCATTAGCCAATGCTGTAATCGCTACGCTAAGGCGAAAAATCCATACATGAAATAAGACTATAATATTAATGAAGAACATAAATATTTGATGTAGTATGATGTCAACAGCGTGTATGGGTGGGCTATGACTGAATCACTATCATACGGTGGATTTAAGTTGGTGAATAATATCGAACAGCCATATATTTCAATGTTCCCGATAATCATGCAATTGGGTTCATCCTGGAAGTAGATTTGGAGTATCCTGAGTCCCTTCACAATGCACACAAAGATCTACCATTATGCGCAGAGCATATGACTCCTCCTGGAATGCGTAAAAAAAAACTAATGACGACGCTTCATTCAAAAGGACGATACGTCATTCATTACCGAGCTTAAAAGCAAGTGCTTAAGATGGCCTGATTTTGAAAAAAGTACTTTGAGCTCTCCAATTTGACCAGAGTACATGGTTAAAGATATATATTGATTTGAACAGTGAAAAAAGGAAGAACGCTAAAAATGATTTTGAAAAGATGCTGTTCAAATTGTTTAACAGTGCTACCTATGGAGAAACAATGGAGAATGAGAGGAAGAGAGTAGACATAAAATTAATCAATAAATGGGCTGGACGATATGGAGCTGAAGCTCTCATTGCTAGACCCAATTTCCATAGCTGTGATATTTTTGAGGAAATCTTGTAGATGTTCAAATGATTCGAACTGAAGTCCATATTAAGGGGATCTCGTACCCGACAAAACATTGTTGTGCAGGTCCGCGCTATCTGTTTTATCAATACCCTATATAAAATTAACTTAACAGAAATTATCTGTAGCGTCCTCTGTATTATATACTAATACATATTTAGTTGCATGCCCACAGATGGCGCTAACAAGCGTTAACGTAATATAAGATATAGAACACAACGCTAGTAAAAGTAATTACAAAATTGATTGTAAAAAAATATAAAATTACTGTAAAAGTAAATGAATAGTTTACTGCAAAACTTATAAACGTATCTGATAGGTTTATCCGATTATCTGGAGAAATGGCAAATTATATTTGCAAATTATTCTTGTATTATACATATGTAATATTATTTCAAAAAATTAAAGTAATAGCATGTATGTACTAACTCTGCACTTCGTGTACACTTTATTTGTACTCTATTACTGTATTTGTACTTTATGGTAACGTGTACTGTACGTACACTTTATGAATTGTATACTGTACGTACACTTTATGAATTGTGTACTGTAAGTACACTTTATATGGTACCGTGTACTGTACGTATACTTTACATGGTACCGTGTACTATACGTACACTTTATGATAATGTGTACTGTACGTACACTTTATGGTAACGTGTACTGCACGTACATCTTATGGTAACCAAATGTTAGTCGGTATTGTACTTTTCAATTTTCACTTTGATTTGTATTGCAATTTAATTGTAAATTTTGATTTATAATTAATTATAACAAAAGTTACGCATATTCATCTACTAAAATTACAATTTTCTTATCAGTGTTACGTACATTATGATTTTCAATAAAATTAAAAAATGATCTATTATTGTATAGTTAAATTTTTAATCCAGTTCAATTTTCATAACCGCCGTATAACTCGTATACTTTGTAGTTTTAGTACTTTTCATTCCTCATAAAAAAATATGTACCATTACTTTAACTTATGGTGATTTTCATAATAATAAACTTTCTGAATGGTACTAGCGTATGCTTTTTAAAATTAAGCTTAAATTGTTAAAGTTTTCTACAACTAGTAATATTAATAAACTAAATATTTCTGAATAATCTCCATAATTTTATCAACTAATTGGTAGGTTTAAATGAATTTTTTAATCACTACTAAATTAAGCAATGAGCAAAACAGTTATTCTACTAAATACATATGTAGATTATAAAATGGATATTTACTATGGTACTGTTGAATAACTGATAATATATAATACATGGTTAGTACATAACCTAATGGAATTGCAACTTGAAATCGTACTCCGTTTGCCGCGTGTAGGAGGTGCGTGTAATCGTCGAGTCGAACTGTGCACGCACCTTCTAGAGGGAACCGTCGCACAGTGGTTCCAAATGCGAAAAAAATGGGCGTGGTCTGCTAGTTCCTAATAAGCTCAATCGAGATATGGCTATCAATACAAAATAGTTTCTATATATATTTTGTAACGATCTCGCAGGGTATTAGGGCATGGCGACAAAGGTCATATAAACGATTGATAAAAATAGTAAAAATTTATTATATTAACAGATAAAGGGTTATGGGCGCCAGCCGCGTATAATTTTGGTGAATTTATAAAACCAATGCTCGGCTGCGTACGAGCTGCGGCGGATTGCATCGCAAGTGGAAAAGGGTGAGAAGGTGGGAGAGATGGGAAGCACACTTACAAAAGAAGGAATAAATGCACTGCACCTACAACGAAGCCGTGCATCCACCTCGTAGATATCCATCTACGAGGCGAGACATTCTCGGCGCGTCGTTCAGATTGTCTCGCCTCGTAGATATGTATCGAGAACTAAAAAGCAAACACATAATTTATTGTAACAAATTTTTTATTTTCTTTATAGCAGTGTTTGTGTAGGTAAACCGAAAATTATTTTTAGTAATATATACACAAAAAATACTTTTTCTCGGAAGGCTGCGGCGATGGATTATTGTCGCGGATAACCTGCGTGGTGAAACACGCTCTGCGCGTCGCTGAGATTGTCTCGCGACGCAGGTATACGTCGAACAGCTACTAAATTATTACCAATTGCTGCACAATGTTCTAGAGTGGAATAGATTTTTATTTTCTTACTATCATTTTGTCCTTATTGATATTAAATTTTGAAATTTGCTGTTACTATATAGCCAACGTTAAACTAACTTAATTGACATAAAAAAAACCAACAAACTACGGTATTTCAAAACTGAGTATTTTGCCTCTATTTTCTCTTCAATCAAGCTGACCTTCGCCTTCAAGTCCTTTAGCTCCGTCTTAACTTCGTCCACTTTACCCTCCACACGGCTGACCACTCCAAAACCGATTTAATATCGCTCCTCAAGTTGTTTTGCAAGCTCCGCGTAAAGGCTTCTACCCACGGTGGCGGGCCAGCCGCCATCGGTACAGAGTCAGCGAGTGTGTCTTGCGTGGCCTGGTTGGCCTTAGTGGGCGGAGCGCCGCGAGGTTGCTTAGCAACCTGCGACATTGATGGCGACGGAAGCGAGGCTACGCGCTTCACGCAAGAGGTGGTAGGAGTAGGCGTGGTCGCCGGCGCGGCACTGTCGGTCGCGTTAGTCTGGCGCGGTAACCCGGGCGGTGGCGCCCTCGTGTCAACTAAAGCTGTTACTAAGGTTTTCGATTTATTTTTCGCGAGTACGCAACAGCGCCGCTCGGACGATCCCGGCACGACCTCGAAGCAATTCATATGTGCTATATTATTACATAGATTACACACCTCTGTGTAGTCCTTTCGCGTCAGCCGTGCTTCGTAAACAAAACAGCCTCGCGGTGTTGCCATTTTTGCAAGCTCATAGTCGCAACGTTGGCCTGGACTCCGCGCGCAGATCTTGCCGTCCAAAATTTCTGTCGCTTGCAAATTGCTCCGGTTAACCTCGAAAATTTTACAGTCAATTTTTCTCGGGAGAATGAGAGGGAGAGAGAGAGAGAATGAAAGATAGAGAGAATGAGAGAGAGAATAAGAAAGTATGAATAGGAGATAGAGAGCGAGAGGAAGAATGAGAGAGAGAGAGAGAGAGAGAGAGAGAGAGAGAGAGATAGAGTGCGCGAGAGAAGAGAGAGAGAGAGAGAGAGAGAGAGAGATAGAGTGCGCGAGTGCGAGAGTGGGAGCGAGTAAGATTGAGGGAAAGCGAGGGAGTGCGAGAGTGAGAGTGAGTAATAATGAGGGACTGTGAGAGGGAGAGAGTGAGGGAGAGAGGGAGAGTGAGGGAGAGAGAGAGAATGAGAGAAAGAGAGAGAGAGAAAGAGAAATAGAGAGTGAGAGAAAGAGAAATAGAGAGAGAGAAAGAGAAATAGAGAGAGAGAAATAGAGAGAGAGAGAAAGAGAAATAGAGAGAGAGAAAGAGAAATAGAGAGAGAGAAAGAGAAATAGAGAGAGAGAAAGAGAAATAGAGGGAGAGAGTGAGAGAGGGAATGAGAGGTAGAGAGAGTGTGAGAGAGAGAGAGAATGAAAGAGAGAGAGAATGGGAGAGAGTGAGTAAGAATGAGGGAGAGAGAATGAGAGAGAGAGAGAGAGTATGAGAGATAGATAGATAGATAGATAGATAGATAGATATTTATTTGCAACCTTGGGGTATAACCCTATCTGGTTGGTTTGATTTACAATATGATTACAAATAATAAAATAAAAGTAATTGTGATTACAAAAGCAATTAACATTAATTGTCGCATACTAATAACAGTTTATAATCAGTTTAATACATTTGATCGAATTGGTGAGTGACGCATTAATAAGTTTGTTAAATTATAGTTATTTATGATACAATAGAGATGAACAATAGAGTTACATTGACCTTTAAAACTAGTGAAACATTAATTTATATAAAAATATAGCATAAAGGGTTGCATATGTCCCATCAACCCAATTTTATTCATTACCTCCAGTTAGCAGAGTGACCAGTTGGCGATTTTTTTTCCTTTTCTCTCTTACGTATATTGATGTTTATTAAGCAAGAGCAACAAAGAGAAAAAATCGCCATCTGGTAACCCTGCCAGTTAGTTTGCAAAATTGCAGTATTTATTTCATTGTCATTCAAGATAGTACTAATATTACTGTAACTAACCTATTGCTTATTTATTGCATAAAATACAATAGTGACAAATATTGCGACAAATACTTAATAAGCGGATTGTAATTTGTTATGTTAATGAGTGTACGCTAGTGACAGTTATATTTTTCTTTTACTCTATTATTCACAGTATGAGAATTATACTCATCATTACGGTTTGAGGCTAAACAGACTGCAGCGATTTCAGAATTTTCATTCTCAAAAAATTTGTCTCTTTGATTAGTAGAAGAGGTTGATAATGAAATCTTTTTAATACTATCTCGTATTACTGGTAATAAGTTTAACTCTACTTCGTTTTTAATAGGTATTAGAGGAGATCGATAAGTTTTTCGCATGCAAACAATAAGGTTTCTGACTATGGGTCTAGCATATTCCTTCGTGTCGGCAACTATATTAGCTTTTTTTAATAACATATGAGTGTCTTGTGGCCATATTGCAGTTACGTAAACTTTACTTGTACCTCCTATACCAAAAATCGATTGGGCTGTATGGTTCTTAAGCATAGATGCTTTTGTTAATATAAAGTCGCGAACTGTAGGTGAGGATAGTTTAATTACCAGTATCCAGGATGCTTTACTGTTATGCGGTTGAACTAAATTAGTACGAATATTAGCATTTGCCATGTTATGTTTTGATACCCATTCACGAGCAAAAATTATTTGATTGCTTAGTCCTGGTAGACCAAGGGTACCAAGCAAAGAATTCATTACTCCTCCTGGATTTTCCCTTAATTCAGATGGTACACCACAAATTCTAATTTCGCAGGGATCCGAATCTATTAAAGTACTGGACATACTTGTTAAATCAGTTTTAATACGATTTAAATCTTCCTTGAATTGAGCTACTATAGTTTTGACCTTATTTTCTAAGGTGACAATACGAGCATTAATGCCTTGCGTGAAATTATTAAATTGAACTAAATAATCTTTGAACCATTTAGGTGCTTCTTCATTGACCATTTTTGAAGCTGGTGTAAGATAATTATCAAGTCTTACAATAGATCCACTACTATTCGATACGTCAATAGCTACGTTTAATTTATGTAATTTATTTACTGTTGAAGAAGTAGAAGTATCTTTATTTATAGGCGCGACTATATATTCATACGAAGTACTAAACTAAGACTCTCAACAAGCCAATACTTATATAGCCTAAGCGCGTTCTTACAGTTGTGGACGATAGAAAAATAGGTAGCCACCTAGCGGAAGAAGACGAAATCACTGAACGCCACGTGTAGGACTAACCTATAAATTTATAACTACACACTCACGCGTTACTTGGCACAATATTTACGTGTATAGCGCTAGCAGATGGAAGACTTACAATTAATAAATATAAACAAATAGACGACTAAAATTGTTTAAACTAATGACATGCACTCATTTACACTAAGTCAACTTTAGTCAATTTGACGCCACTAATACCACAATGTTACCACTACAATGTCACACTTCTTGCCACTAAACATTCACTGTGTGAGAATTTATGTAGCAATGTATAAGAATGGTCCGTTGTGTCCACTGTCAGTATTATCGTCAGATACGTAGAATCAATCTCTCTAAGATGGCGCAAGACAGGAAACTCCGTGAATGACAAATTATGAAACTTTGAACGGCTTCCCCAGCTCGTTTGGCGAACAGAAAACTAGATTTTATTATTCATAACAAGCCGAAGGAGAGTCCTTTACCTGAAACACAATTTTACTCCCAAAAAATACGTAAATAACTTATCGACTTGAACTTAAATACAGAGAAGAACCAAAGAGTGTATACGTCACTCACCAGAGAGAGAGAGACAGAGAGCGAGAGGTGCAGAGCGAGGGAGAGTGAGGGATATAGAGAGAGATAGAGAGAATGAGGGAGAGAGAATGAGAGAGAGAGAGAGAGTATTTGATTTGATTTGATAAAAACTTTATTGGGTTACGGGAGTTGACCCCCAAAGTAGCACGAGTTATGATGTATGAGAGATAGAGAGAGAGAGAGAGAGACAGAGCGAGGGAGAGTGAGGGATATAGAGAGAGATAGAGAGTATGAGAGATAGAGAGAGATAGAGAGAGATAGAGAGAGAATGAGAGATAGAGAGAGAGAATGGGAGAGAGAGAGTGAGAGAGAGAAAATGAGAGAGAGTATGAGAGATAGAGACAGAGAACCGGAGATACAGAGCGAGAGAGAGAATGAGGAAGAGAGATATAGTGTGAGTGTGAGAGCGAATAAGAATGAGGGAGAGTGAGGGAGTGCAAGAGTGAGAATGAGTAAGAATGAGAGTCTGTGTGAGGGAGAGAGAGAGAATGTGAGAGTGAGAATGAGAGATAGAGCGAATGAGAGAGAGAGAGAGAATTAGAGACAGAGAGAGGGAGAGAGAGAGAAGGAGAATGAGAGACAGAGAGAGGGAGAGAGAAAGAGAATGAGAGATAAAGAGAGGGAGAGAATGAGAGAGAGAGAGAGAGAGAGAGAGATTGATTGATTGAAAAGTATTTATTGGTGCCTAGATTACATTTGACCTTAAGGCGCGGATACAATATAAGTATAATATGTAAATATATACGATGTTAACAAAAGAATAAAATATAATAAGAGATGGTAAGCGAAACAACATAATTCTACATGCATAACGTTAAACGCTCCTTCAAGCGCGCACAACTCGCAAAAATATTCTATACTAATAAAATAAAAACAAATAAAAAGATAAAGATAAAGAACCATTTTGGTATAATAACAGTGGTACTTAATCTAAACAGTATACTGTACGAACTAATCTAATTAAGTCTAATCTAATCGCCGCTCGTAAATAAATGATTATACAGCCTAGTCTTGAATAAGTTAACACTAGTGCTCAGACGTATTTCTGGAGGAAGTGAGTCCCATAAGTCCATAGCTTGAATAGTAAAAGACTTTTGACAAGTACTAGTGGTAGCTAATGGACGCTCAAAACAAGAATACTGTATACGTGCTGATAGACGAACTTCTTGATTAGGCGGAGGTAACAGTTCAAAGATATAGTTGGGCTTTTTTTGGTTAATATTTGGTATGTTAGCAAGCCTAAAAACTATAATCGCCTTGTGTTAACAGGTAACCAGTGTAATTTTACGTAATAGGGCGATAAACTGATATCCTTTTTCAACCTAAAAATATAACGCACACAAGTGTTGAGCAGGCGTTGAAGCTTCAAGTTTAGATAGTCTGGAAGATCGTTATACACCACGCAAACGTAATCGAAATGAGGAAGGATAAGTGATATAACCAACTTCTTCCTTATCTTGAAGGGTAGGAAATTGCCTCTTTTTCGAAGCTTGTGTAAGACTCCATGAACTCTTGAAGTAATACGTGCTACATGAGAATGCCACTGTAGGTTCTCGTTAATAATTAAGCCTAAATTACGAATAGTATTAACTAAGTGTATTGCGTGATTATCGATTATAATAGGAAGTAATGTTTCTCTTTTAATGAGTCTTAATTGCTGAACAGAACCTATTAATATAGCTTTGGTTTTGGCAACATTCAATTTAAGACCATGAGTTTGAGCCCAGTTTACTACTCGTTCACCATCTTGAATCAGCTTTTGAATTGCTAGATTACACTCATTGGGTTTAGCGTGTATGTATAGCTGAAAGTCATCAACAAATAACATCCCGCATGAGTATAAAAGCACATTGATTAATGAATTAATAAATATAAGAAAAATAATAGGTCCCGGAGTAGAGCCTTGGGGAACACCAGAAGTAGTTTCAACAAAATGAGACATTGTATTATTTGGTCCAAAAACAGCATGGAATCGTCCAGTCAGATAAGAGAATAACCACTCAATCACTTCATCACCAAAGTTTAGATGTTTTAAGATTTTAAAAAGTTCTAAATGATTAATGGTATCGAAGGCTTTACTAAAATCAAACAAGAGTAGAAATGTGACCTGACCGTTTTCGATGGCCAGCCGAATATCCTCGGTAATTTTTAACAAAGCAGTTTGCGTGCTGTAGGAACTGCGAAAGTCAGATTGAAGTGGCGTTAAAATATTATTACATTCAAGGTGTGCAGTAATCTGCTGTGTAATTAAACGATTGAACACCTTGGCGAGGTGAGGGAGATTAGCGATTGGACGAGTATCAGAAGGAGTAAGTGGCTTCAAAATTTTACTGACTGGAGTGATTACAGCATATTTCCATAACGAGGGGTAGAGCTTAGACGATAAGGACAGATTAAACAGAGTAGTTAGATATGGGATTATGACAGAGAAAGCGTCTTTAAAATACCCAAGAGAAAGTCCGTCATGGCTATGACTTTTAGCCTTTGGTAAGCAAGATGATAAGGCATAGCTAACTTGGGTTGGAGTAATCTGCTTAAATTGAAACGGCGGATAACTTTGGTCCGAAGGCAACTTCAAGATATCATTTAATTGCTCAGGTGTACAGCCTGAGTGAAGACAACTTACTGACGAATAATACTGTACAAGTTCGTCTATAGAAAAGTAATTCGTGGGCGAGTTATATACATCACGGACTAGACCTAACCTGTTCAAAAGTCTCCAACATTGGGATTGATCAGGAGTAGCTAGCAATGATTTTTCATAATATAAGTCACGCGCTGATTTTAGATCTCGCTTTAACTCTTTACGTAAGGATTTGTATTGGGCTATCATCACTGAATCTCTACGTCGTGTGGCTACTTTGTACAACCGGTTACGGATTTTACATCGCCTCTTGAGTTCGGAGGTGAGCCAGGGAGCTGGACGTTGACGTATTTGTTTAGTTACTTTTGGAGCTTGCCTGTCAAGGTTTTTAATAAGTATACTACGGAGAGAAGAAAGGTACAAATCAACAGACGTATATTCTTTATGAACATCTAAAGTAGTAGCTAAATCAGAAGCAGTTGATGTCATAAAGACAGAGGGAGAGAAGTTCTTAAAATCTCGAAAAGTGACTACATTGTATTTAGGGACGAACGATGAAAGCTTATAGTCAATAGATATGTAGTCGTGGCCGTTAATAAAGGGATGTAGTGATTGCTTGGTTGATAGAATCTTGTCCATTGAATCAACAACAATCACATCCAACCACGTGCTAGATTCCTTCATATGGTGAGTTGCTTTAAAGGGTACAATAATAAGAATGTTCATATATTAAATCACGAAGATGTTTACTGTAATAATCGTCAATCAACAAATTAGAGTTCAGATCACCAGCAATAATTACGTTATCATATAGATGGGAATTTTCTTGGATAGTGCTGAAAAACTTGGTCAAGACTTGGCCTTTAGGCCTTCTATAACACGAAGCAAGCAAAAGTTTTGTGTTGTTCAAGGCCAATTCAAGTATTAAAAATTCGGTTTCGTTAATACTTTTAATTTGAGGAGAAACAAGAACTCTGTGTGGTAGATTTTTGCGTATATAAACCGCAACTCCACCCCCTTGCATGTAATCTCGTTTGCCAGTAGCCGAAGTAAGACCTGGATCATTACGCACTAAGGCATAATTAGGTATGTTATATGTAGAGTCTGGTCTATTCGGGGTTAGCTAGGACTCTGAAATGGATAGAATACCTAGATTTTCGGAATTAAGTAACGATTCTATTTCAGCTAAGTGATCCAAAATCGAATTTGCATTTATTTGAGCCACACGCAATTTAGAAGTACAAAGAGCAGGTAAAGTACAGTTGATATTAGAAAACCGTCACAATAGCTTATCAATATCGAATGCTGTTGTAATCTGAATACGGTCGGACTTGTCATCTTTGCGCACAAAAATTTTTCCATCCCGCGACCAAATATGCTTATAATTAAGCGGTTCAAGTTTATTTTTAGTCAGTAGACGCAGTTCGTGAATAGGTGCCGGTAACATCTCATACAAACTAACATGTTTATCGGCCAGCTCGCCCGAATCATGTGACAACTGACAATATTTAATGATTCCATATTTTCGCTTGCATTCCAACACATAGTTACGTATTTCAGTTGACTTGAACCTAATAATAAAGGATTTAGATGATAATGTATTAGTAGACGAAGCAGATGTTGAAGCAGAATTATGTATAGTCGGCGCAAAAGGACGTACATCAAGTATATCTTCATACAATTTCTCAATTTTAAGCAATGCGAGAATACTCTTTGTAAGCTCGGTAAGAGGAGTTTGGCAACTAAAAGGAATACCAATGACACGTAATTGAGTGTTAGACGATGCATTGGCATATAATTCTTTGAGTTGCTGCAGTTCAGCTCGCAAAGCAGCATTTTCATTCTCCAAGGTAGAAATTCGGGTGTTAAAAAGTTCAAAATTATTATCAAGTTTCTCAAGATTATCTTTTATAAAGTTGGAATCAGCCTTGGAACTATTAAATAAAAAAGCCGTCTGTTGAGACTGCGTTAGAGAATGCCAATCACTCGGTAGATCCATCGCAATTAACCGATTATCCTCATAAGAGTGATCAAGAGAATTGTTTAAAGAAGAGTTTAAAGTACAATTAAGATCACGACCAACATCAAAAGTAAAATGGCGAGCTAATACTGATGAAGTCGAAGCTAAATTAACGTTAGTGTCTGTTAAATACTGCGACTTAAGTACAGGATCACTAAGATTAGAATTATAACGGAGATTGCTCGGCTTGTTTTTTAAAAAGTGTTTGATACAACCTGGATGAAAATGTTTATCACAAGAGTGACAGACCAATATAAATGTCGAAGTAGGCTTAATGCATCTGGCACATTTGATTATATTCGTTTTTGAATGCTCGCTCATTAGTGATAATCGGATGACAAATCAAATAATAGAAGAAGAACATAAATAAGATTGCGCTATATAAATGTAAGAGCATGAACAAATTAATATAAATAAAGATAATTATAAAAATTCTTAAAACTAGCATTGACGATGTGCAATAACTATATAATAGAAGCTAAAATAATTAAAGATATAGATTAGACTATCACTAGTAAAATAAGCCGAAATACAATTGAATTAATGTTTGTAACGTGATAGTACTGATAACAGAAGCGTATAATATAACAATATAATATAAGCTAAAATAATTAAAGATATATATTAGCCTATCACTAGTAAATTAAGTCGAAATACAATTAAAGTAACGTTTGTAACGTGATAGTACTGATAGCAGAAGCGTATAATATAAACACAATGCGAAGCTATTGTATAGCGTCGAATAAGCTAAGAATATAATAGAATTTAATAAGTTACGCCATCTATCGGATAAATTAGAAATCACGTAGTCTAATCTCTCGCATTTAATTGCCACGTGGTAGCGTAACCTACAACGACAGGTTAGCACGCATCTTATAGCATTAAACCTAACATTAAACGGACACTGTACAATTTAAAACAATAAAAATATAGCACTTGGACTAATCGCTGTTAACATTACGAACCAATATTGCGGATAATATATGGAACAGTGCACACGCTTACCCATATGTATGTATATATCGTGTTATATGACACTATTTATAGTCACTATTTATAGTCACAAGAGTTGCGCACAACGTCACTAGGCTGGCAACAATGTTGAGCGGCTGGTTCGGACCGGTAAAATACACCATAACAGACAGCATGAAGGTGGTCACTCAATCGTTACATTAGGAGCATAAATAACGGTCAGGATGGCGAACAATCATCTGAGAGAACTGCGACGATAAAAAATTAATCGATGGTCCCAACGGCTCAAGGATCAAGAACACTTAAAAGTATTACACCAAGTCGAGCCCTCAGGTACCAAGAATACTGCAAATAGATTATACTCCCGAACGAGCAAGAGAGAGAGAGAGAGAGAGAGAGAGAGAGAGAGAGGTAAAGAGAGGGAGAGAGAGAATGAGAGATAAAGAGAGAGAGAGAGAGAATGAGAAATAAAGAGAGAGAGAGAATGAGAGAGAGAGAGAGAATGAGAGAGAGAGAGAGAGAGAGAGAATGAGAGAGAGAGAGAGAGAGAGAGAATGAGAGAGAGAGAGAGAGAGAGAGAATGAGAGATAGAGAGAGGGAGAGAATGAGAGATAGACAGAGGGAGAGAGAGAATGAAAGATAGAGAGAAAGAGAGATTGATTGATTGATAAGACTTTATTGGGCCTTTGGGGTAGATACCCCGTAGGCACTTTAAGTGTGTACAACGACGCTTTACAAAAGATAACAAAATAACAATATTTAAGTTATAAAATACAAATATAAAATAACACAACATATACAAAATAAAAACAATAATATAAAAATGTACAATATAAAAATAATTTAAATAAATAACAAAAAAGCAGACAACGACGATACATTTTTATGGCACCTAACCTATAATACTTTAGAGGTGAGGGACCTGTGGCACCGTTAGCTCCTCGTTCCTTATTCTATCGGACCAGGCAGCCTGATCAAGCCCAAACAGATGATTAAATAATGAATTTTTGAAATGATCAATGGATGATATATCGAAGGTAGTAAATGGAAGACTGTTAATGATTTTGGATGCAGTGATGACAAAGGACCTATTTAGCGCTTCTGTTCGAGGAGGATGATAGTTTAATGATTTCAATGGGTGACGAGAGGAAGTGCGGGGATTATGATATGGCGTATTTAATTTTATGAAATGACTCGCAAGATAGATGGGAGAATTGTGAGTGATGATGTTGTATGCAAGGGCGCCGATGAGGTATGAACGTCTGGACTCAACCGATAGCCACCTCAGACCTAACCTATACGGTGTAACGTGTTCTCGTCTCGCCACATCCCCCCATACAAACCGAACACACGCATTCAACAATCTCTGTAACTTTAGGTTTCTGGTCTGATCGACATCGTTGTAGACCGCACAGGCATAATCAAAGTGTGGAAAAACAAGTGTTTCTACCAGACTCTTCCTGCGCTCACGCGACAGTCCATTCGCTCGCGCCCATGCCGCTATTGCATTGGCATCCTGTGTTATACGCTGTACACCCACTTTAAAATCTGTCGGAAGAAACGAATGGTAGACCTGGGCGTCATCGGCAAATAGCATATAGTTGCCATACGTAAGTACCTTTGGCAGATCATTTAGAAAAATTGAAAAGAGTATGGGGCCAAGAACACTGCCCTGGGGCACTCCCGCATTTATCCCGAGCCAGTCCGATAGCTCGCCATTTTCCCCTTCCACGGCCTGCATGCGGCCCACAAGATACCGATAAAACCAGGTTAGAACAGTATCAGAGCAACCAATCTCACAAGTTTTTGAATAAGCCTGTCATGCGGGACAGTGTCGAAGGCCTTGGAGAAATCAAACAGGATTAGAATCGTGATTTTTCTATCATCTATGGCCCTCCTAACGTCATCTAGAACTCCCAGAAGTGCTGTCTGGGTGCTGTGTCCCTTTCGAAACCCTGCTTGCCTATCAATTAGGATATGATTTTCTTCTAAAGAGGAAGGAAAAACTAGAATACTGGAAGTGGAATGAAACAAGAACTGGACATCTAAAAATAATGATTAATCAACAGTGGTGTAGCTGGGAAGAGGAAGAAGGGGATCTTGTAGCACAAGAATGGAAGACATTTCGACCAGACCAATGAAAACAAAACTAAAAACAACGAATCACAGGAATGGAAAGGTTTAACCTGGAATGTAGCTGGAAGCAACAAAATTTGAGAAGCTTGAAACTTTATAAAATTATACGATATAATACTCTAAAAGGAAACATGGTTGAAGAAAAATAAGGAAAAAAAATACTAAGCAAATTAAACGAAAATTTCATATGGAAAATCAAATCAGCAAATAAAGAGAACACAAAAGGAAGCGCAAAAGGTGGTTTACTATTAGGAATAATAATAAAAGGAATCAAACCACACAACGGAAACGTGACAACAATAATAGGAAGTTATAACAACGACGAAATGTCAAAATTCTTACCGAAACTAGAGTAACAAGCAGAAAAAGAAATACAGAAAGGAAAGCAAATAATTTTCATCGGGGATTTCAACGCAAGAGTTGGTGACGAAAATGTAAGAAAAGACAACGACAAGCCATGGTATAACCAAATCTCAGAGGACTAGATAATGAACAACGAAGGTGAAAAACTATTGAATTTTTGTACAGAATTTGGTATAGAAATAAAGAATGGACGAACAAAAGGTGTTTGGAAGGAGAATTAACATTTGTAGGAGATGCAGGAATATCGGTCATCGACTACGTAATGGAAAGCGACAACGGACTGGAAGCATATATAAATAGAAAGAAAGAAGCACAATTGACCACATATCCAGCCTAAATAGCATAATAGGAAATAGAATAAGACAGAAAGAGAAAAAACTATACATTTGCTTCGCCGACTTCAGGACAGCTTTCGATGTAATAGATAGAAAGATCATGCTAAAAAACTAGAAAAAATAGGAGTAAAAGGAAGAATGCTAAAAATGATAGAATTATCTATATTATATTAAAATTCATCTGTTCTCCGGTGTCCGGCGGCGGTGTCCAGTCTCCTGTTTTAAGAATTTAGGGTATGTGTGGAGTGGAAGGGTTAACGCTGATATTTCGGGAATTTCTGAATTATTTCGGGATAACTTCACTAATTACGGGATTTTCTGGATATTTCGGGAATTTTTTAGGCATTCCTGGATAACTCTACTAATTTCGGGATGTTCTAAATATTTCGATAATTTCTGAGGTATGCCGGGTTAACTTCACTAATTTTGGGATTTAGTGGATACTTCGGGAGTTTCTGAGTTATTTCGGGATAACTTCACTAGTTACGGGATTTCCTGGATATTTCGGGATAGCTTAACTAATTACGGGATTTCCTCGATATTTCGAGAATTTCTGAGATATGCCGGGATAACTTCACTAATTTTGGGATTTCCTGGGTATTTCGGGAATTTGTGAGTTATTTCGGGATAACTCCACTAATTACAGGATTTCCTCGATATTTCGGAAATTTCTCAGGTATTCCGGTATAATTCCACCAATTACGGAATTTACCGCATTTTCGGAAATTGCCTAGGTATTTCGGGATAACCCAACTAATTACGGGATAAAATATAAAAACCTTTGTCAGTACACCAATTTTTGTATATATTTGTACCAAATTAAATTATTATATTAGGAACCACCAATTACGGGATTTTCTTAATAATTCAGTAATTTCTTAGATATGCCGGCCAAACTTCACTAATTTTGGGATTTCCTGGATGTTTCGGAATTTTCTTAAGTATTCCGGAATAAATCCACCAATTTCGGCATTTCCTGGATGTTTCGGGATTTTCTGTGTTATTTCCGGATGTATTAATTAATTCAGGGATTTCCTGGAAATTTCGGGATTTTCTGTGTTATTTCCGGATATATTAATTAATTCAGGGATTTCCTGGAAATTTCGGGATTTTCTGTGTTATTTCCGGATATATTAATTAATACAGGGATTTCCTGGAAATTTCGAGATTTTCTGAGGTATTCCGGGATAAATCCACCAATTGCGGGATTTCCTCGGTGTTCCGGGATTTTCTGAGGTATTCAGGAATAAATCCACCAATTTCGGCATTTCCTGGATGTTTTGGGATTTTCTGAGATATGCCGGGATAACTTCGCTAATTTTGGGATTTCCTGGGTATTTCGGGAATTTGTGAGTTATTTCGGGATAACTCCACTAATTACAGGATTTCCTCGATATTTCGGGAATTTCTCAGGTATTCCGGAATAATTCCACCAATTACGGGATTTACCTGGATATTCGGGAATTGCTGAGGTATTCCGGGATAACCGAACTAATTACGGGATAAAATATTAAAAAAGTGTTTAAGCACTTTTGCCAGTACTCCAATTTTGTATATTTTTGTACCAAATTAAATTATTATATTAGGAACATACCTATAAGTAATATTATAAGTAATTAATAATAAATAATTGTTACTACATACATAAATAACGTTAAAATAAAGTGGTCATAGTAATACTAACATAGAGTGAAACAGTACTGTCAGTCTAATAATTTTTAATAACTTAAATAATATATTTTATTTGATGATTCGTTCTGTTTTTTTATCACATTTAAATATACGGTTTTACACATTTTTCATCATACTCTATTACAAACGTGTAAAATAAGTGAGAAAGGTGGATAAAAAAATTAAAATTTTATTTATATTTATTATCTATATATATATATCAAAATTCATCCGTTCTCCGGTGTCCGGTATCCCAAAAGTTACAGGAATTAAACGTATGTGTGGAGTGTAAGGGTTAACGCTGAATACGACAATCACTCATCATTTATCTCACACGTAATGATAGGTGCAGGAGGAGTCATGAGGGGGGGGGGGGGGTAAAATTAGAAAATTTTTTAAATATTTTATAGGAGTTATCGGTATATCGTCGGCTGAGCGGAAGAACAGTCTATCTTGGAACCAGCTTGGAAAACGCCCTATCTCGCGATCCGCTTGGAAAACGCCCTATCTCGGAACTCGCTTGGAAGACGCCCTATCTCGCGCCTCGGTTGAAGAACGCCCTATTTCGAATGAAATTTTTCGCTTTCAAATTTTGTAGTGGCACCACTGCGCAACTTAAAAATACGGTCTTTTTAATTATAATAAATTAATTATTAAAGTGTTCAAAATTCGGAAAAAAATTGTTTAGGCGGCATCGGGCATCCTCAGAGAAAAAGAGACTTCTCTGACTTTATCTGTCTATCAGCGGCGATGTATCGAGTACTTATTATATCAGCCGACCTGTGTGCAATTTAAAAAATGTTTCAAGTTAATAAAGGTTAAAAAAAAAGTTGAGAAAACGGATGAGATTTTTAAGCTTAGAATTTTTAAGTTGCGCAGTGATGCCACTACAAAATTTGAAAGCGAAAAATTTTCAATTGAGACAGGGCGTTCTTCAACCGAGGCGCGAGTTCGGGCGTTTTCCAAGCGGATTGCGAGATGGAGCGTTTTCCAAGCGGATCGCGAGATAGGGCGTTTTCCAAGCACGTTCCGAGATAGGGCGTTTTTGAAGCGGATAGACCGTTCTTCCACTCAGCCGACGATATGTGAATTAGAATATGACGACCATTCTTTTTTATTTTAAAAAAACTAAGATGACGTTTTTGGTTACGGTGAATATCAAAATGATAATCACTCTTCATTTATCTTCCAATTATTGCTAGATGGAGGAGGGGCAAGAGGGGGAGTGGGGAAATGAAATTGGTAAGATTCTAAAAATAATTTAGGGGTTTCGTTACAGGTGAATAACAATATGACAACCACTCTTTTTTATCCCCTAATTTAAAGATGAAGGAAGGTGGGAGGAAGGGTCAACATTGAATATGACAACCAGTCTTAATTTATCCCCCATGTAATGATTGAGTGGTAGGGGGTAAGAGGAGGGTTTAGTAGAAAAATTCCAAAAATATTTCATAGGGGTTTTCGGTAAATAAAAGTGGTACCAGTAATACGAACATTGACAAAAACAGTACAATTACTCTAATAAATTTTGATAACATACATAATATAATATATGTAATTTAATGTAATACATATTTTATTTGACTAAACGTTTTATTTTTTTTATTACATTTAAATAGATTTTTTTACAAACATTTTTCATCATCTCCTATTTTAAAGATGTAAAATGCGTGAGGAAAGTGGTAAAAAAAATTAAAGTATTATTTTTCTTTCATAATTTTTAATGTAATACCAAATGTAATATTAGGATAACTTTTAGAATTAATTATCAATTTTTTATTATTGTAATTGTATAATATCATTGATATATTTGGTTGCAATTACTAAAAATTTATTTTATAATAGATTTTTGAAAATAAAACAAAATTAATAAAATGTGAAAATAAATCTTTTAGCCAGAATTTTAAACTGAAAAAATTTTTTATAAATTCTATTATTATGTATAATTATTTGTTTGAAAGAATAATTGAATACATACGATGCATTAGCTGAGTTTAGTAATTTTGTATGAAAATTTAAATTCTTCATCTCCTTTCCGTGAAACATCATGAAAAAGCATGAAATATATGTAAAATGGTCAAAGAATAATTTTATATGCTATTTTTTTTTATGAAAATATTATTCTGGTAGAAAAATAACACATTTGTTACTAGATTGATGTAGCTTCTTACAGGAATAGTGTGGAAATATTATAAGTAATGATATATGTGTTACTACGTATTAAAAGTAAAAATAAAAATTCCTTACTCCAGTGTAAGTTTTATCATGTCGATTATTTTTAATTTTTTATAATTGTTTCAGTATTATGTAGAAATATGTTCAGTATCTATAAACTCTTGTGTAATTGACTAAGATTAAATAAGTATATACATTGTTGCAAATATAATACACTGTTATTTTTATTTTATTGACTAAAATAATTGTTTGTAACTGAATACTAGTTTAATTAATTACACATTATATTATATTTTACATTTTTATTCAATTAAATTGTAATATTATAAATTTAAAAAAAATATAAAAAATAAGTATATATTTAGTGTAATTTCGACCGAGAGATTGTTGCTAGTATACAAGTAAATGAAAATTGAAGTAATTACACCAAACGGTATGATTGACTCTTTTTACACGTGGAAAGAAGTTCGATAAGGATGTCCACTAAGCCAAACCCTCTTTGGAATATACGTAGTCGACATACATGCGTCGTGGGAGGGATAAAAGAGAGGAGGATCAGTAGGAAAAACAAAGATAGGAAAAACAATGATCAACCGCAAGCAGAAACCCCGGAAGATTTTCAGGGAATGCTGAAGGACTTGGAAAAATACAGCAAGTAAAACAAAATGAAAAGAAACATAGAAAAGACAAAAATTATAATTTGTAGCAACTGTGATAGCAAAAGAAAAGAAGAAAAACGGATGTATAAATGAGAAAAACTAGAAATAGTATACTACTTCAAATACCTAGAATTTTTGTTTTCAAAGTAAGAAAGATACATGGAACACGTAAACAGACTTACAGGAAAATGAACAAGAGAGCGAAGATTGACCATCTAGGAAGGAAATTATTTTTAATGGAAGTACTAGCAAATTCTGGAAGACTTTACGGAGGGGACGTCTGGGGATGGAAAAGACACAAAGCAATGGAAAGAATACTAGCGAGAATACGCAAAATGTCTCTATGAATAAATAGCAACACGCCACCATATATTTGGAGAATGGAAACAGGTACCAAGAGTATGGAAATGGAAACTACGAAATAAGCAAGTAATTACATAAAAAATGTACTACTGATGGAGGAAGCAAGATGGCCAAAGATATGTCTGAAAGAAGTGCTAAGAAATATAACGAACAAAAACCTATCCAAATGGAGAAGACAAATGGAAAAAGCATTCCAAACAGCAGGAGATGGAATAACACTCAAATTAATGACAAATGGAAAGCTTACAAATGAAACAAACGAAAATATAGAGAGTAATAACTTAAGAAGAATAGAACGGGAAACACAAACAGACAATACTTACGCTTATTCTACCCGCGTATTCACGTGCAGCGGCACGTATTTATACTTTATTTGACAATATATTACTTTTATTTTGTTTAATTAAATATTGCGTCATTGTTTATTTGATTTACTCCTTCTCTTTCGTGTTCGCTAAGTAAAGGATACCGCAGCCTGCGCCTATGCAACTACTTCTATCCATATTATTACTGAGCGGTTGATCGCGTTTTGAGACTATTTGTTTAACGGTTTAAATTGTTGTTATTATTTTATTTTATTTATTAATAAAAATAGCAAATCCGTTATAGAACACTTAAAGGAAAGATAAACAAAGAGATCGGTCTATATGCCAAAGAATTTGAAAAAATAGGAAATCAAAGGAATAAGAAAAACTTAGAAAATGAAGAGAACAAGACTGCAAGAAAGTTCCTGATTGAATATAGGAGTGTATATAAAGAAGTGACAAGAGATTCGAAAAAGTTATTAGAACAAAAGACTTTGCGATTTTAAAGTGTAGATTTAAGTATATTTAGATTAGAATAATTGATACAAATTTTATAAAAACTTTTATAATTTAAAAAAAGAAAACCCTATAAATGTATATTCACACATTATATATTTTTGATATAAGTGGCATGTATATAAACTACATAGACCTAATATTGTATAGATGCATATGAAAATAAAACCTGTAAAAAAGTAACTGCTAGTAGAAATATAATCAGTATGTATCAAACTATGTTATAATTAACGTACGATATTATATCAAATGTTGTAATTATAATTTTTTTTTAATGTTGTTAAATATGTACTAATTATTATAGGAATATGACGGCTAAATTAGAGTCCGTGTCAGCGCACCAGAGTGTCATTGCGCCAGAGACGGTGAAAGCCCGATTTACATTTTTTGGAGGGGGGCTGCGGCAAGTAAAATTTGTCCAAACATTCGCGGGCAATTTGAATTTGATTACCAATAGATATAAATTTGTAGCAATGCTAAATTTAATATAACGGTTCATTAATTTTTTATTCTATCACAAAATTTTGCATCATTATTATTACTATTATTAGTATTTTTTTTTTTTTTTTTTTTTTTTTTTTTTTTTTTTTTTTTTTTTTTTTTTTTTTTTTTTTTCGTGGGAAACTGGAGAAATCTTACATAAGACGACGACGAGGGTCCGCACTCGTCGCCAGTGCCGGATTCTTACCGGCTAAAACTCCAAACCCAACGCTTTCACCTGCCCAGCCCGGAACTGTTTTTCACATTACTTAGTACAACCAGAAGTATGAGCAAGCGACATGAAAACATACTACCCCAAGCGGGCTACTCCAAACTAGGAGTGAATCCCGTCGTCGGTTCCGATCGGGTGAAAGCCCCGGTGGCCGGCGCTGGCCTCATGGATTTTGGGGGAGGCCACAAACCGCTTAGTTCTAACATCACGTCAGAGGCGGGGTCCTCGAAAGAAAACCCCCAACAGCAGCCGCTATCCCAGATGCTGAGTCTTCCTTCTGCAAGCAGGTTACGAAGCGGTAGCGTTACCAGCATTGGTAGCGCCATCAGCGGCATCTCTGCCTATAGCAGAGAATCTCAAGAGGAGATAGAAGTGTTCCGTAAGGAATACGAGAAGGTGGAGAAGGCGCAGGAGGAGATCGACTCCACTTACGACCATCTGAAAAAAGAACTTCAGGCAATGTTGGCAGCTTGTGCAAAGCAGCCAAACATTTCCATGGTTGTCAAAACAGGGTTGAAAACAGTAGACGCTCTTGTACAAGAGCTCTACGGGAAAACGAAGAAGATGTCTTTAGCAGTCGATGATTACAAATGCCAAGTCGAGGATTATCGAGTTGGCCACGAGAATCGTCGGCGGCCTAAGAGAAGAGGCATCATTGCTAAAGCCGTCATCGCGGCTACAGCCAAGATACAGGCTCAAAAGAGGAGTAGGGAGGGCCCTCAAAGCCCACCCGAGGCCTCTAAAACCCGTAAGAAGAAGAAACCTCGCAAGGAGGTGCCACCACCTGGTAAGGACAAGGAGCAATCCAAGTCCAAGCCTGTGGTGGAAAAGAAGAAGCCGACGGTTAAGTCGGGACAGGCGCCTCTTGACAGGAGAAAGCGCCAGAAGGCGCCGGTATCCACCCTGGTGGTCACAATCGCGAGGAACCGAACGTTTGCTGAAGTTCTGGGGAAGCTCCGAAAGGAAGTGAATCCGGACGACAGTGGCGCGCAGGTTCTAAGTGTGCGGCCCACTGGGCGGGGGGACGTCCTGCTTCGGCTAGGCAAAAAAAACCGATGCGGCAGTATTCGCGGAGAAAGTGCGTACTGCTACCCAAGGAATGGGAGAAGTTCGAGTCCGAGATCGAAGGGTTACCCTTGAGATCAGAGACCTGGACGCTCTCACAACGAGGGACGAAGTGGTGGCAGCCCTAAATAAAGTGCTTACTTCTTCGCCTGAGGGCCGAGAGGTGACGCTTTTGGGCCTAAACCGCAGTCAACAGAAGACAGCCATCGTGAAGCTGGATCACGAGAGCGCTGACAAGCTGAAGTCGATGCGGCATCTCTGCGTCGGCTTCGTAAGCTGTCGCGTTCGGGATCGAGTCTTGGTCGAGAGGTGCTATCGGTGCCTAGACTTCGGCCACACGAAACGGAATTGTAAGGGAGTGGACAGGTCCTCGTCGTGCTACAAGTGCGGCGAGCCTGGACACAACCTTAAGAACTGCAAGAGCGCTCCCAAATGCTTTCTTTGTCCATCAAAGGATGCTGAGGGAGTGTCTCACGTGGCGGGGTCCGGAGCCTGTGCCACCTTTAGGCGCGCGCTCGATACCGCCAGAAAGGCCGCTTCACGATAAGTGGCAGTCTCATCGAGGGAGGAAAGAAGAAACAGGACCGACCGAATTGACGCATGTCATAAGACACGCCTCCCAGCTTGAAGTAATGTGAAAAACAGTTCCGGGCTGGGCAGGTGAAAGCGTTGGGTTTGGAGTTTTAGCCGGTAAGAATCCGGCACTGGCGACGAGTGCGGACCCTCGTCGTCGTCTTATGTAAGATTTCTCCAGTTTCCCACGAAAAAAAAAAAAAAAAAAAAAAAAAAAAAAAAAAAATACTAATAATAGTAATATTTATGATTCAAAATTTTGTGATAGAATAACAAATTAATGAACCGTTATATTAAATTTAGCATTGCTACAAATTTATATTTATTCCCGAGTAGAAATTAAATACGGCTAGCCGGATTGATCATCCGGCCCGGTTCCGAATACATTTAAGTGCCGGATCCGGCATGTAATGCGGTTAAAATACGGCCCGGATATGAGTTCCTTAAATTAATGTACTTTTACGTCAAAATCGCAACTTTCGTTACTGCTTCGTCTTCGGCTCGGGTTGAGAACCTCTCGTTTCGTAAATAAAGCCTTTCCGTGCCCGTTAAGAAATCTATTATTAAAATTTGAATTTGATTATAGAGTTCGTAAAATTGTATCTAAATAATAAGAGAGACATTGGCGTAGTTGGTAAGTGTCCTGCTTCATAACCCGAAGGTCGCAGGTTCAATTCCCGGGTACGGCAATATTTTTTTCAAAATTAAAAATTATTTTAATCATTTCTATAGTCTTTCCAAACACTGACAAGCCTTCTAACGAATAATTAGAATTTATTTCATATTAAAATCTGGCTCTGATCGGGGATGAATATATTTTTCGGAAATCCGTTCGATTCTCCGGGCCGGACGTAAAAAGCATTACATTACGTATCCGGACCAGTACGGTAGCCAGATCAGGAACGGACAAGTATCTTACGGCGTCGTATCCGGCCCAAATTCCAGCCGTAGGTTGATTTCTACTCGGGTTGGTAATCAAATTCAAATTGCCCGCGAATGTTTGGACAAATTTTACTTGCCGCAGCCCCCCTCCAAAAAATGTAAATCGGTCTTTCACCGTCTCTGGCGCAATGACACTCTGGCCCGCTGACACGGACTCCTAAATTAATAACGACCAGTATAGCCAGTCAAACCTTAATCGAGATTAATAAATAATCCACGCTCCCACGCCCTTTTTTGACCTAGACTTTCGTCCACATGTCTCCGGGGTTGGCGCTTGACGAAGAAGATTCAAGAATGGTGATTATAGGTTTCATTCTTTTTGAAATAATTTGAATTTAATGTAATGAATTATATACAGATATTTATTTAATTTAAAAAGAGAATGTAAAAATATTTCAAATATTTCGCGGTATAAGAGGTTATATAATTAATTAATTTAAATTTTTATAATACCGATATTTGGAAAACATGTACCTTGTAGTTCGAAAATGTGTGATCGGTGTTCTAGTGTCTACAGCAGGAGGTCGGTCGGTGCTCCGCCCTCGGTGTACCGAGTGGTCTTCCTGTGCGATCACTCTTCAAAGCGTTGAATGACCTCCTACTGTGTCTTATTCGGAGCTGCTATTGCCTCTCGATTTAATTCCTTTTTCCTTCTGATTTTCGTAAATTTTCCAATAATGAAGTCGACTGGCGTGGATACGGCGTCTATTAATAAAAACTGGTTCGCATCGTTTCTATAAATGCGTCTCTTTATGTACTCTTTTTGAGGGTTCTCCCTCTTCTGAATTTTTCTTTATCTTACAATATTGAGTAAGTAAATTCGTGGTCTCAAATGTGTTTTCATTAGACATAATCAGGTTGTCATGTAAAAAAATATTCCGGGAGCGGATACGGACATAGGTGTTTTCTATATTTTGGTGCAGTTGAGATGTTTCATCCGATTTGGTTCCTATGATGTTCCGTAGACACGAGTTGTTTGCCTTGCATGATTTATTGCTTCCCGTCTAATTACACTTGGATTCTTAGATACTTTCTAGAATTTGTCTCGGCTACACAGGGGTTCATTTGCATAATATTTTCGTCTCTGTTCTAAAAATGTTAGAGGTGGCTCATTCCCGTATAAAAGTATATGGCGTTTGGAACTCGTATTTTTCTTTGTCTCCTCTATCTCTCTCACTACTTCTGCCCTTGACTTTCTTCGTTTCTTCCTCGCTCTTAGTACTTTAAATATCAAAATTTTTATTTTCTGTTCCCATTTTACACAAGTATTATTCATTAGATTATTGTTAAAAATAAATATCCTTGTTTAAAAGATGAACAGATCAATAGATAATATGTTATAAAAAGATTATTCGAATGTAAATTATAAGTTCATTTTTAAAATCATCACGCTACATACATTATTTATATTTTTCTCTTACTTAGTACACAAGGTTATTTATAAAATCAAATATTCGAAACTTCATTTAAAGATAAAGAGGGTGTGGTTACTTACAAAGCTTTGTAAGTAAAAATATTACTAATAATTATGATTATTTAGTCTGTGACAATGCATTTAATGCATGTCAATGTAAGCGAGCACATATTCCCATTCAAGTCCTTACCGAACCTACCCAAGCCTCACCGTACCCTACCAGTCTACACACACAGGAAAGCCCACACCACCGAGCACATAAATAGGAGTCATCAAGGTGATACAGATGCAGCTCGAGGACAAAATAACCAGATAGTAGCCATGGAGAGAGCCAACGCAGAAGTCACCTAGTGCACCGATGCCAGGAAGTGGTGAAGAGTAGTCCCTGACAGCATACCTGGAGAAGCAGCGTAGCCAGAACCAGATCCCACAGCAGCCATCCAGTACAGCGAATGATCCTCAGCAGTTAACCAGCTGTGTATAGGATGGGTGCAGAAGAGAGATTAGGTGAAAACAGTAACACATAAACCGAGTAGCCATACGGTTTATTACTCACCTAAGCAAATATGCTGTACTCCATTCCCGAGTCCTCGAGCCAGTGAGCGCCAAGAGAGAAGAAGGAGACAGCCAGGAAGATCACGAAGAGAAGGCCGAAACAGCTAACTTCGTCGTCGCCAACAACTTGATGTTAACATTCATGCATTTATATTTTGCTGGTCGAGGGCGGACATCAAAAATATAACATACATACATAAGCATGTATAAATTTATTATAAATTATATTTATAAATTGATTTTAATGCAAAGTTGCGATAAACAGCGTGTATAGAAGAAGTCGTCTTTACATTAATAAAATTTACATTTGTAGTCAAATATCAATTGCACTATTAAAGTTTGATTTTTTTTCACATGTATTTACATCACCGATATTAAATCAATATTAAATTGATAGTGTGAAATTTGAAAATGACACGAAATAGATAGAATGAACACAGTCAACATACGTATTCTATGTATACTCTCGCTCTCTCTTTCTATCTCTCGTTTTATTAAACAAAACAATTCTATAAAATATTTTATAAGGCAACATTAAAATACATTTTACATTTGAAATACATAAGTGATTGTAGTAAATCGATTAATAAATTTGAAATAATTTTGTTATGTTTACTTGAGAGGTCAAGCAACGTACATGTTATATTGGGAACTTTGCGGCCGTTGCTACAACCGTTGCTATGCATCGAGGCCGCGAAAATCTATGAGCCAATCAGAGCGCGCGAGTCTCCGGCCGGCCGCAAAAGTCGCTCTTTCCGTATCCATATGCAGCCAGGAAACACGTACTTTCGGCGGGGGGATGAAGAAAAATAATCTTAGCGGAAATAACGATAAATACATTTGAAAATTTAATAAGGAATAAATAATATCGAAACTCATCAAAAACCGGCTCACAAAATATAAGAATACCAGACATGTGCTCGGCTTCCCCTCGGCCGTCAAATCACGCAAGCCAGGAAATCCAACTTTCTGGCCATGTATCGTAATATATTACTAGCAACAAATACCTCGGTCGCTAACGCTCCCTCGGTCGATTTAAACTTTTGATTTATTTTGTTGCATCAATATTAATTATTAGGAAAACATTTAAACTATATGAAGTTATAAAGTTATTAGATTTAATTTTTCATTTTCAAAGTTTAGATAAATATAATATATTAATACTAAGTAATAATAATCTTACTTATTTGTGAACATTTATTATTGTCTATTTTTTAATGCACATAATTACAATAATAATTGGATTTTATTATTCATCAATTAAAACACTCTTTGATTTTATATTATTATTATTATTCTTATGGCGTTGTCCAACCTTATTTCCTTTGTAATTATTATATGTGAAAAGATAAATAAAATTACAATTGTATGAATACAATAAAAAAAGATAATTAGGTAACATTTAATTTATGCACATTTAGATTTTACATGTATATATGGGCAATTTCTCGTAAATTGATCATGTCAAAAATTAAAAATCATGAAAAATAGAAAATTTGATTAAATAAAAATTTAAAATAAAATATTATTTATAATTATTATTAATTGATTTTCACCTATCGATTGCTCAACATTTGGAGGATAAAAGTTCTATATATATAAAAAAAAAAAATTAAAGTTAATTTATTATTTTTTAATTTATTTATTTATTTTTTATTATTTTTTGTAAAAATAAATTGAATATTAAAAATATACAATAGAAAAAATTAAAGTTAAAGTTAAAGTTAAATAAAAATTAAATTCCATCAAAAACCTTTCTCCCTTTCTGTGACGTCAATCTATTTGTGTGACGTAATTGTCGATGTGACGATATTTTTTGATAAACAGATGTATCACATGTTTTTTGACGCACTATTGGGGATTTATGTTTTTAGTTGTTTTTTTAAAAGGGGTAAAATTTGAAGGGGGAAGGGGTGGTGGTATGGGGTGTACCCTGACCACCTGGACATCGTCTTCAGGAAGTGACAATTTTTTTTGCATATTCAAGCAGGGTGGCACACTACTTACCAGCAGACGATGTACAGATGACCCGGAGGTCACCCTGACCACCTGGAGATCGTCTTCAGGAAGTGACAATTTTTTTTGCATATTCAAGCAGGGTGGCACACTACTTACCACTAGACGATGTCCAGACGTATTTTATTAAAATAAAACTCAGAAAAAGAGTAAAATTGTTATTTAAGATAAAAGAAGTCACTACTAAAAGAAATAATAAAAATATATAATTTATATTACAAATATAAAAATTATGTTAAATTGATTATAAGGAAACATTTCATATATTTTATAAATGGAAGAATTTGTTAATTAATTTTTTTTATTGTTATTATCAATTAGGTATAGTTATATTCAATGTATACTCCATAAAATATGTTTATTAAAACTTTCTATCCCTATTACAAAATCTCACGTGAGAAATTGATTTTTTATTATTTAGCAAATTTAAACACCTCTCCAATTGAAATATCACATGAGATTTTGGCATGAAATCTCATTTGAGATCTCAAGTGAGATTTTGTATTAGGGATGTATTCAAGATGTTTATGTTTTATATATCAAAATATATGTAATTCCCCTGGAATGTAAAAATTAAAAATCTTCAATACGTTGAGTAAATCAACTGATCCTGTATGCCCACTGTAAACAGGTACTCTAGAAACTGTAATTAGTCCAGAGAAACCAAAAATATATAATTTTTTCATTTTGTTTTCTTGCATATCACAACGTCAAATTTTCACGTTAGATGATTTTCACCCATGTAGGATTGTCAGGTAGCATTACTTTACCCATTTGACAACAACTTGAAAATAATTAATTTTTATTGTATTCACATGAAAAATGTTTTGCATGGCAATATTTACAAATTTCAGACATTGTACCTAAATAATTTTCAATTATTAAAGATTCATTAAAATAATTATTTGCTATTTTACCATCATACATATTATTTTTATTTTTTTTTTTTTACTCTTAAGTTCTGCAATAACATCTAATTTTTTTTTTAAATGAGGAGTAGCATTTTCATTTATTGACTCATTATCATGAACTTGAGTTTTTTAAAAAGGGTTAAAATAGGGTAAGGTGAGGGAATTAAAGGAGGATGGGTAGTTGACCTGGAGGTCATCCTGACCACCTGGACATCGTTCTCGGGAAGTGACATTATTTTTTTGTTTTATAATTTTTTTGTTTAATTTCATTTTCCCTTTGCGATTACAGGCTTGGGACTGACATATTTTAAAAACTGTTTAGTTTCCTAATATGGCTGCATTAAAAATGAAATTATATGTATTGTTATTTATATATTATATTATATTATTAGATGTTATATTTGAATTAAGTGTACACTTTAAAGGTGCTGCTTATATGTATATTTATAAATATTTATTTTAAGTGTACACTTTATATATGATTTTTTTTATTAACTGATTTATTTATAACGCTTTGTTGAAAGCTTAGCAATATTAGCGATACGCTTTAAAGGTGCTGCTTCAATTTTTCAATTGTTCTATTGACGATTTATTTTAAAATTTCGAGCGCTACTCTTTAAAGGTGCTGCTTATATGTATATTTGTAAATATTTGAATTAAGTGTGCACTTTCGATATGATTTTTTTTATTTATTAATTTATTTTTAACGCTTTGTTAAAAACTTAGCAATATTAGCGCTACGCTTTAAAGGTGCTGCTTCAATTTTTGAATTGTTATGTTGTTGATTTATTTTATTTTACCTCCGGGTCATCTGGGCATTGTCTACTGGTAAGTAGTGTACCACCCTGCTTGAATATGCAAAAAAAATTGTCACTTCCTGAAGACGATGTCCAGGTGGTCAGGGTGACCTCCGGGTCAGCTGGACATCGTCTATTGGTAAGTAGTGTGCCACCCTGCTTGAATATGCAAAAAAAATTGTCACTACCTGAAGACGATGTCCAGGTGGTCATGGTGACCTCCGGGTCATCTGGACATCGTCTATTGGTAAGTAGTGTGCCACCCTACTTGAATATGCAAAAAAATTGTCACTACCTGAAGACGATGTCCAGGTGGTCATGGTGACCTCCGGGTCATCTGGACATCGTCTATTGGTAAGTAGTGTGCCACCCTACTTGAATATGCAAAAAAATTGTCACTTCCTGAAAACGATGTCCAGGTGGTCAGGATGACCTCCAAGTCAACTACCCATACTCCTTTAATTCCCTCACCTTACCCTATTTTAACCCTTTTTAAAAAACTCAAGTTCATGATAATGAGTCAATAAATGTAAATGCTACTCCTCATTTAAAAAAAAATTAGATGTTATTGCAGAACTTAAGAGTAAACAAAAGAAAAATAAAAATAATATGTATGATGGTAAAATAGCAAATAATTATTTTAATGAATCTTTAATAATTGAAAATTATTTAGGTACAATGTCTGAAATTTGTAAATATTGCCATGCAAAACATTTTTCATGTGAATACAATAAAAATTAATTATTTTCAAGTTGTTGTCAAATGGGTAAAGTAATGCTACCTGACAATCCTACATGGGTGAAAATCATCTAACGTGAAAATTTGACGTTGTGATATGCAAGAAAACAAAATGAAAAAATTATATATTTTTGGTTTCTCTGGACTAATTACAGTTTCTAGAGTACCTGTTTACAGTGGGCATACAGGATCAGTTGATTTACTCAACGTATTGAAGATTTTTAATTTTTACATTCCAGGGGAATTACATATATTTTGATATATAAAACATAAACATCTTGAATACATCCCTAATACAAAATCTCACTTGAGATCTCAAGTGAGATTTCATGCCAAAATCTCATGTGATATTTCAATTGGAGAGGTGTTTAAATTTGCTAAATAATAAAAAATCAATTTCTCACGTGAGATTTTGTAATAGGGATAGAAAGTTTTAATAAACATATTTTATGGAGTATACATTGAATATAACTATACCTAATTGATAATAACAATAAAAAAAATTAATTAACAAATTCTTCCATTTATGAAATATATGAAATGTTTCCTTATAATCAATTTAACATAATTTTTATATTTGTAATATAAATTATATATTTTTATTATTTCTTTTAGTAGTGACTTCTTTTATCTTAAATAACAATTTTACTCTTTTTCTGAGTTTTATTTTCGTACGAGATCGACCCAAATTGATAATGTTCACATTGTCTATTCAAATTACATTCGTAACAACTTACTTCATTAAAATTAATTTTTTGGGGCTCACATCTACTCCATTTCCATTGATGGACTCGCATAGTTCCTTTGAATGGAGAAAACAATTGTTAAGAAATAATGTTTATCTTTAGTCAAAACAGTAAAGCATGTAATGATCAGCATCGATTATTTGTTATAAAAGAAATTTGGACAGGGGATATTACATGCCAGGGGAGATTACATAGATTGTTTTTTAAATTTTATTACGTTAACATTCAAAATTTCCACATCGGAATAATACTGTTTTTATGTAGTTACTTTATCTGAAATTTACTCTATGAATTGGTTTTAAAAAATTTATTAGTTTTCCAATTATACTCTACCAGAGGAATTACATTAAAAAAGGTAACCGCTGAATTACCACAAAATCATGCCCGTATTTTTTGCTTAACATCATGAAATATTAAAAATAAAATTTTTACCTCTAAAGTAAACCAAAAGTTAACAATTTCACCTTGTCAGAAAAATGTTTCATGTTTACAATTAATTTTAAAGACATTAATCATACAACAATTCTTTAGCTTAAATTATTATCCTCATTAATGCGTTCATTAATTAATAAAATACGAAAATCAGACAATGTATGTTGTCAATATTGTAGCAATATGACATTCTTCCAACAATATCGCTGCAATACGAAGTGCTGTCTGGGTAGGAATGTATCTATTCCTTTATACCTAATGAGTATTTTCTTAACCTTGCATTTTTTTAGAAAAGAAAGATTTGGAAACATGATTGTACTCTATTCTCATTTAAGGGAAAAAAATTATAGTGTATTTGGTATTTATTACTCAAAGTACTATTAACACAAATCACATTTTTATATTTTCGGTTTGGAAACTTTACATTTTAACCTTTATACTACCGAAATTTTAGATATGAAATCGTCCTTTAAAAGATTCTGAATTGCCAACCTGCTTGAATATGCAAAAAAATTGTCACTTCCTGAAGACGATGTCCAGGTGGTCAGGGTGACCTCCGGGTCATCTAGACATCGTCTACTGGTAAGTAGTGTGCCACCCTGCTTGAATATGCAAAAAAAAATGTCACTTCCTGAAGACGATGTCCAGGTGGTCAGGGTGGCCTCCGGGTCATCTGGACATCGTCTACTGGTAAGTAGTGTACCACCCTGCTTGAATATGCAAAAAAAGTTGTCACTTCCTGAAGTCGATGTCCAGGTGGTCAGGGTGACCTCCGGGTCATCTGGACATCGTCTACTGGTAAGTAGTGTGCCACCCTGCTTGAATATGCAAAAAAAGTTGTCACTTCCTGAAGACGATGTCCAGGTGGTCAGGGTACACCCTATACCACCACCCCTTCCCCCTTCAAATTTTACCCCTTTTAAAAAAGCAACTAAAAACATTATTAACCCCCAACAGTGCGTCAAAAAACATGTGATACATCTATTTATCAAAAAATATCGTCACTTCGACAATGACGTCATACAAATAGATTGACGTCACAGAAAGGGAGAAAGGTTTTTGATGGAAGCAGCTTAATATAATATAGATGTCAAAATAATAATTATTCAATCCTCCTACTTGTTCTTAATTTTAAGTTCGTTCTTAGATTTTTAAATTGCCTATAATTAAATAAATATGCATTTATAATTTTGTCAAGACATGACAGGAATGCCATTTGGCCTTGCCTTAGCAAAATAAAACTGTTTTTTAATCAATTAATCTCTTTCCCTCTTTCTCTCGCCCCATTGGGCGTTCTGGATGACGTAACGCTAACTGTCAACCAAAGAAAGATTATTATTCACATTTTATTCGACTTCTCCAAGACATTTGATTCAGTACCCCTAGGCCCGCTTCTAATTAAACTTAGAAAAATTGAATGTTCAGATGTGATGATGTACTGGTTCTATCATTATCTGATAAATCATTCACACATCGTGGTGGTCGAAGTTGAGACTCTATCACACTCGGTACCTCCAGAGGTGTTCGTTAATGTAGTGTTTTTGGTTCATTGCTCTTTTTAATATTCGTAAGCCATTTGCTACTAGTATTACAACACTCAAACTACATGATTTTCACCGATTGCATCCAGGTTTATCATTTATTTTATCCCACCGACTTCGACCAACGCGGTCAGCGTATTAATGAAGATGCAAATGCTGTAACTAATTTGACAAGAAATAATGGTCTCAAATTAAGTGTAGATAAGAGTAAAGTGACAATTTTGTGTAGTCAGGCCTATATCTCGTGTATTAATCTTGACATTGCCTTGAAGGTAAAAATAGAAAATGTACCTCTTAATTACGAATTGGTTGTAAAATCCCTTGGGGTATAGATTCCACTTATTTTGGGTTTGTCGAGGCAGGTGACACCAATTTCCCAAAACGTTTACAAGACTATTTTTTCTTTTAAATACTATAAACATGCTTTTATTCGACGATCACGTAAGAAACTAGACGAAGCTCTCATTTTTCCATACTTCGACCAAGCGTGTACGATCTATAATGATGTTGACGGAAATGGGAAATATACCTTGTGGAGCACATGTAACCAATCATTGTGCACCAATCATTCGTTATAACCGCCACTGGCCTCATAAATTATCACCTATTCTCTGAATTTAGTCTTCTAACACGTAATTCATTCCTGTAAGCCTGAAAAAACAAAATAATCCTGGAGAACTTCAGTTGTCCCCCTTTACCTGACTTTTAACTTAATCTTTATCTATATGCTCTATTGTCCCTTTTAATTTATTTTTGCGCGACTAATACATTTTTACTGGTATATAACATTTTATAATATATTCAACTATCAAGTGGCGTCTAAACTAAATTTGTTATTTTCCTTTATTTATTTATTTGTTATTTATTAAAGTTGTATTTAGGTTATGTTTCTAGCGTGCGTTATATTTGAATTTTATATTTTATTATTGTTATATAAATTTATTAATTTATTTATTTATTTCCTTATTTATTTACTTATTTGATCATATATTCATTTCATTTAATTATCTATTCATGAATCAAATCAAATTACATCCGGCCATTGTAAATACTTGCCTGTGTACAGCTTGAATAGACGTTTTTATCGCCACTTCTTTTCTTTACTCTAATTATTCTATTTTATTATATATAAAATCACTGTACGTTTATATTATTTTATTCATCTTCGTTGTATATTGTCATGAGTGTTAATGGGGTATAACCCCTACAACCCAATAAAGTTTATCAGTCTCTCTCTCTCTCTCTCTCGCTCTATCATGCATATTCTATCATGAATGAGTTGTCTTATTGTAAAGGGATGCTGTTTGCTGATAATTTACAGCTTTATATTCATTGTATTTCGTCAGATATTAATAGTTACATCTCAAGATTAACTCATGACGCTTGTAGGGTGATGAATTGGACACGATCACATGGATTGGATATAAATTTTAATAAGACTAACAAGGAAGGGTTCCACCTTCCGGGAAACAGATTTTATTTTTTCCATAACTTTTGTCCAAATTGAGATATTTGAGCTTCTTTTTTTTAAACTATGTCTACTTGATCTCAACTGTTTAATGGATTTGAGTTTGAGTATGTGCCCCTATTTCTTTCCGAGTTATTGGCGATTAAGCTTAAAAGATGTAAATTTAAAACAAGTTAACAATAAATATATAATTAGAAATAAATAAAATAAAATATAATAGCGATGCTGTTTGCGCTATGTAAGTATATAAATAAATAATTAAATGACAGTAACGACAATAATAACAAAATTAAATAAAATAATACAAGAAGGTAAATAAATAAATAAATCGGCAATAGCTAGCATGCAGTATATAATAATTAATTAAAATACGATGTAGATAAATATACCAAAAGTAGTAATATCTAGCGAAGTTAAGGGATTGCCGGGCATAAAATGCCTTCCTCCTCGATGAGAGCCGACCAAGCTGCTCGGTGAAGTCCAAACAGATATTGGAACAGGGATTCCTTGAATGCAGCTAAGGAGGAATGATCAAAAGAGGTGAATGGTATCTGATTTATGATGCGCGATGTAGTGATGAAGAATAAGTAATTTAATGCTTCGATGCGGGGAAGAAGGTAGAATAGTGATTATGTGATATTGAGAGGATTTATGAGTAATGACATCATAAGCCAGAGACCCCATGAGAAATCCACGTTTGGACTTAACCAACAGCCACTCAAGACTCGATCTACTGAGTGTAATATTACCCCACGCAAATCTTCCGCCGGCATTAAGTAAAATCTGCAGTTTTGAATTCCTGGTTTGATCAACATCATAGTAGATCGCGCACGCATAATCAAAATACGGAAAAATTAGAGATTCATATAGGTGTTTTGGAAGCTTCCAGGAAAGTTATCTTTTGTAATAATGCAAAGAGTATAAGATTCTATGTACCCTTTGTGAGATCGATGAAGTCTGTCTAGACCATTCAAGGGTGCCAATCCAAACTTTAAGTGTTTTAACCTCATTCATGTAGTTCAGTTAATCTAATCCGACTCTAGCTCTCGGGACAGTGTTCAGATCGATACGTGAAATAAAAACCTAACTGCCCAGAATCATCACTTCAGAATCACACAATTGCTAGCTTCAAGACTAAAAGAAATATGCTGTCGAAAGGAACGAAAGTTTCCTTTTATCGTAACAGAGCCTTTCCGAAAATACTTTATTGAAGAAGGAGACTTAGTGTATTGCAATGATGTTTATGGTCTTATGAATGAGTTAAAAGAGAATGTATACGTACCCAATGATTGGAGGCTGTTCACAGATTCCTCTAAACGAAGCCACAAAGCAGTGTTGTTACATAATACAAATGTGTATGCTCCTGTACCCGTAACCCATTCGGTGACGCTATAAAAAAAACGTATAAAAATATTCAGATAGTTCTGAATAAGATTAAGTACACCGAACGCAATTGGCAGATTTGTGGGGATCTTAAGATGCTCACACTAATTCTGGGTTAGCAATCTGGTTTCACGAAGTTTCCATGCTTTTTGTGCCTGTGGGACAGTTGAGATCGCAGTAGTCATTATACTAAAAAAGATTGGCCAGCTCGAGTAACAGTGCTAACTGGATCTATGAACATCATAAACAAACCCTTGGTTGGGCCTTCGAAAATTCTCCTTCCTCTTTTGCACATAAAACATGGTTTAATGATACAATATGTAAAAGCTTTGGAGAAGGAAGGACAATGTTTCACTTATTTGGTTAAACAGTTTCCAGCTTTATCTAGTGCAAAATTAAAAGAAGGTATCTCTGATGGACCTCAGATTCGTAAGTTGCTAAGAGATGAAACATTCGTTAACACAATGTCCGAGAAAGAACGAGCTGCATAGCTAAGCTTTGAAAGCGTAGTTGAAAATTTTTTGGGTAATCACAAGAGTGGAAACTATAGGGAATTGGTAGTCGAAATGCTCAAAAACTATGAGAAATTGGGCTGTTTGATGAGTTACAAGTTACATTTTCTTGATTCGCATCTTGATAACTTGCCACAAAATCTTGGGGATTACAGCGAAGAATAAGGAGAACGCTTTCATCAAGATATGAAGGAAATGGAAAGATGTTATCAGGGTAGGTGGAATGCACATATGATGGCTGACTACTGTTGGACATTAAAAAGAGAGAACACTGACAATAGTAAAAAGCGCAAACGTAATCCACTTCACAGATTATTTGAGGATAAAAGAGTACGGAAGGGCAGATTATCTTGGGTTATGGATTTATCGGTTTCATGGATAATCGGATTATTGGGTAATAGGGTTATTGAGGTAAGGTTCTGAGGTATCTAAGGGTCGTGGGATTGAGTAATTTTGGAATTTACAATATAGTTTTACAGATAAAGTAATGCATTCGATAGCTTTGGTGCATTTTCAATTATACAATACATTTTTTGAATTTGACCTTGGCTTGACATTAACCCTGACGTGACCGGGTCAAATGACCCACGGATTCGTATTCAGGACCCTAAAAACATGTAGATATACTGGTTTACTTTGCTTGCAATGTATTTTCTGAATTTGACTTTGGCCTGACCTTGATCTTGACGTGCCCAAGTCAAATGGTCTACGGATTCGAATTCAGCGACCCCAAAAACATATTGATATACTGGTTTACTTTGTTTGCGATGAATTTTGTGAATTTGACCTTGTAACATGGTGTATTTTCAATTATACGATATATTTGCTGAATTTGACCTTGGCCTGACATTAATTCTGACGTGATCGGGTCAAATGGCCCACAGATTCTTATTCAGCGACCCTGAAAACATGTAGATATACTGGGTTACTTTGTTTTCGCTGTATTTTCTGAATTTGAACTTGGCTGACCTTGATCCTGACGTGCCCAGTTTAAATGAACCACAGATTCGGATTCAGCGACCCCAAATATATAAAGATCACGTGGTCTGGTAATCCGCGCACGAAACTTTTTTTTTGTGGGCCTGTGAAATTAATAATTTTTTAATAACAATTGCAATTGCTAACTTTTATTTAAATTTTTTAGCAAATTTATGTGTTACATAAATATTTTAATTAATTATGAGATATCTGAGGAATCACTTCATTGAATAAGCTGAAATTTTAGCAGTAACTTTTTAATAAGATTTTATCCATTTTTTTTTCTAATTTTCACCTTCCATTGTTGAATTAGTAGATAGTCGACTTCTACGACCCTATTGTATTTTGTCGGATCTCCGTATTACATCCATTAAACATGAGTAGAAAGAATTCTATTTGATTCAGGGTATTTTATAATAGTATTTTCTAACTTTTTATCCTTATTTTGTATGAAACAATAAAAATATAAGTAGATAATTTTATACACAAAAGTTCGACTCTGTATTAAGTTTACAGCATACTCAAGACATATGGGCTCCTAAAAAATATCCTTTGAAAAGTATCTCGCTCTAGAATGTATGTGAAAATTATTTAAAAAGGATCAAAAAGAATATGATAAAATGTATCGCAAAAAGTATCTCAGAAACTATTTCAGAAGGTATTTTAGAAGTCTCCCAAAATTAAAGAGATAATTATGTATAATAGTTTCATAAAATGTCATTCAATAAGTATGCTGGGAAGTCTTCATAAGTAATTAATTTACCACAAAAAGTATTGAAAAGTCTGCCAAGTATTACTTTATTTAAAAACAGTAAAAAAGAGAAATTTCTGTTTTATTACATTTGAATAAATTAATTTTGTACAAATGAATATTATTATAAATACTATTGTGTATTTATTGCTGTAAAACATAACAGGGCTAAAAATTATAAAATAATTTATGTGTAATATATACCTTACTGAAAAAATGTGTCATTTATCAACAGGTATATTGTCGACTCTATTTTGATTTCAGTACTTTCTATTGCGAAAACTTTGTAAGAATCGAAAAAGTTAAAACGTTATTGTTTTAAGCATTCAATATCAATTGCCAAAATGTGATAGAAATTAAACCATACTTGCGAATGTTTACACCTTCGCAGAAGGTGTTTTATAAATATTAAGATGCGTGACATAAATCCACGATTTCTCATAATACCGGTTTTTAGTAAAGATATGATCCAATTAATTTTAATCATATTGATTTGTTCAGTATATACTAATATATTATAAAAAATCAGTTTAAAAATATTTTCAGTCTGATTTTATTTTACACGGACTCTGAATTAACTTACTAGCAATGTTATTTCTGATATATTACCAATATATTGCGAATTTATGGTAGTTATTCATTTGCATTTTATATATTGAACACTCAATTCAATTCAACAGCCAGACTATTGCAATTATTATCCTATACATTTGGAACGAGTTTTCCAATATATTTATTAAGTCTGAAATACAGTGAATTGTAATTTTAACGAAAAAACTTTTTTCGACCAGGTTTGCTCTTGCACTGCGCACGTCAAAGAGCATCCGCGGCGGGCTTACTCCGCGAGTATAAAATTTGATGTGCGCGAACATCGGAGAGCGCTCGCGGTGGCATGTTTTTTAAGCGGAGAATTGAGGCTTGAGCTAAATTTCATTTTATACGGACTAGGAATTATTTCACTAGCAATATTATTGCCAATATACTTGCAAAATTAACTAATATATTTCCAATATGTAGCGATATATCTTTATGGTAAACGTATGTATTGGCTATATTGTACCCAAAACCTAATTCAATTCAAAATTTTATTGTCTTAAAATTCGTCATGAAGTTTCAATAGATTAATGTAAATACGATGAGACGAAAAACTGTAATAATCTCATATTTAGAACGCACGCATATCATAGATTTATTATGCGACGCTACTTTTCGTCGGAAAAATCTAATTGAATTAAACTATAAACCGACGGAGGTTCCGTCGTAGCGACGTTTAAAAATGACTAAATATCGCCGATTTATATTTAATTGGGCGCCTGGCGATATTTAACTAAAAATGAAATAACTACTTACATTACAACACTACTCGGCAACCCGGCAAATCTCCACCTCGACTCCTCGTCACAGAGGGAATCCCGACGGCTGACCACCTCGGAACCGGCGGCTTTTAGAGTAAAGGAAAATTACTGGAATAACACTCACGAATTCAATATTTCACCACAAATAATATTTATTCAAAAATTCAAAAGAGATTATAATTTCCGGCACCGACACAATAGTGAACGCGATTCGCGACCGGCTCACACACGTGCACACAATCTCTCAACTCCGTTTAATCCGTCCGGCAATTAATAAAAATATAAAAGATAAATATTAATAATAATTCGGCCACCCGTCGGGCTAACCGTAACTATACTCGCCTAATTAATTTTCAACTTCAGCCAACTCGATTCACACCTCGATTCTACTTCTCGACTACTACTCTACTCTACTCTACTTCTACTCTACAAAATGGCTACTCTGCCTCAAACACACTACTCTACAACTAAATCGACTGCCTCGTCGGACGATCAGGTAGCGAATCATCGAGACCGGCTTCTTCATCCGGCTCGCGGCGTGGCTTGATCCCCAAAATTAAGGTTTTTCCTCCCCACCATATCGCTATCCTTCTCTAACTTACTCTACTGCTTATCTACCGGCGTTGATTAGCGTGGTTGATTGCGTGATCGATACGCGTAGTCAGCCTTGATCTTATTTCCGTCAAGGCCGATCATCGAATAATAGTGGTTTACGTCACCACCAACCTGTTAATTATTGGGTCGATCACGCAACCAATCATCCCCGACACTCGGAAGGCGCGCATTACAAATAATTAATTACCATATCGGTAACCCATTCGGTGCTGCCGCCCCGTGCCTACCGGCTATATAATTCATACTAACTACTCCCGACACACTCACACAACAATTAAAATTTAATTCATATCAGCAACTATTTACAATTATATACATTCTATAAAATTAATACAAAACGCCCCAAACTCTACCGACGGATCTACGTATTTTTCTTTAAAATTAACGACTACGCAACGGGATTAAAATAATTAATTAAGCTCATATTATATACGTGCGCGCGCTATATACAAAAATATACACCAATCCATAGGTGTGCGCGCCGTCTATATATATATATTTTCTAGTATGCCGCGGTATACCTTCGCACGCATACATTAGGTATACCGCGACTCCTACTCTACTCGCGCGCTCCCCTCGCTCCGCGCGCTCTCCTCCATAATCCCACTACGGTCGGTCACTCGAGCTCTTCGCGCGCACAACACTGTCGCTGCTCGAGTGATTCCCCCCCTTCCCGCGCACCACGCCTAGTGCCGCACGATCGTCGCCGTCGGTGCCGCGTTCCCCGGTATACGGGTGTAAGGTGGGGGAGCACCCTGGCTCTCCCGACCAGTCGTACGGAGTTCGGGCGTGCGCGCACCCATGCGCCATCTCAGCCGTCGTCGTCTGCTGAGCACGTGTGACGGTTGAGGTTAGGACGCCGCCTAACCTCCCGTCTTGTTGACATCAGCAGCGGATACGCCAGGTATCGTGAGACGACTTGGGCTCGGTCCTTGGCTCACGATACCTCTCGGCCGTGGTCTGGGTCGTAGTCCGCGTACTACCGTCGGATATCGGTCGCGTCGTTCGTCGGCTCCATCGCTAAAACATACCCATACCGTGGGTATCAATATTCGCTTTAAAAGTGCATCGGTGCACTTCGGTCCGCCAGCGAGGGATTCGCTACCTGCGACGCGATCGCGAGCTATTATAAAGTAAAAATTATGCATGCACATGACTTGTAAATACAAGTCATGTGCATGTACTTGTGCGTTGTACTTTTTACAACGGCACAAGTAAATAAATTAATAATAGTAGTAATGAATTTATTAATCTGCGGTCTAATTCAAACTTAAATAAAATCATTTCCTTGATTGTACATTTTATTCATACAATCAATCTCGTAAAATATATTTTGCGATTCATTTGCTTTCGCCATCTTCGCTTCTGCTATACGCATTAGGTATGTTCAGGCGCCTCGGCCGCTTCGCTCGTTCACCTGTTGCATTAGTCTCGCGCGGCAACGTCGTACAACTTTCTTCTCTAATCCGGCCTCTGATTGGCCCATTTAAGAAATTAATTACGCCTCAGATAATTAATATTTTTTTAAAATTCCGACGGGGTTATACTCGAATTAATTTCCTGAACAGGAATATATATATATATATATATATATATACTAGGGGGCTTCGCCCCCCTGCGCGCTTCGCGCGCCAACCCCCTATTTTTAATTTCGAAAAAGGTTTTTCGTAATTAATTTATTTAAAATAATGTTTTAAATTGTATTATTTTTTCACTACCATGGACACCTTAAAAATTAAACAGATTCACACAACACCTTGGAGGTATTGCTATAGTTATTATAATTTATAAATAAAAGTTTACCAAAATTTAGTGTAATGAAATCAGAATAAAAATAATAAAAAAAAATAAAGACATATTAAATGTTAACTGTAAATTTTAAACTATATGAATTCTTATAAAGCTTAAATTTATATTTTAATAATTATAAATGTTAATGAAAAATTAACTTACCAAAAATAATAAAGTACATATACTTACTAAATTGTAGTATTTTAGTTAACAACTTATTAAAATTTTGGATTATTTTAAACCGTTATAAATAGAAATTCACCTTCTAAAATTAATTTATTTAATGACGAACGATCATCGCCAAAAGTTCTATGTCATTAATATTTTGTACTTTAATAGTAATAAAACTTTCTTCTTAATTAAATTAATTTTTGTATTATTTTTAAAAAATTATTTATAAAATTTTAGCGCTATATAAATAAAAACCTGTTTCTTCCATTTCTCCCGTGATTCGTAATTTGCACTCTCTTTCAAAATTTGCGTTTTAATCCATAATTATATCCAATTTATTTTTACTATGCAGAGCCCAAATATTTATTTTGATTATTTAAACAAATTCATTTCTTAAATATCCTTCTATTTCTAATAAATACATACTTGTTTATTTAAAATATTGTGTTATATAAATATAAATTATCTACACACTTATATATCCATACAATTTTGAAATATTAATTTAAATAATATTTAAATTAAATGCTCCTAAATTAATAGTTTTTGAAAATCTATTCAAATGTAATTCGTATTTTATATTGCCACTGTTAAAATTTGAATTTTCTTTTGCCTATACTGATTATAATAGAATTATCTTAAAAATGCAATAATTAATATATTTAATTTTTAACCCATTGTATACATCATATGGATATTTGGAAAAGTGTATGTTATACTTGATTAATATTTATTTAATCTTCAAACAATTTTGCATCTGTATTTAAAGCATTACATTGCATTTTAGATCCGTTATTATTATTGGGTATACGTTTAAAAATTTTATGAGTTTTATCAAGAATGAGTAGACAAATACACATTCTTTCAAGTTATGTTCACAATTTTTTTTTGCTCACGGAAAAAATACGTATATTATGTATTCTTAAAAAAACAATTTTAAAGTTATATATATATATATCATATAAATATTACGCCGCACGCACACACACCCACATACATACATACATATATATACATATATATGGTCTATTTCACGTCAAGTGGTACAATGCTAATTATGTGTAGAATTTATCCTTCTGGGTTAGAATTTCTAATCTTAAGGTCAATGTTACATAAACTACATGTCAATATTCAACTTAAAAAAGTGTAAGTTCGCCGCAATTGATTTTTTTATCCAAAAGTCTAAAAGAAAGCTTGGAGCAATACCTTTCAAATAGTCTGTAGCTTTTTATGGCCTTCAATTCTGTAAAAAATTATGATAATTTAAAGAAAGATAAAAAATTCACAAAAATTAACATGGTATTTCCCATTTAAATTTTTTAAAAAATTTGGTGTTTGTGTGTTCAAAAAATGTGATCTTTTGAGCGGTGTTAGATCAAAATCGATTGTGGCGTGGTCGCCTTTTTTTGATATTCAATATTTCCGGGCGTTCTATCTCTTCGAGATTTTAAAATTAGGAATTGTAACCCAAGTAGGTAAGTTCTAAAGATTATTTTGAACGAAAGTTGTTTATAATGTATTTTTAAAAAAATCAATAGATTTTGAGATAAATAGCTTTGAAAATAATAATTTCTCTAAAAAATTGTAAAATTTCCATTTTTCATGGTGGAATAACTCTTAGGCAAATTATTTTTAACACCTCAAATTTTTTTTCTATCTTCTGGAAGATATTTCCAGTCTGTTCACAAAATTTGGAATGATTTCAAATTTTCATCGTACCACTGATGTGAAATAGCCCATATATATGGTAATGAACAATTAACTTACCAAAAATAGTAAAGTGCATATACTTAATTGTAGTATTTAGTAAAAACCTATTAAAATTTTAGATTATTTGAAACGGATTTAATAGAACTTTACCTCCTAAAATTAATTTATTTAAGTCATCGCCAAGAGTTCTATATGTCATTAATATTTTGTACTTTAAGAGTAATAAAACTTTCTTCTTAATTAAATTAATTTTTGTATTAGCTTTAAAGAATTATTTATAACATTTTAGCGGTATATAAATAAAAACCTGTTTCTTCCATTTCTCCCGTAATTCGTAATTTGCACCCTCTTTCAAAATTTGCGTTTTAATCCATAATTATATCCAATTTATTTTTCCCTTTTAGTTGCAGAGCCCATATATTTATTTTAATTATTATAAACAAAGGCATTCCTTAAATAACCTTTTGTTTCTAATAAATACGTACTTGTTTATATAAAATATTGTTTTATATAAATATACGTAATCTACTTACTTATATATCCATACAATTTTTAAATTTTGATTTGAATAATATTTAAATTAAATACTACTAAAATAATAATTTTCGAAAAAATTTTGAAATGTAATTCGTATTTTATATTGCCTCTGTTAAAATTTGAATTTTCTTTTGCCATTACTGTTTATAATAGAATTATCTTAAAAATGCAATAATTAATGTATTAATTTTTAATTTATTGTATATTTCACATATAGATATTTGAAAAAGTGTATGTTATACTTGATTAATATTTATTTTATCTTCGTAAAATTGTGCATATTTTTAAAAACATTACATTAAATTTTAGGTCCGTTTTTATTTTATGAGTTTTATCAGGAATAAGTAAACTAATACACATTCTTTCAAGTTATATTCACAACTTTCTTTTGCGCACGGAAAAAATACATATATTATCTATTCTTGAAAAAACAAATAACACGTACACACACATACGCACACACATACACACACACACACACACTTCTGGGTTAGAATTTCTAATTTCAATGTAAATGTTATATATATAAAATACATGCCAATATTCAACTTAAAAAAAGTGTAAATGCGCTACAATTGATTTTTTATCCAAAAGTTTGAAAGAAAGCTTGGAGCAATACCTTTCAAATAGTCTGTAGCATTTTTATGGCCTTCAGTTCTGTAAAAAGTTATGAATTATCTTAAAAATGCAATAATTAATGTATTTAATTTTTAACCCATTCTATATATCACATATGGATATTTGGAAAAGTGTAAGTTCACACACACACACACACTCACACACACACTCACGCACGCACACGCACACGCACACGCACACGCACACGCACACACACACACACACACACATACACACACACACATATATATATGACATATATATATAAAACATATATATGACATATATATATAACATATATATATAACATATAAATATGACATATATATATAACATATATACATGACATATATATATAAAGCATATATATATAACATATATATATATGACATATATATATAACATATATATGACATATATATATAAAACATATATATATATGTTGAATTCTGAATTCTTAGACACGGCGGCGGCGGCGGCGGCGAAATATTTATATATTATAGAGTGATATATATGGGAGATTCCATGTGAAGTGATCCAGTTAAAAAATAGAATTTTGTTTTAATGTATGGAATCAGTAAAAAACTACTTGAATAGAGTTTAGCTAAATTTTTAGACCTAAATTTCAATTAGTATCAGAGCTGTAGCCAATCAAAAAATCGAATTTTTTGAAAAAACTGACTTTATGGACATTTTTATCACTTAATAATTCAAAATCTAACAATTTTTTCTTATATACATTAAATTTGACAAAGTTTATAAATTTCAAGAAGAATCTGTTGAAATATTACATTTATATTAGTTTAACACATTGAATATAGTTATAATTAATAAAAACCTTTATAGTAAAAAAAAGGGTTGTACGATCAAAAATATTTAATCCATCCAAAAATCTAATTCATCGATGATTAATTACCTTCAAAATGATGCAAAGTTTGAGTGCGGCAGAGCATTTCAGACAAAGTTATGGTGTTTTTAGGCAAATTTCTTAAAAAAAGAGAGCGAATGCATTTTATGAAAAAAACACAGTAACCGTATATTCTTCAATAATACTAAAATATACTATTTAATGTTAGTTACTAATACTTTTCAATCTCTAAGCTGCTTACAAACACAAAATAGTAGGTATAAGCAGTTATACCTGTTATATAATTGGATTTATTGGAATTTTAATAAGTTTCAAGTATTTATTCACGTATTTCACATTTCTTTAAAAAAATAAACATTTGCTGCCAAGAGTAGTATTACAATTACCTTTATTTTACTCATAGCTAGGGGGGAAAGTATCTTTAAACAGCTGAATTTGCTGTAAAATTTATAATTTATGTTTGAAGTACGTTTATCGTAGAAATCAACACCTGACTACAGCGCCATTCGAAGCCTCGAGATCGAGCGGCTATCACCGGAGGCTATAGCTCCGATATCCCCTTAAGGGGTCAAGCCTGGGTTAAATGTTTTAAATAAATAAACAATTCTTATTGGAATAAATTTTTTTTTTTATTTCCTCTTACAAATTTATTTTTTTTACATAATATATATACATTATACTTTATAGTTATCAATATAAAAAATGTTTATTATGCATTTTTAATTCTGGTTATTAAACTTAAAATGATATTAAAAAATTGATCAATTTTTGCAGTTGCCGCAGGATATTGGAGCACTGAATGCATCTTTTAATGTCTAATAAGTCTTAAAATGTTCATGGAAAATATGTTTACAGATTTATGTTTTTCTTTTTCTGAAAAAAAATTTAATAACAATGTATTAAACATAAAAGTTGATAATAATAAGAAAAATAGTGAATGTTATGTACGTATACGTACATAACATTCACCTAAAACTTATCTTTTTGAAAATTGGGCAACATAAGTCTATAGAAATATATATTTTAAAAATTTTCCCAAAATTTCAAAGTGATTTATCAACCTGGCTCTGAAATATCCTGCGGCAAGTAAGCTAAAATGATAAAAAAAACCATGAATGAGATAAATGCATTTAAAGTTTCACTTATTAGATTTAAAGTTTTACTTATTTTATAATTCTAATACCATATTCTTCAGGTATCATACAATTTATATATATATATAATCTTAATAATATATATATTTAATAGGTTTATAATGACTTTTTGCTGGTTTTATTAATATAATACTCAGTATATTTTTTTAATATACATGTATTATCTAAAATAACAGAAAATCAACTTCAAGAATCAATTTCTTTATAAAAAGAGGAATAAAATTTTTTAAAACTACAAGAATACTTAGCTATTATTGAATATTAATGCATGATTATATGGATTTTATAAAATATTTTGATAAAAAATCATATACTATATTATATGATTATAATTTTTATTATAAGCATTAAATTTAATTAAAAATATGTAAAGAATGCAGTAAAAACAAATACTGTTTGACAGTTGTGTACAATATCTCTTTCTCTCTCTCTCTCACATGACAAGTCTTCCATAAGATTATTGATTTTTCGAATAGCCTTGTCACGTGATAGAGAAAGAGAGAAGCATATATCGTGTTACAGCTGTTAATTCAAGTGTGCACCAGCCACACGTTTGTAGTTCAGTTTTGAGCTATTATAATATCAAGTAGAATTTATGTTTATGTTTATGTTTATTTAACCAGAAAATAATTTACAAAGGTAAATACTACAGAGGCATATACAAAAAACCTGTACGTAGTTCCGGTTACATCTTAAAAAACTAACTTAATAACTATACTTAATACTAATTATATCTTTTCATATAAACCATATAGCAAAATAACAACTTCCGTATACACACACAAACCGTGATATATATAGAGAAAGAAAGAAATAAACTTTTATTGTATATTACATTTAATCCAAGTCTTTAATTTGTTTTTAATACTGTTTTTGTTTAATCCCAGGCTTTTTAAATCTTTTGGTAATCGATTAAACAAGTTTATGCCTATAATATAACTGCTCTTATCACTAACTTTTTTCTTATTCGCAGGTAACGGTATACTTTTGTTTCTAGTATTTTACTGAGATGCCAAGAATTTATTTTTAAATTCATAATAGTTATACATTAAAGAATTTAAAGCGAAGTTTTGTGAAACATTTAAAGGATAATTTTCAATTATAAATTTATTCTTATATATTATTTTTAATAATCTATATTGAATCCGTTGCAATGGATCAATAGTTGTTCTATATGCACCACCCCAAGCAATTATTCCATAATTTAGAATACTTTGAAAAAATGCATGATATATCATCATTAATGTTTTAGTTAACATTAGTTTAGCCCATTTTTAAAAAACGAAAACAAGATATTTTGTTCTATTTACAATACTGTCTACGTGTTTTTTCCAATTCATATTGAAATCGAAATTTAAACCAAGAGATTTTTGCAATGTTCAACTCTTTTTATGTATTCGTTACCCAATTTGATATTCAAGGTATTAGGAACACTATCGCAGTAATTTCCAAAAGTCATGTAGACAGTTTTTGTAACGTTCAAAGATAACTTATTTAAGGCTAACCATTTTGCTACTTTGTCTAAATAAAAATTCATTTTGTCTTATGCTATAGTCCATGATTTACCATCAGCCAAAATAACAGTATCGTCTGCATACGCAATTATTGAATCCCTAGGCATACTATCTATTACTTCATTGACATACACAATGAAAAAGAGAGGTCCTAATATTGTACCTTGCGGTACACTTGTCTTTATATTACAAAATTCGCTTGTTGTTTCTAAGAATTTTACATTCTGCTGCCTGTTTGCTAAATAGCTAGTTATTAGAGAAAGTGCTTTTCCTCTAATTCCATAGTAGTACAGTTTGTTTAAGAGAATCTTATGATCTACTGTGTCAAATGCCTTGGCTAGGTTGCGACGCTACTTTTCGTCGGGAAAAATCTAACTGGATTAAATTATAACCCGGCGGAGGTTCCGTCGTAGCGACGTTGAAAATGGCTAGATATCGCCGATTTATATTTAGTTGGGCGCCTGGCGATATTTAAATAAAAATGAAATAACTGAACTAATTACTTTACAAAACGACTCGGCAACCCGGCAAATCTCCACCTCGACTCCTCGTCACAGAGGGAATCCCGACGGCTGACCACCTCGGAACCGGCGTCTTTCAGAGTAAAGGAAAATTACGTAAAATAACACCCTCAAATTCTATATTTCACCACAACTAATATTTATTCAAAAATTCAAGAAAATTATAATTTCCGGCACCGACACAATAATGAACGCGACTCGCGACCGGCTCACACACACGTGCATACACTCTCCATTCCGTCCGTCCGGCAAATATATATAACAAAATATTATATTTCAATATTTAAAATAATTCGGCCGCCCGTCGGGCTAACCGTAACTTTTACTCGCCTAATTAGCTTCTCAACTCCAGTACCTCTCAACTCGAACTCGACTACTCTAACTCTACTCGCAACAAAAGAAATGGCTACTCTGCCTCTAAAACTACTACTCTGCCAAAACTAAAGGACGTCTATCTCCTCGGACGATCGGGTAGCGAATCGTCGAGACCGGCTTCTTCATCCGGCTCGCGGCGTGGCTTGATCCCCAAAATTAAGGATTTTCCTCCCCACCCTATCGCTATCCTGCTCTATCTCACTCTACTCCTTATCTACCGGCGTTGATTAGGGTGGTTGATTGCGTGATCGATACGCGTAGTCAGCCTTGATCTTATTTCCATCAAGGCCGATTATCCAATAATAGTGGTTTACGTCACCACCAACCTGTTCATTATTGGGTCGATCACGCAACCATTCGTCCCCGACACTCGGAAGGCGCGCATTACAAATGATAACTTACCATATCGGTAACCCAGTCGGTGCTGCCGCCCCGTGCCTACCAGCTATATGATTCATACTAACTGTCCCGACACACTCATACCATAATTAATATTTAATTCCAACAACTATTTACAACTATATACATACTATAAAATTATTAAAAATCGCCCCAAACTCTACCGACGGATTTCCATATTTTTCTTCCTTTAATCAACAACGCTATCTAGCTAAATTAATTAAGATAGTACTATATACGTGCGCGCGCTATATACAATAGTATATACGCATACATAGGTGTGCGCGCACCGTATATATCTATATATATGTATTTAATATGCCGCGGTATACCTTCGCACGCATACATTAGGTATACCGCGACTCCTACTCTACTCGCGCGCTCCCCTCGCTCCGCGCGCTCTCCTCCATAATCCCACTACGGTCGGTCACTCGAGCTCTTCGCGCGCACAACACTGTCGCTGCTCGAGTGATTCCCCCCCTTCCCGCGCACCACGCCTAGTGCCGCACGATCGTCGCCGTCGGTGCCGCGTTCCCCGGTATACGGGTGTAAGGTGGGGGAGCACCCTGGCTCTCCCGACCAGTCGTACGGAGTTCGGGCGTGCGCGCACCCATGCGCCATCTCAGCCGTCGTCGTCTGCTGAGCACGTGTGACGGTTGAGGTTAGGACGCCGCCTAACCTCCCGTCTTGTTGACATCAGCAGCGGATACGCCAGGTATCGTGAGACGACTTGGGCTCGGTCCTTGGCTCACGATACCTCTCGGCCGTGGTCTGGGTCGTAGTCCGCGTACTACCGTCGGATATCGGTCGCGTCGTTCGTCGGCTCCGTCGCTAAAACATACCCATACCGTGGGTATCAATATTCGCTTTAAAAGTGCATCGGTGCACTTCGGTCCGCCAGCGAGGGATTCGCTACCTGCGACGCGATCGCGAGCTATAATAAAGTTAATTGTATGCATGCACATGACTTGTAAATACAAGCCATGTGCATATACTTGTACGTTGTATGTTTTACAACGTCACAAGGTCTAAAAATGTTGCAATTAAAGGCATACTTTTATCAAGTTTTTCATATATTATCCTTGATATATTACTTAATGCATCAGTGGTTCCTATACCTTTAACAAAACCAAATTGATCAGCATTTAATATATCATTTTTTAGTATAAATGCATGTAGTTTATCATATATAATCTTCTCAAAAATTTTTGCTATATTTGAAATAAGTGAAATGGGCCTATAATTATAGATTACATTTTTGTTTCCTGATTTGTAAATAGGAACCACTTCAGCTTTCTTTAACACATCTGGCCAAATAGCCTTTTCTATGCAAATATTAAATATCTGTTCCAATGGATATATTATTGAATCTGCAATCGCTTTTAGCACTTTTACATTTATGCCATCTACTCCTCCTGCTTTATTTTTCATTTTAAAAATAATATTTTTTATTTCATGAAAATTCGTTGGATTTATGAAAATTGTATTAGGCATCATAGTCATAGGCATTGAAACATTGCTATCGTTTTTTATTTTCTTACTAAGTTCATAGCCTATATTACAGAAAAATTCATTCATTTCATTTACTATTTCCTGTTTATTTTTTATTTTGTCATTTCTGTTGTTATATATAAAGTCTATATTGTTTGTCTTCTTTTTTTTTATTGCTAATTTATCCTTAATATTTTTCCATATTTTTTTGGGGTCATTACTTATTTTTTTAATTTGTTCATTCATAAATTTATATTTTGCATTTTGAATTACTGTGTCCAGAATTTTTATATAATTTTTATACTCTTCTCTAAGATTAACATTTTGTGGACACCTTTTCATTGTTATATACATATTTTCTTTAGTTTTACATGATACCATTATTGCTTTGGTAATCCAACATGTTCTATTTTTTCTTTTATTAAATTTTGCATTACATGTTGCTAAATTTATACATACTTGGATTTCATTAATTAATGAGTCAAGCGCTATATTAGGATCATGCATTGATTGTATAATATCCCAGTTTTTTGATCTAGCAATATTCTTTAATTTAGTGTAATTAATATAATTAAAGTGATCATTTGTTTTATTTTTAACTTCCAATTTATCAATAGTAACAAGCAAAGGATAATGATCCGTAAATAATTGCAAAATTTTGAAGGACTTGATGTCACTACTACTAGATTTAATAAAGAAATTGTCAATACATGTACCCTCTAAATCATTATCCCTTGGCCTTGTATCACTTAAAAAATATGGAGAATATCCCTCTTCCAAAAAATTATTGGAGAACTCTAAACTAAGACTACTACTTTCCAAAATATTTATATTGAAATCGCCAACAATACAATGATTTTTTGCATGTTTACAATCATTTAAATATTTTTTAAGGCTATTTATAAATTCAGACTTTGGCAAATCATGTGACCTATACATAGCAGATATTTCAAAATTCTCACTTGGACTAAATTTTATCTTTGCATTAATAATACTTAATCTATCTATATTTACAATATCTGTAATCTCATTTACATCTTCCTTAATATACATCACCACACCATCTGATTTGTTCAGCCTGCTATTATTATAATAACAACAATATCCCGGAAGACTGAAGTATTGATAATAATCCAAAGTCCAAGTTTCAGCACAAACAATCACATAAGGTTTAAATTTTAAACTTTTCAAAAATACTTCCAATTTTAAAAATTTGCGTTAAGACTACGAATATTAATATATAATATAGTTTTATTACATATTGTGACGCTGTTATTGAAACTTTCAACACTATCCACAATAGATTCTTTGTTTATAATGTTCGAAAAATCAATGGTTACATTCATATTTAACATTTTTAAGTATTTGCGTTAAGTCTTTGAGTGTAACGAGATCTTGAAATTTTAGTGGATGTATCTTTGACCCCTTCCAAACTTGTTGTTGCCGATATAATGTTTTTGTTAATAACAATCGGTAATATAGGTGGTATGGGATAGTCAGTCATTTTAATTTTTCTTTGTATTTTGTTTTTGTATATTACATATTTCTCACGATCCACTGCACTATGCTTGACATCCAATTTCGTTTTATATTTCTCATTACTAAATAAACAATTTGGACAGGTAGGGTAATCACTTTTACATGTGTGAGTTTCATGATTTTTAGCACATTTCAAACACTGTACATTGTTTTTGCACTTAACTGTATTGTGTCCATATCTGCCACATTTTAAACAAGGGCGTACATCAATTAAGTCATAAATTTTACAGCTTTGGCAACCAATAAAAATCTTCCCACTCTCTCTAATTATTTTATAGTTTTCATTTGGAACATCTAAAATAACACTTTGTAATGAGGTTTTTTTATTAATATATGTATAGAGTACTTTACATTTGGTTTCACAGTTTTTAAAATTTCTATTATTAATGTCTTGTTCAATATTTTTTACTTCCAAATTTGCAAAATTTTCATAGCCAACTAACTTCATTTTCGGATTATTTCTTTCTTCTTTTTTTATGGTGAACGTATTTTGCGACTTAAGATTTAATATTTTCTCAGCAGCACTTACACTTTCTTCGTTCATAAGACTTAATATGATTTCATTTTCATTTTTAATGTGAATATTTTTAGTTTGAATATCCTTTTCTTTGCATAAATAATGTCTAACAAATTCTAAGGTTTTTGTTGGTTCACTAGTTTTAGTTTTTTTTATAATTAGTTTTGATGTAGAATTCTTTTGCGCTTTAGGGAAAAAAGTAGCTTCAGCATAAGTTTGGATTTTATTACTGTCAATATTATTATTATTTTCTTTTTCCAGCATGTCTTTTAGTAGTTTATTCTTTTCAGTTAATTCAATTATCAATTGCCTTTGTAAAGAATTTTCCATTCGAAGTCCTTGTTCATCCAATCGATATATTCCTTCCTTATATTGTTCCTCTGTTTCATTATTAATATTTTTCAGCATATCATCAAAAATTTCTTCCTTCCTTCTTAATTTTAGGTGTGTTATTATGTCTCTAGCCGCATCATTTAAATCCACGTGTTCACTTTTGGAGGTTAACTTATGTTTTGAACATATAACCAATACATCATCTACATATTTTATATTTTCCAATCTCTCAAAATCACTTATATGATATACATCACTACAGTATATGCACACAACAGTTGTCACTTTCTTTTTTGGGTGACATTTATAAAATCTTTGATCGAGCTTATCGATAATATATTATATATTAAATATATATATATAGAGTATCTAAATAAAATAAATAAAAGAAACAAGTGGTTTATAAAACTGCATGAACAAATTATATCAGATAAGTATTTGCATAACCTTAAATTTATATTTTGTTTATGTCAAGAAATTGATTCTTTGTTTCTCCATTTCATCATAACCAATGTGTCAACACTTAGATATAATATATTATTTGCAGTATACGGATAAAATTATATCAACAAGTGGTTTCTTATGTTCAGTGTATTTGTGCTTAGTGTGATATTATGTGGTTGAAGCTATTTTATGTGTATTTGTGAAAGTGTTACAAACCTCAATATGCTTTGACATCGCACAAAGCTTTATAAACTTCTCTTAGCTTTATAAAGTCTCCATCTCCAATATAATTAGCATATTTTATGCCACAAAGTGATTCAGATCTTTGAAACTACAATTCCATCTACTTCCATCTTGCCAGAACTACCAGTGTGGTTGGCAGAGCAATTAGTTTGATGTACGTTGTACCATTCTCTATATTCTTCTGTGCCTTCTTCTGGTCACAATTCACATGCTCTGCAAATAGACTGCTTTGGAGAAACGTCAATTCCTTTTCCATTCTCATGCAGTATCAAACTTGCAACAACTTGAAGAGAATTGAATCCTCGCTTCCTCCAAGAACCATCACCTGATACACTTATATGGCAATTCTGACTCGTTGAATCATATAATTGCTCGATAGCTGCTTTCATAGACTCTTTACCAACTTTTTTACAAACATTTTCTATCTCTGTATTAATAATATCATAATTACTGTGAGAAACTGGACTCGGCAAATCCATATTTCCACAAAAAGTAACTAAACTAGCATGCCCATGACCAAGAGTTCTCATTGTGTGCACTATACGCCAATTTATTTCATAAACATTACTTTCTTTTCCAACTTTTCTGCTCGAATCAATAACAAATACCTTATAACAGTTTGTACATGTTATTGTTATTTTACTTCCCAAACCTCTCACATCAACTTCAGAAAATTTAACTGTACCATGACAATCTGACAAACTAAAAATTCTTCTAATATTGGGAAAAGTAGTGATATATCTATAATTCTATTTTGTGTGCTACTTTCTTCAATGGTATCAGTTTTTAACTTTTTACTTGATCTGGATTGTAGCTTTGGTGTTGTGAATTCCATCGATGTTGATGAAAGTACATCGTAGTTGGTTCTTACTGATGTTGATAATTTTTTTATGAGCAAATGTACCAGGTATTCTATTCCTTGAGTCTGGCATTGTTTTACTGCTCTTTTTTTGTATAAATTTATAATTAATTTTTTAAAACTAATAAAATTTATAGTCAAAAATATACTTTTAATTTAAAATCCACTGAGTATTTACTAAAATAATGTAAATACTTTATCAATGCAGACAATATTTACTTCAAATAAAACTGTACGTATTTGTGCAGTATATTAGAGTAAAAGGAATCATTTACTTATTAACTATTAAATTTGAATCGTATGGTAAAGTAGATTTCTACTTTACCAAACTCTACGCTTGATAGTTGCTTCGTTTAATATACTTGTATGTAAACGTCGAAAACCTCGCAATTATTATTTTAGTTAAATTAAAATAAAATGTCTTTTTTTGCAAAAATAATTTTAGAGAAAAAATGTCCATTAATGCTTACTTTATTCAATTATAACTTACGAAAAAATTTTTTTTTGTTTTTCAAATTTTGGGATAATGTTTTATATAAGAAATACTTCTAAAAAAGTTAATAAAAAAAAATCGATTTTTTGAGCAGTTAACCCAGGCTTGACCCCTTAAATGTTGAGTATCTTCTATTCTGTTAATCGTCGAATTATGATGATTGATATGTAACATTTCCGAAATCAGTCTTTTTTTATAACAAGATTCTTTAACTATTATTTTTGCATATTCCCAGTTAAAATTGTGATTTACGTAATTTAAAATATGTGCAGTAACAATGGCTTCTGGATTTTTATTGTTCTGATGTTCTTTTATTTGATTTTTTAGGCACCATTTTGTTTCTCCAATATAAATAGCCGGGCATTTAATACAAGATAACTTGTAAACTACCCCTGCCTCCTCCGTTTGATGCTTTATCTTTGCCTAATTTTATAATAGTATCAAGTTTGTGATTAATTAACCTTTAGAGGGCCGGAAAACCCCTATAGTGGCTCGACCCATGATGGGCACTTTGTCAATGACCAATCCATGATATAAGATACCTTTTTTACTACTTTTCTATGGAGGATATGCCATCCCAAATCCCGGCCCTTTAAAGGTTAATGGAATAGTATTGATATTATATTTCCTTAGCATTCGGGAGCATTTATTGAAAAACTCTTTATTTTAAGGTTGTGACATGGTATTGGGCTTTCTAGAAATATTGGGATTTTTGATCTAATTTAACATTGTCTTTAATTGTAATATAGCGTTATCTTTTATTTATTGCTGTATTTATAAATTCAATAGGATAATCATTGCTTTTTAGCACTTTTGTAATAATATTTAGATTCTCTTGTTGGAACTGTTTATGTGACAATATCATTGCCCTATCTACTAAATTATAAATAATATTTTGTTTCTGTTGATTTCTGTGATTAGAATTAAAATTTTATAACCGATTTAAATTAGTTGGTTTTCTATACCAAATTGTAATAATGCTATTGTTTCCTTTGATTAATGTGAGGTCAAGAAAATTTATACAACTATTATTTTCTATTTCACATGCAAATTTTAGGTGTTCATTATAATTGTTAAAGATGTTAAAAACTGTGTTTATATAACTTTTTACTACACATAAAATTGTGTCATCTACATATCTATAATAAAAAATGGGGTTGCAATTGTATTTATTTTTTAATTCTGTTAAACAGTGGGTCGCAAGATCATCCATTACTAAATCCGCAAATAATGGTGATATAGTTGATCCCATTGGAGATCCGAATATTTGTTTGGAAATAACATTATTGAAACTAAAATAAACATTGTTAAATAAAAATTCTATGTTTTTGCGAATATTATGAAAAGATATTTTACATTTATTTTGAATATGAATAAACGTTTATCTAAACTATTGAGAACCTCATGACTTGGGATGTTTCTAAACAAGGAACTAACGTCTAATGATATCAAAACATAACCGGTTGGTATATATATATATATATATGGGGTATTCCACGTGAAGTGGTCCGATCAAAATTTTAAAATGCATCAAATTTTGAGTACACATTGCAAATGTTTTTCAGAATACAGAAAAAAAATTTTAGGTACTTGTATTTATTAGCTCAAAAGTTATTCTAACCTCAAAAAGTGAACTTTTTCCAGTTTTTTTCAACACCAGCTGGGTTCATCACTATTTAACCCAAAATCATGATAACCCAAAGTTATGATAACTTAAAGAAAGACAAAAAATTCACAAAAATTAACATGGTATTTCCCATTTAAATTTTTTAAAAATTTGGTGTTTTTTTAAATTATCATAACTTTTTACAGAATTAAAGGCCATAAAATGCTACAGACCATTCGAAAGGTATTGCTCCAAGCTTTCTTTTAGACTATTGGATAAAAAAATTTTTAAGTTGAATATTGACATGTAGTTTATGTAACATTGACCTTGAGATTAGAAATTCTAACCAAGAAGGATAAATTCTACACATAATTAGCAACGAATGTTACATATAATGTTGTATAGTAAAAGTTGATAGATTTTGAGTTAAATAGCGATGAACCCAGCTGGTGTTGAAAAAAAACTGGAAAAAGTTCACTTTTTGAGGTTGGAATAACTTTTGAGCTAATAAATTCCAGTACCTAAAAATTTTTTTCTGTATTCTGAAAAACATTTGCAATGTGTACTCAAAATTTGATGCATTTTAAAATTTTGATCGGACCACTTCACGTGGAATACCCCATATATATATATATATATATATATATCTTCCTATATTATAGTTATAACAAAAAATCTGGATCTCTCGCCCATCACACCTGCACTACACCTGCCACCTGATCCTCCACTTTTTAAGGTAAATTCGTTTAAAATAAACATCTTTTTGATTGTTACAATTATCTCTTCAGCTCCCTCCATCTCCCTCCACCACTCTCCACCTCCCTTCAACAGATCCTCCACTAAACCCTTCACCCAACCCTCCACCGCAACAACACGTTGTATTATAAAAATCACTTTACAATTATCTCTTCAGCTCCCTCCTTTTCTCTCCACCACCCTCCACCTCCCTTCAACGGATCCTCCACTACACCATTCACCCAACCCTCCACCGCAACAACACGTTGTATTATAAAAATCACTTTACTGAAACTATACTGCAGCCGAAGTATAATTGTTGATTTTCAAAATTTTATAAAAACGTATGATTACGTATAGAAATATATAAAATTGCACAAAAATCTCATTATCTTTCTACTATACATTCCCCGTAACTTTCCATTACTTTTCGAAAACCCTCTATCACCCCTAGATAGAGACCCCTAGATAGATGAACAAACGCATAAACAAAGTCAGTGCGGTACATGAGGTAAGAGCCCATGAAAATCACGTCATTATATATTAGCTTTTAATGTACAGTAGTACATTAGCATACATGTGACTACGTTAGTAACAGCGTTTGAATATTTACATTTTTAAACTTATATGCTTATATAATACTTATATAATAGATAAATAATATGTAACATATATATACACACGTATATGTCTATATTTACATGTTTATAACAGATTTCCACACCACCCTGGAGGTACTGTTGTGGCGCGTTAGAATTTTTTTAACTATAAATTTAACAAATTTGAAAGTAACAAAAATGTTTGATAAAAACTCTTCACTATCTGACAATTTCAAGATAAATCAAGTCATCGTGTCATTTTTTGCAAAACTATGCATTAATCTTTAATAAAAAATTGTTCATAGCGTCCTATAAAAGTCGTTAAATTATATAGTATTATATAATATCGATAAAATTTAGTATTTTGTTTTCATGACATCACAAGAAACTTTTATTTATGTGTTAATAATTAAAAATTTCATTCCAAACAATGTTCTAAATTTCAGACGAATTTTCTAATTCATTTTGAATGTATATATTATTAATATTTCTACATCTTGATAATGCAACGTATAATTGTCCATGCGAAAACAATGGTCGTCTTATATAAAGACCAATACAATCAGAACTTTGATCTTATGATTTATTAATTGTAATAGCAAAAGCTAGCACTATTGGAAATTGTTTTCTAAATAAAATAAATGGAAAAGAAGAAGAATCTCCTGTATTTAAAGTTATTCATGGTATAAAAACTTTGTTACCAATATTTTCTCCTGTAATAATTTCTGTTTCAATATTATGTTTATACAATTTAATGATTTTTAATAATGTACAATTCCATAAACCATCTGTAATACTCAAATTTCTAATTAACATTACTATTGCGTTAACTTTTAAATTTAATTTATGTACATACAATTTATGTAAAATTTAGTTTATATTTACTTTGATCAACTCCTTTATAAGTTGCAAAATCTATACTATAATATGTATACGATTCTCCATCCAATAATTTTAAAAATTTATCATTTATAATTTTCACACCTTCGTTACGAGTTGTTAAAATTACACGATTTAAAGGATTTGTAAGATTTATGTCACTATATACTTTATCACATACGTTATTAGTTATTCATTCATTTGGTATTTCAAATAATTTAATTTTTCCTTCTCCCAATTTTAATAATAAAGAAGCAAATTTTAGATTATTTGAACGCATAATTTGATTTAAATTTAAAACTTTAAATAAATACCAAATATTAGAAAATTTAATTATTTCTTCTACTATAACATTTCTATAACCATGTTTTATTACTGGGAGAATTTGTCTAAAATTGCCTCCTAATACTATTAAGTTTCCGCCAAAAGGTATATTATTACGACATAAATCTTGTAAAGTTTGATTAACAATTTCTAAAGACTTTTTTGGTATCATAGAAGCTTCATCCACATTATGATATCAACTTCTCTTAATTTAATATACATAATTACATAATATATTATACATATAATATATATTGTAACGGGGTGGGTACTGGGGAATGTGAGGCCCCCGGTTAGGCCCAATCTGTCCCAACATACCAACCTAGGTGTACAGTCCCACGATGCGGCCGGGAATCACTTTGATTTCCGTGCAATGCCGTTCACAACGCCAAACATTTCATTTGGCTTTAGTGCTGTGTGTTGGGCCCTATGCCCAAAATTGCCAACTAGGGTATACGCCGGAGAGAGCGGTATTCGTGGCATAGGACTATGACCGGTAAAACGTTATCAACAATCGAGATATTATGTTAATCGGCGAAAAAGGGGCTGGGCGACTGAGAGAGCTTGGCCTCGGCACTACCTCTCTCTCTCACTTCAATGGTACTCTGCACGCTGACGTGGTGAGTGTTGGGGAGAAATAGCTCACACCCACATACAAAACACACCGACACTTTAGTTCTTTTTCTTATCTAAAAAGGTCGTACCGGCTTCGACACCGCGTTTCCTCACCGTACGCGCGCGAACTTGATATCTTAAGCTGGGCATGCACGATTCCCGCGCGTTCGTGCACGCACCGCGCTGTATCTCCTCTTTCGCGTTGCTCACGTGATCGGTAACTCGCTTACCGTTATAATATATACAGGGTGTCCTAAAAGTAATGGTACACCCAATAAATATTCCAGGTAAAAGCTTTTTTAAAAAAGGTGAAGGTCATTCCTTAAGTAACTTTTTATGACGAATCCAGTGGTGAACTTGGATTTGTCCTTCAACTTGTCATTCAAGGTCATTTTAAGGTCAACTTTGGTTTTTTAATGGGAACTCCTATTTTTGACAACAGCAATCGAAAGAGCGAGAAATTTTACGTCTAAACATGTACTCAGGTCATAGGTCAAGGTGACCTTGAACCTTCTGCTGAAGTTTATTAAGTTTTAGGTATGGATCGGCTCCGATCTGTACTTGTTTGACTTAGGGATATTAAAAAGGTCAAGGGAATTCTTGTAATAATGGTATTCAATGGTGACCTTGGTTTTGACCTAGCGTTAGACCCTGAAGGTCATTCGAGGGTTAATTTTTTTTTTAATGAAAACGGCTATTTTTCACAACATTGGATACCATTATTACAAGAATTCCCTTGACCTTTTTAATACCTCTAAGTCAAACAAGTACAGATCGGAGTCCATCCATCCATAAAACTTAATAACCTTCAGCAGAAGGTTCTAGGTCACCTTGACCTATGACCTGAGTACATGTTTAGACGTAAAATTTCTCGCTCTTTCGATTGCTGTTGTCAAAAATAGGAGTTCCCATTAAAAAAACAAAGTTGACCTTGAAATGACCTTGAATGACAAGTTGAAGGTCAAATCCAAGTTCACCACTGGATTCGTCATAAAAAGTTACTAAAGGAATAACCTTCACCTTTTTTAAAAAAGCTTTTACCTGGAATATTTATTGGGTGTATCGTTACTTTTAGAACACCCTATATATGGGTGATTCTCATCTAAAGTTCAAACTTAGGTAAGCAACGTATATCTCTTAATAATAACAGTTAAGGTAATATAAAAATGGTAATTTATTTGTTTTTTACAGCCATTAACTTACCTGCATAACATTTTTCAATATCGCATTATTTATTTATTTTTTAAATAAATTATTGTCAAAATGCAACGTCCCCTGGCTGTAAATTTTTTCCATGATTTTAAAGGTGCTATATATACGATTGTATCAACTTTTAATCAATGTACAAATGGCATAAGTTTGTAGTCCCCATATGCGCATTTCATAAAAAATTTTGTAGACGGTTCATTTTTATTTTCAGCTTATTACACGGATTTATGTGCTTCGGACATTTTTTCGTAAAACTAAAGACTTTTTTAAAATTAGATTAAAGTTAATCTTATTCTGCTTCAAATTAATTGCGTTTTCTTAGAAGTTGTTTATTTTAGTTGTTATTATAAAGTAGAATCAAAATATTAACGATAACATTATTAAATATAATAGTTATATCAAATGAAATATAAAGTATGGCCGCGTATACTTTTTATTGAAATTCCCATGACATGCTTTTTCTTTTAATGTAATAGTAGCTTCTTATTATATTATATGCGGTAATTTTATACTCATGTAGTAGTTTATTACGTGATTATTCCGAATTCTCTATTTTGTAGTAAAAGTCTGAAAAATAAAAATATTGTCATGTAATTCCCCTGGCATTTGAAATTCCCCTGTCACTCTCATTATAAATAATCTTTATTATTCTTTCCCTAAAAAATAACATAAAATTAATTACTTTGTAACTACTTAGATATAATTTTTTATATATAACTTTTTTTTGAATCCTGCATGCCCACGCTATATATACCTTCTATAACTTACAAGGGGAGTACATGACCTCCGGGAAACGGATCTCATCCTAACTTTGGTATGTCTTTTATAATATAAAAATATGAAGAAAGCCAAGTTATCTCTTGCCAATGGCCACTTTTACGGAAGTCATTCGACATCCAATAATAATAGCAGTAAAAAGTACTTCCAATTCGGTCGCTTATAACTCAGAAACAAATAAAGATAAACAATCGAACCAAAAACCAGAAGCAAGTTGAGTTCAAGTAGATACGGTTTGCAAAAAAAGAAGCTCAAATTGTTTAATTTGAAGCAAAGTTATCAAGAAAATAAGAAATTGAAGACTATTAGGCCAGAAGAAACAATAAATTTTTCATACTAAATTTTGGCTTAATAATCTTCAATTTCTTATTTTCTTGATAACTTTGCTTCAAATTAAGCAATTTGAGCTTTTTTTTTTAAACCGTATCTACTTGAACTCAACTTTCTTCTAGTTTTTGGTTCGATTGTTTATCTTTATTTGTTTCTGAGTTATAAGCGACCGAATTGGAAGTACTTTTTACTGTTATTATTATTGGATGTCGAATGACTTCCGTAAAAGTGGCCATTGGCAAGAGATAACTTGGCTTTCTTCATATTTTTATATTATAAAAGACATACCAAAGTTAGGATGAGATCCGTTTCCCGGAGGTCATGTACTTCCCTTGTTAGTACAAACATATTACATGTGATGGAAATGAAAAATTAAACTATTTTTTAAAATCTTAATCGACTGTCGAAATTTGAACTTTAGATGAGAATCACCCATATATATTTATATTATATAAATATTTCGTCGTCGCCGTGTCTAAGATTTCAGGATTCTAATATATAAAAACCTTTTTCGAAATTAAAAATAGGGGGTTGGCGCGCGAATCGCGCAGGGGGACAAGGCCACCCTAGTATATATATATGGGTGGTTCTCTGTGACATCGAAGATGAAAAAATAAATATTGCTATAACTGTGGGAATATGTTTTAGAGGTATCCAGTAGTTTTCCTGAATTTTTTCAGATTTTTTCCGGGCCATTATTTTAAGTTACAGAGAGTCTAAGTTGACATTTTAGCACTTTTTTGCATTATATGGCCATTTTCATGAATTCTTAGCTCCCAGGGGATGCATTTTTCACGAAAAACATAACTATGACTTTTTTTGTAAAATTATCCGAACTTTTCATTAAAAATACTTTTAAAGTCATAAATTTATGCTGGCACACTCTTGAAAGTCATTTAAACCTTAAATAGTGAAAATCAGCAATTCTGCTCCGGAGTCTGGTAACCTAATAATGTCTAAAAGATGTCTTTTTATAGTCAGAAACTGCCTAAAAATTTCCAGAGTGGGTCTAAATCATTAAGATCACTTATGGTCAAAACATCCGGGAAAAGTGCCCGAAATATAAATATAAATGTATATTTGTTGCCTTATAACGATGAATCTATTACCATGATCATTGCAAAAAAATTTATGCACTTACCTTGGAATGGTAGAAAAGTATCTCCACTTGTTTCAGTATCCATCTAATCCCCTGTAAGCTGCTAAAAATACAAATATTATTATACAATTATAAAAAATTATGTTTTAAACATTTATAATGCTGGATTTTTAGTTTTAAACCCTTACAAGAATTATAATACTAATCTGAAGGATTACTATAAAAGTATCAACATTATTATTATTATTATTCACCAATACATTGTTTGAATTTCACAAACTTGTCACTGTCACGTTATCATATTACTCATTATAATTTCAGATCCGATTTATTTATATATTTTTTGTATTAAATACCTATATTCAGTTATTGTAATAATGATGTTTATATATTTATAGTAATCCTTCAGATTAGTATTATAATTCTTGTAAGGGATGGAAAACTAAAAATCCCGCATTATAAATGTTTAAAAATTAATTTTTTACATTTGTATAATAATATTTGTATTTTTAGCAGCTTACAGGAGATTAGATGGATACTGAAACAACTGAAGATACTTTTCTACCACTCCAAAGTTAGTGCATGAATTTTTTTGCAATGATCATGCTAATAGATTCATCGTTATAAGGCAACAAATATACATTTATATTAATATTTCGGGCACTTTTCCCGGATATTTTAACCATAAGTAATCTTAATCATTCAGACCTACTCTGGAAATTTTTAGGCAGTTTCTGACTATAAAAAGACATCTTTTAGACAGTATTAGGATACCAGAGTCCGGAGCAGAATTGCTGATTTTCACTATTTAAGGTTTAAATGGCTTACAAGAGTGTGGCAGCATACATTTATGTCTTTAAAAGTATTTTTAATGAAAAGTTCGGAAATTTTACAACAAAAGTCATAGTTATGTTTTTAGTGAAAAATGCATCCCCTGGGAGCTAAAAATTCATGAAAATGGGCATATAATCCAAAAAAGTGCTAAAATGTCAACTTTGACTCTCTGTAACTTAAAATAATGGCCCAGAAAAAATCTGAAAAAATTCAGGAGAACTACTGGATACCTCTAAACATATTCCCACAGTTATAGCAATATTTATTTTTTTCATCTTCGATGTCACAGAGAACCACCCATATATTTTCAAGTTTTTCTTTTAAATAAAAACTGTTATTTATGTGTGATTTTGGGACTGCTATTGCTTGTTTTAGATTGTTATAAATTATTTTTGCTAGATAGTGTGTAGGACTGTATATTGTCGAATTTATTGTTCTGAGTGGACAATTATATTTCTGTATTTTTGGTAATCCATATGCTTTTGCTAATTTCGTATGAGTTTGGGTTAATTAATTTTTAGGGTATTCTTCTTTTAAAAATGTATTATCATTAAGGTTTTTTAGTATTGAATAAACATTTGACTGTAGTTTTTTTAACGGTGTCTTTTTTATCAGCATATATATATATTATTATCTAATAATAAGGAGTTCATTTTTTCTATATATTCAATTTTATTTAAACAAAGTGTTAGGTTGCCTTTGTCAACATGTGTAAAAAGTATGTTAGGGTTTTCTTTTAAAAAAGATTTAGTGTCACTCAGATTGTTTTTAAATTCTTGTTCATGATATGTTATGTATGGAGACTTTTTTGTTACCGATTTTATGTTATTTACAATGCTATCCCTAATTTCATTTTTAGTTTCTGTATTAGTTTCAATTTTATATAAGGTATATTCAACATTTTTAATCGTTGTTAGAAAATCATTATTTGTAAAATTTGCACTGCAATTAAATTTTGAACCGAGAGATGCTACCTTTATTACATTTTCAGGAATTGTACTTGATGATAAGTTTTTATCCATTGGTTTTGTCAAATCTTTGTCAAATCCGACTACAGCGACAATCAACTGTTTTACCCTCTTGACGCTTAGTGTACTATTTAAGCATTATGCATAATCCTATATGATACAAGACGATATATTACTATTAATACATATAACTTATTTAACTTTTAAAAAAAACTTATTTTCAATAGAAAATTTATGAAATAAATTTATATATATATATATATATATATATATATATGGGTGGTTCTCTGTGACATCGAAGATGAAAAAAATAAATATTGCTATAACTGTGGGAATATGTTTTAGAGGTATCCAGTGGTTCTCCTGAATTTTTTCAGATTTTTCCTGGGCCATTATTTTAAGTTACAGAGAGTCAAATTTGACATTTTAGCACTTTTTTGCATTATATGCCCATTTTCATGAATTTTTAGCTCCCAAATGATACATTTTTCACTAAAAACATAAGTATGACTTTTTTTGTAAAATTTTCCGAACTTTTCATTAAAAATACTTTTAAAGACATAAATGTATATTGTCACACTCTTGTAAGCCATTTAAACCTTAAATAGTGAAAATCAGCAATTCTGCTCCGGACTCTGGAAACCTAATACTGTCTAAAAGATGTCTTTTTATAGTCAGAAACTGCCTAAAAATTTCCAGAGTGGGTCTAAATCATTAAGATCACTTATGGTCAAAATATCCGGGAAAAGTGCCCGAAATATTATAAGAAATGTATATTTGTTGCCTTATAAAGATGAATCTAGTAGCATGATCATTGCAAAAAAATTTATGCACTTACCTTGGAATGGTAGAAAAGTATCTCCACTTGTTTCAGTATTCATCTAATCCCCTGTAAGCTGCTAAAAATACAAATATTATTATAAAATTATAAAAAATTATTTTTTAAACATTTATAATGCTGGATTTTTAGTTTTACATCCCTTACAAGAATTATAATACTAATCTGAAGGATTACTATAAAAGTATCAACATTATTATTATTATTATTCAGCAATACATTGTTTAGATTTCACAAACTTGTCACTGTCACGTTATCATATTATTCATTATAATTATATATCCGATTTATTAATATATCTTTAGTATTAAATACGAATATTCAGTTATTGTAATAATGATGTTTATATATTTATAGTAATCCTTCAGATTAGTATTATAATTCTTGTAAGGGCTGTAAAACTAAAACTCCAGCATTATAAATGTTTAAAAAATAATTTTTTATAATTTTATAATAATATTTGTATTTTTAGCAGCTTACAGGAGATTAGATGTATACTGAAACAAGTGGAGATACTTTTCTACCATTCCAAGGTAAGTGCATAAATTTTTTTGCAATGATCATGCTACTAGATTCATCGTTATAAGGCAACAAATATACATTTCTATTAATATTTCGGGCACTTTTCCTGGATATTTTGACCATAAGTGATCTTAATGATTTAGACCCACTCTGGAAATTTTTAGGCAGTTTCTGACTATAAAAAGACATCTTTTAGACAGTATTAGGTTACCAGAGTCCGGAGCAGAATTGCTGATTTTCACTATTTAAGGTTTAAATGGCTTACAAGAGAGTGACAGCATACATTTATGTCTTTAAAAGTATTTTTAATGAAAAGTTCGGAAAATTTTACAAAAAAAGTCATACTTATGTTTTTAGTGAAAAATGCATCCCCTGGGAGCTAAAAATTCATGAAAATGGGCATATAATGCAAAAAAGTGCTAAAATGTCAAATTTGACTCTCTGTAACTTAAAATAATGGCCCAGGAAAAATCTGAAAAAATTCAGGAGAACTACTGGATACCTCTAAAACATATTCCCACAGTTATAGCAATATTTATTTTTTTCATCTTCGATGTCACAGAGAACCACCTATATATATATATAATTTTAAATCGCTCCAAAATTTGAGAACAGGCTGGAAATATCTTCCAGAAGATAGAAAAAAAACTTTAGGTGTTAAAAATAATTTGCCTAAGAGTTATTCCATTATGAAAAATGGATTATTGGCCAAATCACTAATTTTCATGTATTTATGGCATAACTTACACAAGCGGTCTTGGTTAATAATCTAACCCAAGCCATTCGAAAGCTCTCGAAAAATTGATCTTTTGAGCGGTGATAGATCAAAATCGATTGTGGCGTGGTTGCCTTTTTTGATATTCAATATTTATATGATATTTTATGATATTCCGGGTGTCCTATCTCTTCGAGATTTTAAAATTAAGAATTGTAACCTAGGTAGATAAGTTCTAAAGATTATTTTAAACAAAAGTTGTTTGTAATGTTTTTTCAAAAAAAATCAATAGATATTGCGATAAATGGCTTTAAAAATAGCAGTTTTTCTAAAAAATTGAAAAATTTTCTTTTTTTATGGTCGAGTAACTCTTAGGTAAATTATTGACGTGTAATAGTCCATATATAGTATTTTTTATATGAAATAAATATATAATAAATAGTTTGATAATACTGCATTATATGAAGATTACAATAAAACACTAGTTCATTTATATTAGTACTTACTTATAATTAAAAAGGAGATAAAAAATTTAGATTTTTATTGCATTCAAATTTCAGTTCCTTTTGGGATTAAGCGCTGGTACTCACTTATTGTGTCCAGGAGTTGAGATGATTCCCGTCCAAGCTTTTAGAATCGAACCAGCCGATGATTCAAATGGAGTAATTACAGTTGATGGCGAGAAGGTAGACTATGGGCCTCTTCAGGGCGAGATTTTCTCGTCCCTTGCAACCGTCATGTGTCCTTGACCAGAATTGCAAATTTATGGGATCGATAATCTGTCACCAAATAAACAACTGAGTTTCGTGTATCCGAGCCAAACTATATAATTATTTCTTTATTTCTCTTTTATTTGTTGATTAATATGTAAGTTATTTGTGATAATCACAAGAGTTTTGGTTATCTGGTAAAAAAATTCGAAAATTATATTTACTATTGATTCGGTATTTTCATTATTATAAAATGGTAGATATATTACAAAGTTTAATATTGGAATATATACATTTTTTAATTAAATACACTTTGTCTCTTACAATAGGAAGTAAGGAGATACAATTTATCCGAAACCAATGTGAAATGAATAGATAATAAATAAATTGCTGATGTAATATTTATAAAATTTTTTTTATTATTATTTATTTACTATTAACTATTTAGTTCTTTTTATAGTTTATTTAATTACATGTTAAAATAATAATTAATTTATATAAATTATCCTACTTATCATTTTGATGAGTGAATTTTAAAAAATATCGTAATAAATTGATAATTATTATACAAGAATATAATTTTTATCACTCAGACAAAATTTTTTAAAGGAATATAGAAATTTATCGATCTTGCTGAGTTAACGTCTAATGACTCTAAGAACTCGAAGCTACTCGCTCGAAAAGGCACGACAATTCGATGTGTATCAATCTCGAGGACTTTATTCTTTCTTTCTTATGGTTAAATAACATTAATTTCGTAATTAGTATCCCATTTAAAATTTTTTTTCTTTTTCCTTTTGTTTTATGTCTGGTGGCTTGTGGACTTCATAATACTGTCCTCGAGATTGATACATGGCGAATTGTCGTGCCATTTCGAGCGAGCATCTTGGAGTTCTTAGAATTATTAGACGTTAACTTTGCGACGAGAGCCCTTGCTATAAGCAATACGCCGTGCTCTCGCGCTTAACATCTCGCGGAGTAAGCAGGATTAAGGGGCTGCTCCCCACTCCTATACCGACGAACGAGAGACACCTAGCGGCCGTCAACGGGTATATATACCGGCGCGCGGACCAGAACGGGCAGTCGGCTTGGCGCAGTGGCCCGAGCAGGAGCACTCCCTCTCTACCTCGGTTCACCAGGTTGAGAGCGCGATCCTCTCGGGGGCTGAGACAAGCTCGAGTCCTGACCGTACCCTCGGTTCTCCAGAGTACGTCAGTAATAACCCGACTCGGTTCTCCCACTGGTTCACCGTGGGCGAAACGAGGAAGGTGCTTGGCCCCGCGACCGCGTACGTGCCCCCGCGACACCGTAACCGCGAAAGCAATAGACGACTCTCCTCGGTTCACCAGGATAGTCGTCTACGAAACTTGCTCCTTTGGCTATCGGCGCACCATAGTGGAGGGAGGCAAGTCGACACCGTTGTACACACCTAGCCAGTTTCGTTTTAGCGTTTGGGTCGATAACCCTCTTGGTTCTCCAGAGGATTATCGACACCACCGAGATTCTCTGCCCTATCGACGATCGAGTCGCTCTCGTCGAGGGGTAACCGCGTCATTAGTATATTGTAACCTTGTATTCCGTATTAGTAATTATATTGCCTGGCTAGCATATCACACATATATTGTATATACACAGTCATAACACGCATGCGAATAGATTTATGTGACTAACGAGACTCTTCTTGTATTCATTTGTTGCAGAGACATAAGGACGAGCGGGTTGTAATTTAGTTAAGCGAATAATAAATACTCATTTAGAAATAAAAAGTGTTGGTCTTTACTTAACCCCACCCTGGTTTCCTTACTTGGCAAAATCCCTCGGTTACATGGCGCCCGAACAGTTTAGATAGAGTAGTTAGTCAATTTTTGTAAACAGATAGTAACCAAGATGGGCGTTTCTTGGATATATAAACTCAAGAAAGAAGAGCTGATCAATGAGGTTAAGAAGAATGAGTTAGATTGGGAAGGAACGGTAGCTGAACTACGAGAAAGGCTGGTCGTTTTTGTGCGCGCAAACCCGGATAAATTTACCGATAAGCCCGAAGATCCAGTCGACGGCGAAGAAGATAAACATATGTTATCGACCGAATTCGAAATACCAGTCTCAATGGCCGTCAGAACAATGGAGTCGATGAGAAAATGGAATTGTTTCTTCAGTGGTAAAGAGAGTTTATATGCATTTCTGGAACGAGTCGATGAATTACAGCGAGCATATCAGTTTACCGACAAACAAATGATGCAAGGAATTACAGAACTGTTACGAGGTGACGCGCTGCTGTGGTATCGAAATATCCAGGAAGAAGAATTAACGTGGCAGCGACTAGTAGAAAAGTTACGTTTATATTTCTTGTCACCAAGTGAACTGCGTAGTCTCGAAAAACAGATCAACGACCGTCATCAGAGGAATGGAGAAGCAATTCGTAACTACTTACTTGATGTCGTTACTCTCATGAGACGGCGAGGAGGATACGATCTAGAACGTCAACTGAACACATTGTATTATAATATGAGGTCGGAACTAAGACTGTACATCAAGCGAGGCGAAATTAAGTCTATTGATGACTTCGTTCAACAAGTGGAAGAAATAGAAGAAAGTCTCCGTGAGACAAAAGTACAAACGGGAGAAATAAAATTTCATCCGAGACAGAATACTCCAGGGTCTACAATGACTGTCACACAGACCTATAATAGGAAGGAATGCTGCTGGCGCTGTAAGCAAAGAGGCCACGACAGATTTAATTGTAGAAATCAATCAAAGAAATTCTGCTCTTACTGCGGAAGAGATGACATTTTAACTCGTGATTGTAAGTGTCCGAAACCGGGAAACGGAGAGCGGGCCGGCTCGACCAACAAGAACAGCCGGCCCTCGGAAAGGAAAATCGATACTATGTCCAGGCCAGAATAGGAAATATTAGATGCACTGCATTAGTCGACACCGGAGCAATAAATTCATTTATAAGTAAACGCATGGTCAAGAATTGTGAGTTGGCGGAATGGAAGATTACACCCGAAGAAAGCACAGCTAGTTTGGCGGATGGTACAGAAATCGTACTTACCGGAAATATCACCGGAGAATTGGAAATTTCAAACCGTCAATTAAAACACAATTTCTATATCATGGAAAGCCTGGGACCAGATATTTTACTAGGAATGGACATTTTAAAAAAGTTACAAATGAAAATCATGTTTAACGGGGTAGAGTTACAAACTAGAAATGCTGAAAGAAATTCGATTTACGAAGTCATGGTGAGAAATGGGCTATCGGAGATATCAAGAGAGGACATTGCGAAATTACAGGCTCTTATAGAAGAGGAAAAAAAGGAATTTGAGAAAATTAAAGGAACAACGCCTCTCATTAAACACGAGATCCGGTTGAATAAACAGACACCAATAAAACAACGTTACAGACCGTGTAATCCAGAGAAATTAAAAGTGATGAATCTTGAAGTAGATAAAATGATTGAGGAAGGGGTAATAAGACCGTCCAACAGTCCATGGAATTCAGCCGTGGTAATCACCAAGAAATCGAACGGCAAATGGCGGTTTTGTATCGATTTCCGAAAAGTAAATGAAGTATCAGAAAAGGATGCATACCCCATACCCCAAGTAAATGCTACTTTGGATAAATTACGAGGGGCAAAAGTTATTTCAACGATTGATTTGAAGAATGGCTACTGGCAGGTTCCTCTAGAAGATAAGAGTTGCGAAATTACGGCATTTACAGTTCCAGGGCGTGGTTTGTTCGAGTTTATAACTATGCCTTTCGGGTTGCACGCAGCACCAGCTACGTTCCAGAGACTTTTGGATCGAATTATAACGCCAGATTTGGCCCCGAATGTATTCGCATACCTTGATGACATTGTGATTATATCAGAAACTTTTGAGGAGCATATCCAAATTTTAAGAAACGTATTAGACAGGTTAAAAAGAGCTAATTTAAGCCCCAATTGGGAGAAATGTCACTTTGGTAAGAATAGATTAACATATCTCGGTCATGTCATCGATAAAGAAGGTTTACATACAGACCCACAGAGGGTAGCAGCCGTGCAAACACTGGAACCACCTAAAAATGTGAAACAGCTAAGAAGATTTCTCGGCATGGTATCATGGTATCGCCGTTTTATAAAAGATGCATCAACAATTTGTGCACCGTTGAATAAGTTATTAAGAAAAGCAGAAAGATGGAAATGGAACGAACAACATCAAGAAGCATTTGAAAAATTAAAAGTAAAAATGACGGAAACACCGATTCTCGCATGCCCGGATTGGGCAGTGACGTTTAAGCTGCAGACTGACGCGAGCAAAGAAGGACTGGGCGCTGTCTTAACACAAGGTGATAAAGAAGAAGAAAGAGTAATTGCGTATGCAAGCAGATCCCTGAATAGAGCAGAACGAAACTACTCTGCTACGGAATTGGAATGTCTAGCAGTAAAGTGGGGAATATGGAAAATGCGCGATTATCTTGAAGGATATCACTTCAAGGTGATAACCGACCACCAGTCTTTGAAATGGCTCGACAAAATAGAAAATCCGTCAGGAAGATTAGCCCGATGGGCAATGGAATTAAGCCAATGGGACTACGAGATAAGTTATCGAAGAGGTCCAGACAATGTGGTTGCAGATGCGTTATCACGTCAACCAATCCAAGTATACACCGTAAATCAAGTGATAAAATGTAAATGGTATAACGATATGATGGATAAAGTAAGGAAAGATCCGGATGGTAACCCAGAGTACTGTATTACCGGTGGTCGGTTATACCGACACATTTTACACACACTCGATTTTAATGAGTATGATCAAATAGAAGAATGGAAATTATGTATACCAAAGGAAGAACGAATCCGTGTACTAAAGGAATGTCACGACGCACCGGTATCTGGACATCTGGGAATAGCAAAGACACTTTCCCAAATGGCTCGATTATACTACTGGCCGGGAATGTTACGAGATGGGACGAAGTATGTGCGAGCGTGCGATAGCTGTCAAAAACACAAGGTTCAACAACAAGCCCCTCCAGGAAAAATGCACGCAACAAAAGTAGATCAGCCATGGGAAATGGTATCGGTGGACCTAATAGGGCCGCTACCGAGATCAACAGATGGTAATGTACAACTGTTGGTAATGCAGGACAGATTTACCAAGTGGGTAGAGTTGCGCCCTCTACGTAAAGCAACATCCGAATCGGTAACAAAAGCTCTAGAAGAGCAGATAATATTACGATATGGTTGTCCGCGTACGGTGGTAAGTGATAATGGTCGGCAATTCATTGGTAAAGAATGGAAGAAATTATTACAAGATTGCAATATCAAAACGAGATATACACCACCGTATACGCCACAATGCAATCCGGTAGAAAGGACAAACAGAGTGATTAAGACAATGATTCGACAATACATCACGGATTCGCAGAAGACCTGGGATCGACATATAGCGGAGATAGCATTTGCATATAATACCGCACCAAGTGATGCTACTGGATATTCACCCGCATATCTGAATTACGGTCGCGAACTAAACCCACCAGGCAGCCTGAGCCAGGAAGTGGGAGGTTCATTACCAATGGAGGTAGGAACCCGCCGTAAACGCCAGCAAAACGCAATTGAACTCGCGCGTATTTTGTTGGCACGCAGCTTCGACAAACAACGACATAGTTATGATTTACGTCGTCGTAAATGGAGTCCAACAATAGGAGAACAAGTATTATATAAAATACATAAACTCTCAAATAAAGCGAAAAATTATAATGCCGGATTGGATAAGAAGTCAGAAGGCCCGTACCGTGTAACAAAGAAAATATCACCAGTAATATTCGACTTAGAGGACGGAAACGGTAGAAAAATAAAGCACGTTCATATACGAGATCTAAGGACGTACATAACTCAAGCGGACTAGTCGGAAATAACAATCCACGCGAGAGACCGATAATGTCAACAATAACATCAGGAGACGTCCTACAATACATTAGCGGTTTGCTAGCGCCTCGCAGGAAAGTTAAAAGAAATTAGTTACGTTCGAAATGTCGTTCGAAGAGGTAGTCCTCGAGACGGAGCGAGCAGTGGCAGCGATCCAGGCAGAAATGGAGAAGGAAGGGTGGATAGTGCCGGAGTGGCCGGAAAAGGACGAGGAAAAGGAAACACCAGGAAAGGAGAAGGTGGAAGGAGAGAAAGACTGGGAGTATATTCCAGGACCGGTACCCCCGCAGACACCGACCTACCAGCCAACACCTTTGGAGGTCCTGACCAAACGGGTCTATCCGCGGACGAAAATAATCACACCGGCAAAGAAACTGCCAAAGGCGCAGGTGACGAGGAATGTGCGGACGTCAGTCATCAAGCCGCCACGAGCAAGGAAGACCAGGCCTAAGGTAGGAAAGGAGAGGCCTCGCATCAAGCTGGTGGAAGACGTGACAGGAGAGGCATGGGCACTAAAATTAGCCGCGCTGCGCCGTAAAGTGGCCAGCAGAGAAACGGAGAAGGAGAGAGGATCTAAACCGGTAAAAAGACCGGTCCGGCCGACGCGGAAGACGGTGATCGTAGAGCCACCGGGATTACGATCAACTGCCTCAGCACCAGCAGAGCCACCAACCACACCACCGGTTAAAAAACAGCCAATAACATCGGCTCCAACTCCGCCAGGAACACCGGCAATAGTAGCGGCGACACCACCAACACCAAGGACACAATGGTCAACACAGTCCACTCCCACATCGGAGGTGACTCCACCAACCCCACCACTGACCCCAGTACAGCAGGAAATAAAGCCGGCAACAACATCAGCTGAGCAGGCAGATAAGCGACCAACAGTCAGGGTGGAGATTCCGGATGGACCGGTAGTAGAAGTACCGATAGGAAGGAGGGTGCATCGAGTCGAGAGTGGCGGTCAACGATGGGCGATTCGTCTGGATGCGGTGGGAGTGGTGAAGACGATAAATAAATATAGTGAGTATTACCTGTTACCGTACACCGATTAAAGAAACTGTTATCGGCCGTAAGACAGTTTTCTTAGTTACCGATTGAAACGTTCATTACCCCCGGGATACCGATTTGTGATAAGAGCGAAACGATCTTTCACTCTCCGAAATAGGAGGGGAATGCGACGAGAGCCCTTGCTATAAGCAATACACCGTGCTCTCGCGCTTAACATCTCGCGGAGTAAGCAGAATTAAGGGGCTGCTCCCCACTCCTATACCGACGAACGAGAGACACCTAGCGGCCGTCAACGGGTATATATACCGGCGCGCGGACCAGAACGGGCAGTCGGCTTGGCGCAGTGGCCCGAGCAGGAGCACTCCCTCTCTACCTCGGTTCACCAGGTTGAGAGCGCGATCCTCTCGGGGGCTGAGACAAGCTCGAGTCCTGACCGTACCCTCGGTTCTCCAGAGTACGTCAGTAATAACCCGACTCGGTTCTCCCACTGGTTCACCGTGGGCGAAACGAGGAAGGTGCTTGGCCCCGCGACCGCGTACGTGCCCCCGCGACACCGTAACCGCGAAAGCAATAGACGACTCTCCTCGGTTCACCAGGATAGTCGTCTGCGAAACTTGCTCCTTTGGCTATCGGCGCACCATAGTGGAGGGAGGCAAGTCGACACCGTTGTACACACCTAGCCAGTTTCGTTTTAGCGTTTGGGTCGATAACCCTCTTGGTTCTCCAGAGGATTATCGACACCACCGAGATTCTCTGCCCTATCGACGATCGAGTCGCTCATTAGTATAACCGCGTCATTAGTATATTGTAACCTTGTATTCCGTATTAGTAATTATATTGCCTGGCTAGCATATCACACATATATTGTATATACACAGTCATAACACGCATGCGAATAGATTTATGTGACTAACGAGACTCTTCTTGTATTCATTTGTTGCAGAGACATAAGGACGAGCGGGTTATAATTTAGTTAAGCGAATAATAAATACTCATTTAGAAATAAAAAGTGTTGGTCTTTACTTAACCCCACCCTGGTTTCCTTACTTGGCCAAATCCCTCGGTTACAACTTAAAGATAAATATTATAATATATTGCCCAACTCTTTAATATTACGTAAGACTGTTAACTATAAGAAACTATTGATACTATTATATAGGACTATTCAAAGAACTGATCAACTCGCTCACGATTACATTACCCCTTATGTAAAGAAAAACTAGACGAATATAGATAAATTTTTTTTCTTGACTTTCTGATGGAATGGTTATTTTTGTGCCCGAACGCTTATTTATTTACGAAAGACTTCTGCGGTGATAAGTATGTACACTCTTATCTGTTTAGTTAGTTATTTCAATCAAATACAATTTTTGTCAGATTTAATTTAATATTTTAATTAATAATAAGGTAATCTGACTTCCATGGCGTTTATCGGAAACCGAGAAACGGTTTGTAATTAAAGGAAATTTTACTCAAAAGGATAAATTAAAGGAAAAGTAAAGATGGTATTTTATTATTTGATATTGTTAGAGACGGTCTCAGTATATTGAAGTATATATATCAGTTGCAAGTAAAGCAATATTGCTTTGCTCCTGCAGAAAAAATAAAAATGGTAAATGTTCCAATAGTAGGCTACCTAAGTAGTGAAATCATATTACTTGAAATATTGTATGTAATTATGTATAAAAAGTAAATAATGTTTATTTAATGAAAAATCTTATTATAAACAATATAATATATTAATTTAATATGATAAATGAATAATGTATTGATTGTCAATGTAATTTAGAAAATGATAACTGTCACAAATTATTAATAAACTAAATCAAACGTAACTTAGCTAACTTGTAGATATTTTTAAGGACTATAAATAAGTAATCTGGTAAATGTATTAGTAAATAACCATAAAAAATTGTTACCAGTAGAGAACCATTCATTAAATTATATGAAACATAAATTTTTTTATACTAGCTGAAGACTTAGAGATAAATTATCTTATTTAATTACAAGTAAATGTCCAATCTGTATAAGTAATTCATATTTAGTTCTCTCTCCCCACATAGTGGCTGCGTATAACAGTCTGGATCTAAGAACAGCATTATACAGCCATTTAGTAGTGGTTGGTTTTAGTACCCAATTTATTCCAATGGGCCTCCAGAGCTGCCAGAGACCATTGATGAACTTGCGACTCTCATTGTCAAGGAGTTTCGTACATGACAATTTGCTGTCAAAAATAACTATCTTAAGAAAATAGCCGTGACGTATTAGCTTATAGATAGTAAACCACTTATAATTTTTGGTGAAGATCACTACCTCAGTTTTCTGGGTATATTAAGCTGGAATTGCCATATAAGCATAATTAAAGAAAAACTAAACAGTAATTTTTAACTACTTTTCTGCTAATTTATTGCCAACTCCAATAATTTATAGCCGTGTCCCATGTCATTTTAACACCTAGCTATGCCAGCTTAAATCTTAAGCTAGCAAAATCTTATATAGCTGGAGATCTAACTGAGCTACAAAACCGTGTTACGGCTCAAAATTTTTAGCTTGAGGAGTACTTTAAGCTACACTGAAGCGGAATATCTGAATTTCAAAATTGATCCCGCTACAACCCTTAAAGTGTTATAAATACGTGGAAAACGCACTATATTGTAAAAGTTTTGTACATTACCTTAGATACTGCTAAAAGACGGTAAAATACAATTTATTACCGAGTGAGATTATTTTTAACCCCTAACTATCCCGAATTAGCCCTTACATTGTGCTAACTAAAGTGTTAAGTTCATTGGCTAGGGGTGTTAGCTATTATTATGGATGTTGTTTAAAGTAGGCTAGTTATGTATAAGATGTGCTCCGAGATGTGTAAGTTTTGCTTTATAACATCGTAAGTTTGCATTTGAGAGAAAAAATCATTGCTATCGAATTGGCTGCTTATAAAATTATCTACAATTCTTCAAATTATCTACAATATGGCTAAATTTACTGCAAATTTAAGTTTCGTTTTTTTTTCTGTCACATACTTGGACATGTCATCTATAATATGGAATTATTTTATTATTTAACTAACCATATAACCTCAGTCCCTAACGCTCCCTCGATTTAATTACGTTTTTGTGGGTAAATATCAATTATAAATGGTTGTACTTAAATTTATTTTTTAATACGCAGGTTCCGCAAAAAAATTTGTTAGAATTGTTCTAAGAAAGTGAAAAGTCGTTTCCGAAGTAATTTTTCATGTAGAATCCGAATCCGGGGTCCGAATAGCTTTATCACGTCAGGATTTTAAGATATCCTAACCTAAAAGTGCAAATATCGCGATTTTTAGCTCTATTTGAGGTTATGTAGCATCATCATATTCTTTATTCTCAAAAAACAACTAATGGTACCTTAACGTGTAAGTCTTGTTCTTTCAAATGCCGTTGAGTTTGCTCAAATGGCTTATTTCTGCATTGACATATTTCATTTTAAATTTTTCGAGTTTCGTCAATTTCGGTATTCTCAAAATTCACATGATTCTGTAGTCTTTGACGTCCAAATTCAATACTTATGTTCAATTTTTCTTTTGACATTTGTATCACATTATTTTGCGACAAAAGGTTCTTTAAAACTAAAATTTAATGTACATCAAGTTTAACGACCCAAAACTAAGTCCTAAGTACTTTGAAGGGGGTGAAAAGGGGGCGAAAAATGCTGAAATTGATCAAAAAGTATTTCACTTTTTGACTTTCCACGTACTTTTTGGCGTAGTTTAATATAAATGGACTTTTAAGAGTAAGGAGACGATATACTCTACATAGAATTTAGAACTTCTAGTTTCAGCACCCAAACTGACCCCTTAGTACTTTGAACGGTGTGAAAAGGGGGTAAAAATCGCTAAAAACGGTCTACAATTATTCTTACTCCAAATCAGCAAACCTTACACCCAAGTATGCCAAATCACGTATTCCAAACTCCAAATCCACAATCAGAAATCCAGGAATACTAATCACTTAATTAACATGAGTCCCATTATCTCTTGCAAAATGTAATAAGCTTACTTTTAGCGCTACCCATAAACAACGGACGTACTAAGGATTGTTTCCTTTGGGTTGCTTGATTAAAGTGAGTCCCCTTGCATCTCACGTACCGGAGTGCTTGATTAATGTGAGTTTCCTCGCCTCTCACGAACCAGAATGCTTATTTAACGTCAGTTCCCTTACCTCTCACTATATTCATCCTTATGAAATCTTTTTTTCTTATCTTCTAAATTTCTCGTGTTAGATCGTCTTTTATGTTGGACATGTCGCTCATCACGTTGAAGAAACCAAAAGTAGTTTGTCAACATTGATGGTGTCCACTTTCCCTGATACCGTCGTTCCATTTCTTTTACATTCTGATGAAAACACTCTCCTTGTTCCTCGCTTTCATCACCTAAATTTTCTGGGAACCAATTTGAGTTTGAATGCAAATAGTGTAATTTAATGCTCATGTTACAACCTAACTTTTTGAAGTTTTCAAGCATATCTTTGACTAATTTCTTATATTCATTTTCTTTATTGCCTAAAAATCCCTTCACAACTTGTATGAAGCTGGTCCAAGCATTTTTTTCAACGGAAGTCAGTACATTTTCAAAGTCAGTTGTTTTCATAATTGGCGTATTTATGGTCCAACAAATATACCTTCTTTTATTTTCGCATCAGTCAAACTGGCAAATTTATCTATAAGGTACTTAAGACCACTGGTTCGTGAGAGGTGAGGGGACTCACATTAATCAAGCACTCCGGTACGTGAGATGCAAGGGGACTCACTTTAATCAAGCAACCCAAAGGAAACAATCCTTAGTACGTCCGTTGTTTATGGGTAGCGCTAAAAGTAAGCTTATTACATTTTGCAAGAGATAATGGGACTCATGTTAATTAAGTGATTAGTATTCCTGGATTTCTGATTGTGGATTTGGAGTTTGGAATACGTGATTTGGCATACTTGGGTGTAAGGTTTGCTGATTTGGAGTAAGAATAATTGTAGACCGTATTTAGCGATTTTTACCCCCTTTTCACACCGTTCAAAGTACTAAGGGGTCAGTTTGGGTGCTGAAACTAGAAGTTCTAAATTCTATGTAGAGTATATCGTCTCCTTACTCTTAAAAGTCCATTTATATTAAACTACGCCAAAAAGTACGTGGATTGTCAAAAAGTGAAATACTTTTCGATCAATTTCAGCATTTTTCGCCCCCTTTTCACCCCCTTCAAAGTACTTAGGACTTAGTTTTGGGTCGTAAAACTTGATGTACACTTTCTTAAAACTTATAAATTAAAAATATTAGTATTACCAATTCTGTTCATATGTATATTTTTGAAATATATTATTTTTTGAACTTTTTATAATGTCAATAATATATTTCAAATGATCGTCACAATATGTGACGAGAGACGCGTCATAATCCGTTGATACCCTTCTTGCGCGATAGCTCAGCGCAATAAATACGTTTGTGTTATTCTTGTGCGATAACTCAGCGCAATAATTATACCTACTGTAATGTAATTGTAATGTCATGTAACGTCATTTTTTACTAACAGCAGAAGAAATATTTATTAAGGGGGTGCCATAGTGAAAAACTATCGACGAAGCGTCAGTAATGTAGTATGCTGTAATCTACTAGTAGCGCCATCATCCGTTGAAACATTATATTAACCTATAACCTCACAGTAGATGGCAAAAATAGTGCATTCCAGCTATAATATTCATATAACACAAAACCATTAATTCACTTAAGGGGATGTCGTACCCGACAAAAAATTGTTGTGCAGGTCCGCGCTTTCTGTTTTATCGATACCCTATATAAAACTAACTTAACAGAAATCATATGTGGCGCCCTCTGTATTATATACTAATACATATTTAGTTGCATGCCCACAGATGGCGCTAACAAGCGTTAACGTAATATAAGATATAGAACACAACGCTAGTAAAAGTAATTACAAAATTGATTGTAAAAAAATAAAAATTACTGTAAAAGTAAATGAACAGTATACTGCAAAACTTATAAACGTATCTAATTGGTTTATCCGATTGGAATGGACTGGAGAAATGGCAAATTATATTTAAAAAATTATTTTTATATTATACATGTGTAATATTAATTCTAGAAATTAAAGTAATAGCATGTATGTAATAACTCTGCACTTTGCGTACACTTTATTTGTACTGTATTACTGTATTTGTACTTTATGGTAACGTGTACTGTACGTACACTTTATGAATTGTGTACTGTACGTATACTTTATGGTAACGTGTACTGTACGTACACTTTATGGTAACGTGTACTGTACGTACAGTTTATGGTAACGTGTACTGTACGTACACTTTATGGTAACGTGTACTGCACGTACACCTTATGGTAACCAAATGTCAGTCGGTATTGTACTTTTCAAATTTTCACTTTGATTTGTATTGCAATTTATTTGTAAATTTTGATTTATAATTAATTATAACAAAAGTTACGCATATTCATCTACTAAAATTACAATTTTCTTATCAGTGTTACGTGCATTATAATTTTCAATAAACTTAAAAAATGATCTATTATTGTATATAATTAAATTTTTAATCCAGTTCAATTTTCATTACCGCCGTTTAACTCATATACTTTGTAGAGTTTTAGTACCCTTCATTCCTGATTAAAAAATATGTACCATTACTTTAACTTAATAAGATTTTCATAATAATAAACTTTCTGAATGGTACTAGCGTCTGCTTTTTAAAATTAAGTTTAAATTGTTAAAGTTTTCTACAACTTATAATATTAATAAAGTAAGTATTTCTGAATAATCTCCATAATTTTATCAACTAATTAGTATGTTTAAATGAATTTTTTAATCACTACTAAATTAAGCAATGAGCCAAACGGTTATTGGTAAACAACAAGTAAACCTACTTCTATGGAGAACATTGATGGAGGGACACATGTGATTTTATCTTTATATACAATTTTGATTGTTTCATTAAGTTTATTTATGTTAACTTTTATGCACTATAATTAATGCACATGTAGATTATAAAATGGATATTTACTATGATACTGTTGAACAACTAATAATATATAATACATGGTTAATACCTAACCTAATGGAATTAGTAGGAGGTGCGTGTAATCGTCGAGACGAACTGTGCACGCACCTTCTAGAGGAAACCGTCGTCTGCTAGTTCCTAATAAGCTCAATCGAGATATGGCTATTAATACAAAATAGTTTTCTATATACATTTTGTGACGATCACGCAGGGTATTAGGGCATGGCGACAAGGACGAAATAAACGATTGATAAAAATAGTAATAATTTATTATAATAATAGATAAAGGGTTTTGGACGCCAGCCGCGTATAATTTTGGCGAAATTATAAAACGAGATGGGATGCATACTTACAAAAGAAGGAATAAATGCACTGCACTTATAACGAAGGCGTGCATCCACCTTGACAGTATAAAGGAGCATATCTTGGGTTGACGCTTGAAATGTTGCTTTCCTGACACACACACATACGAGGTAGTCCGCCACGGGAAAATGAAGGACGATAGCAATCATATTGCCAACGCGACGCCAACGTTGCCGCGACGGCGTACTGAAGAGCTCTCACGAGCTTCGACAGGCTCGTTCACTGCTTCGCTGGACGGGCCCGCCGTGCGCGCGCAACTTGCGTCGAACGGTCCGTCGACCGCCGTCGTCCAGCGCGCATCGTAATGTGAGTCTTCGCGGTCATGCGGATATAGCCTCATTTATTGTACAAGGTTTTAAATTTATTTTATAACAATGTTTTTGTAGCTGAATAGAAAACTATTTGTTTTAAAAAAATGAACGTCTTTTTCTCGGCAGGCTTCAGCGGTTATTAAAAACTACTCCCGAAGAACCTGCGAGTGATAGAGAACACACTCGGCGCGTCGTTCAGATTGTCTCGCCTCGCAGATATCCATAGAGAACTAAAAAGCAAACACATAATATATTATAACAAATTTTATATTTTTTTATAGCAGTGTTTGTGTAGGTAAACCGAAAATTATTTTTAGTCATATATACACAAAAAATACTTTTTCTCGGGTGGCTGCTTTTTAGTTCTTGATCGATATCTACGAGGCGAGACAATCTGAACGACGCGCCGAGAGTGTCTCGCCTCGTAGATATCCACCGATATGTTATAAGAAAACACATAATATATTGTAACAAATTTTATATTTTTTTATAGCAGTGTTTGTGTAGGTAAACCGAAAATTATTTTTAGTCATATATACACAGTAATACTATTTCTTGGAAGACTTCAGCGATTGATTATTGTCGCGTAGAACCTTCGAGGCGAGACACGCTCGGCGCGTCGCTGAGATTGTCTCGCCTCGCAGGTATCCGTCGAATAGCTATTAAATTATTACTAATTACTGCACAATGCTATGGAGTCGTATCGATTTTTATTTTCTTACTATCATTTTGTCCTTATTGACATTTTGAAATTTTCGGTTACTATATAGCCAAAGTTAAACTATCCGAAATTACATAAAAAACCAACAAAATACGTATTTCAAATAAAAGTGATAAAGTGGCAGCACATTCTTTTTTAGAACTGACGCATAACGGGGAAACGTTTATTTCCATCCCTAATATGTGATACAAGCTTTCTACCGTCCTAGTATTCATCGTATTTTTCTTTTAATTTTTTGTCGTGCACTTTTTTCTGCTTTTTTAATATTCCAACTTTTACCAATATCGTGAACTTATATATGTGCACCGCATATCTTAGGACATAGTCCAGTTTTTACTATATTAAATTAAATTGTTGTTGCCTGTGGACAAAGAGCGGTTATGTTTCAACTCGAATTTTTTAAATTTAACAATATTTTATCATAAATTCAACTTTTGTACTTGTTATACACTTAAAATGTATATTAAAAATATGCCTCTAATCTATTTTCTAGCTGTCATTGTGTTAAATAATTGGAATTAAACAAGTAGTGCACCCAACATTCAGTGTCAACATAGTACAATGTATTTGAAAGTACGATGTGCGTGCGGTAAACGGCCCGATCGTGCACGGACCTCCTATAGAATCCGTCGCCTATTCCACCACGAATGAAATAAGACATAGCTGGAAACGCTTAGCATTGCCACCTACTGGTGGATTTTCAAACTACGTAGCTAAACTTTTTCTTACTCTTCGGTCTGCTAAATTGCACATTTTTAGAAGGAATGAATATCTTTTTTATTTTTCAATCGATTATGTATTCCTCTAGTTTTTACTGAAAAATGATTCTAAGATAATGTAAAATGTTGCCTCTACTTTGTTTCTTGATGCTTGTAATTGCAATCTATATTTATTTCCATCACAAATATCTAGTACCAGCTTCACAACGTCTTTGTATCAGTCGTATTTTTCAAATTATTTCTTCGTCGTGCACTATTGACTGTTTTTTTTAGTGTTCCAACATTTATCAATATCGTGAAATAGTGCGTCTGCACTGTATTTGTTAGAAATCTTTCCAGTTTTTACAAAAATCAATTAAATCGTTGTTGCCTGTTAAGTAAAAGAGGTTATGTTTGAGATCGTATTTTTCAAATTATAAGCACATTTTAGCACAATTCAAACATTTGTACTTATAATTTATTTAATATATGTATTACAAATATGCCTCCACTGCGTTTATAGGTTATCATTGTATTAGATAATAGTAATAGGATAAATAGTGCGTGTAATATACAGGTGTCGGCATAGTAGGATTTAATTCAGGTATGGCATCCCCTTAATTGCTTATTGCATTATCATACCATATGCAGACGATACAGGAATTTTTTAATCAGACATTTTACAATAGTCATTTTTACAGCATATTCTATACATTTTCCATGCAACCGATTTCTGCATTTTGATGACGATGCAGGAATTTTGAAACCACAATTATTACAATAATCAATTTAACAACTATTGCTGTACACAATTCTATGCGATCGCTTCCTGCATTTTGTTAGGCAGACGATGCACCAATTGTTACCAAATATTTTTACAATAACCGTTTTGGCAACTACTGCTATACATTTTCCATGCAACCGATTTCTGCATTTTGATACGTAGATGATGCAGGAATTTTGAAACCACAATTATTACAATAATCAATTTAACAACTATTGCTATACACAAATCTATGAGATCGCTTTCTGCATTTTGATACGTAGATGATGCAGGAATTTTGAAACCACAATTATTACAATAATCAATTTAACAACTATTGCTATACACAATTATACGCGATAGTTTTCTGCATTTTGATACGTAGATGATGCAGGAATTTTGGAACCAAAATTATTACAATATTCAATTTAACAACTATTGCTATACACAATTATACGCGATAGTTTTCTGCATTTTGATACGTAGATGATGCAGGAATTTTGGAACCAAAATTATTACAATAATCAGGTTAACAAATATTACTATACATGATTCTATGCGATCGTTTACTGCATTTTGATACGCAGGCGATGCACGAATTGTTACCAAATATTTTTACAATAACCGTTTTGGCAACTACTGCTATACATTTTCATGCATTCGTTTTCTGCATTTCAATACACTGACGATGCAGGAATTTTGAAACCAAAATTATTACATTAATCAATTTAACAAAGATTACTATACACAAGTCTAAGCGATCGTTTTCAGCACTTTGTTACGCAGATGATGCAGGAATTTTGAAACCACAATTATTACAATAATCAATTTAACAACTATTGCTATACACAAATCTATGAGATCGCTTTCTGCATTTTGCTACGCAGACCATGCAGGCATTTTGAAGCCAAAATTATTCCAATAATCAATTTAACAACTATTGCTGTACACAATTCTATGCGATCGCTTCCTGCATTTTGTTAGGCAGACGATGCACCAATTGTTACCAAATAATTTTACAATAAACGTTTTGCCAACTACTGCTATAAATATTTCATGCAATCGCTTTCTGCATTTTGATACACAGACGATGCACGACTTGTAACCAAAAAATTTTACAATAATCGTTTTGGCAACTACTGCTATACATTTTCCATGCAACCCTTTTCTGCATTTTGATACGGAGACGATGCCGGAATTTTGAAACCAAAATTATTACTATAATCAATTTCACAAATATTACAATACACAATTTTATGCTATCGTTTTCAGCATTTTGTTACGCAGACGATGCAGGAATTTTGAAACCAAAATTATTACAATATTCAATTTAACAACTATTGCTATACACAATTATACGCGATAGTTTTCTGCATTTTGATACGCAGACGATGCAGGAATTTTGAAACCAAAATTATTACAATAATCAATTTAACAACTATTGCTATACACAATTCAATGCGATCGCTTTCTGCATTTTGATACACAGACGATGCACGACTTGTTACCAAAAAATTTTACAATAATCGTTTAGGCAACTACTGCTATACATTTTTCATGCAATCGTTGTCTGCATTTTTAAACGCAGACAATGCAGGAATTTAGAAACTAAAATTATAACAATAATCAATTTAACAACTATTACTATACACAATCCTATGCCATCGGATACTGCATTTTGATACGCAGACGATGCAGGAATTGTGAAACCAATATTATTAAAATAATCAACTTAACAACTATTGCTATACACAATCCTATGAGATCGTTTTCTGCATTTTGTTAGGCAGACGATGCACGAATTATTAACAAGTAATTTTACAATAATTGTTTTGGCAACTACTGCTATACATTTTTCATGCATTCGTTTTCTGCATTTCGATACACTGACGATGCAGGAATTTTGAAAGCAAATTTATTACATTAATCAATTTCACAAATATTATTTGTGACAAGGTGGATTTAATCCACTTGTCATAGATTTCAGCTATACCGACACGCTAGGTGGCGCGTGTTCGGTAACATATAAGAGCGATAAGAAGCGCTACGACCAATTGCGGGCGTAGCGCAGTGGTAGCGTGAACGCCTTCGGATCCGAAGGGGCTCGGGTTCAAGACCCGACGCCCGTTCCTTTTTTTAATTTGTAGCAAATGAGTCTCATTGTTACATGGCGCCCAACGATAAAGATCCACATGTAAATAGTCCCCAAAAAGCAATTTTAACCTTTCCCGCAGCAAAGCAAAAGCAAAAGCATAGCAGTGCAAGCAAGCAGCAAGTCCTGTACCTCCTCCTCAGCCTTACAATGCGTCTCGATGTCTTTACAGACGATGAGGTCTGGAAGACACTCGACGTTTAGGTGGGGGGGAATGTGACAAGGTGGATTTAATCCACTTGTCATAGATTTCAGCTATACCGACACGCTAGGTGGCGCGTGTTCGGTAACATATAAGAGCGATAAGAAGCGCTACGACCAATTGCGGGCGTAGCGCAGTGGTAGCGTGAACGCCTTCGGATCCGAAGGGGCTCGGGTTCAAGATCCGACGCCCGTTCCTTTTTTTAATTTGTAGCAAATGAGTCTCATTGTTACATATTATACACAATTGTATGCGATCGTTTTCAGCATTCTAATACGCAGACGATGCAGGAATTTGAAAACCAAAATTATTCCAATAATCAATTTAACAACTATTGCTGTACACAATTCTATGCGATCGCTTCCTGCATTTTGTTAGGCAGACGATGCACCAATTGTTACCAAATAATTTTACTATAAACGTTTTGCCAACTACTGCTATAAATATTTCATGCAATCGTTTTCTGCATTTTGATACGCAGACGATGCACGAATTGTTTCCAAATATTTTTACAATAACCGTTTGGCAACTACTGCTATACATTTTCATGCATTCGTTTTCTGCCTTTCGATACACTGACGATGCAGGATTTTTGAAACCAAAATTATTACATTAATCAATTTCACAAAGCTTACTATACACAAGTCTATGCGATCGTTTACAGCACTTTGTTACGCAGATGATGCACGAATTTTGAAACCACAATTATTACAATATTCAATTTAACAACTATTGCTATACACAATTCAATGCGATCGCTTTCTGCATTTTGATACACAGACGATGCACGACTTGTTACCAAAAAATTTTACAATAATCGTTTAGGCAACTACTGCTATACATTTTTCATGCAATCGTTGTCTGCATTTTTAAACGCAGACAATGCAGGAATTTAGAAACTAAAATTATAACAATAATCAATTTAACAACTATTACTATACACAATCCTATGCCATCGTATACTGCATTTTGATACGCAGACGATGCAGGAATTGTGAAACCAATATTATTAAAATAATCAACTTAACAACTATTGCTATACACAATCCTATGAGATCGTTTTCTGCATTTTGTTAGGCAGACGATGCACGAATTATTAACAAGTAACTTTACAATAATCGTTTTGGCAACTACTGCTATACATTTTTCATGCATTCGTTTTCTGCATTTTGATACACAGACGATGCACGACTTGTTACCATAAAATTTTACAACAATCGTTTTGACAAGTACTACTACATATTGTCCATGCAATCGTTGTCTGCATTTTTAAACGCAGACGATGCAGGAATTTTGAAACTAAAATTATAACGATAATCAATTTAACAACTACTGCTATATACAATCCTATGCCATCATACACTGCATTTTGATACGCTGAGGATGCAGGAATTGTGAAACCAATATTATTACAATAATCAATATAACAACTATTGATATACATGATCCTATGAGACCGTTTTCTGCATTTTTTTAGGCACACGATGGACAAATTATTACCAAATAATTTTACAATAATCGTTTAGGCAACTACCGCTATACATTTTTCATGCAATCGTTTTTTGCATTTCGATACACTGACGATGAAGTAATTTTGAAACCAAAATTATTACAATAATCAATTTAACAACTATTGCTATACACAATTATATGCGATCGCTTTCTGCATTTTGATACACAGACGATGCACGACTTGTTACCAAAAAATTTTACAATAATCGTTTTGACAACTACTACTACACATTGTCCATGCAATCGTTGGCTGCATTTTGATACGCAGACGATGCAGGAATTTTGAAACTAAAATTATAACAATAATCAATTTAACAACTACTGCTATACACAATCCTATGCCATCATACACTGCATTTTGATACGCTGAGGATGCAGGAATTTGGAAACCAAAATTATTACAATAATCAATATAACAACTATTGATATACATGATCCTATGAGATCGTTTTCTGCATTTTTTTAGGCAGACGATGCACAAATTATTACCAAATAATTTTACAATAATCGTTTAGGCAACTACTGCTATATATTTTTCATGCAATCGTTTTTTGCATTTCGATACACTGACGATGCAGTAATTTTGAAACCAAAATTATTACAATAATCAATTTCACAAATATTACTATACACAATTGTATGCGATCGTTTTCAGCATTCTGATACGCAGGCGATGCAGGAATTTGGAAACCAAAATTATTACAATAATCAATTTAACAACTATTGCTATACACAATTATATGCGATCGCTTTCTGCATTTTGATACACAGACGATGCACGACTTGTTACAAAAAAATTTTACAATAATCGTTTTGACAACTACTACTGCACATTGTCCATGCAATTGTTGTCTGCATTTTTAAACGCAGACGATGCAGGAATTTTGAAACTAAAATATAACAATAATCAATTTAACAACTATTGGTATACACAATCCTATGCCATCGTATACTGCATTTTAATACGCAGACGATGCAGGAATTGTGAAACCAATATTATTAAAATAATCAATTTAATAACTATTGCTATACACAATGCTATCAGTTCGTTTTCTGCATTTAGTTACGCAGACGATGCACGAATTATTAACAAATAATTTTACAATAACCGTTTTGGCAAGTACTGCTTTACATTTTTCATGCAATCGTTTTCTGCATTTTGATTCGCAAACGATGCATGAATTTTGAATCCCAAATTATTACATTAATTAATTTCACAAATATTACTATATACAATTGTATGCGATCGTTTTCAGCATTCTGATACGCAGGCGATGCAGGAATTTGGAAACCAAATTTATTACAATAATCAATTTAACAACTATTGCTATACACAATATATGCGATCGCTTTCTGCATTTTGATACACAGACGATGCACGACTTGTTACAAAAAAATTTTACAATAATCGTTTTGACAACTACTACTGCACATTGTCCATGCAATTGTTGTCTGCATTTTTAAACGCAGACGATGCAGGAATTTTGAAACTAAAATATAACAATAATCAGTTTAACAACTATTGGTATACACAATCCTATGCCATCGTATACTGCATTTTAATACGCAGACGATGCAGGAATTGTGAAACCAATATTATTAAAATAATCAATTTTAGAACTATTGCTATACACAATGCTAAGAGTTCGTTTTCTGCGTTTTGTTAGGCAGACGATGGAGGAATTATTACCAAGTAATTTTACAATAACCGTTTGGCAAGTACTGCTTTACATTTTTCATGCATTCGTTTTCTGCATTTCGATATACTGACGATGCAGGAATTTTGAAAGCAAATTTATTACATTAATCAATTTCACAATTATTACTATACACAATTGTATGCGATCGTTTTCAGCATTCTGATACGCAGACGATGCAGGAATTTGGAAACTAAAATTATTAAAATAATCAATTTAACAACTATTGCTATACACAATTATATGCGATCGCTTTCTGCATTTTGATACACAGACGATGCACGACTTGTTACCAAAAAATTTTACAATAATCGTTTTGACAACTACTACTACACATTGTCCATGCAATCGTTGTCTGCATTTTAAACGCAGACGATGCAGGAATTTTGAAACTAAAATATAACAATAATCAATTTAACAAATGTTGGTATACACAATCCTATGCCATCGTATACTGCATTTTAATACGCAGACGATGCAGGAATTGTGAAACCAATATTATTAAAATAATCAATTTTATAACTATTGCTATACACAATGCTAAGAGTTCGTTTTCTGCGTTTTGTTAGGCAGACGATGGAGGAATTATTACCAAGTAATTTTACAATAACCGTTTTGGCAAGTACTGCTTTACATTTTTCATGCAATAGTTTTCTGCATTTTGATTCGCAGACGATGCATGAATTTTGAATCCAAAATTATTACATTAATTAATTTCACAAATATTACTATACACAATTCTATGCGATAGTTTTTACCTTTTTATACGCAGACAATGTTAGAATTTTGAAACCAAAATTATGACAATATTCAATTTAACAACTATTGCTATACACAATTCTATGCGATCGCTTTCTGCGTTTTAATACACAGACGATGCACGACTTGTTAGCAAAAAAGTTTACAATAATCGTTTTGACAACTACTACTACATATTGTCCATGCAATCGTTGTCTGCATTTTGAAACGCAGACAATGCAGGAATTTAGAAACTAAAATTATAACAATAATCAATTTAACAACTATTGCTATACACAATCCTATGCCATCATACACTGCATTTTGATACGCTGAGGATGCAAGAATTGTGAAACCAATATTATTACAATAATCAATATAACAACTATTGCTATACACAATCCTATGAGATCGTTTCTGCATTTTGTTAGGCAGACGATGCACGAATTATTAACAAGTAATTTTACAATAATCGTTTGGCAACTACTGCAATACATTTTTCATGCATTCGTTTTCTGCATTTCGATACACTGACGATGCAGGAATTTTGAAACCAAATTTATTACATTAATCAATTTCACAAATATTACTATACACAATTGTATGCGATCGTTTTCAGCATTCTGATACGCAGACGATGCAGGAATTTGGAAACCAAAATTATTACAATAATCAATTTAACAACTATTGCTATACACAATTACATGCGATCGCTTTCTGCATTTTGATACACAGACGATGCACGACTTGTTATCAAAAAATTTTACAATAATCGTTTTGATAACTACTTCTACATATTGTCCATGCAATCGTTGTCTGCATTTTTAAACGCAGACAATGCAGGAATTTAGAAACTAAAATTATAACAATAATCAATTTAACAATTATTGCTATACACAATCCTATGCCATCGTATACTGCATTTTGATACGCAGACGATGCAGGAATTGTGATACCAATATTATTAAAATAATGAACTTAACAACTATTGCTATACACAATCCTATGAGATCGTTTTCTGCATTTTGTTACGCAGGCGATGCACGAATTATTAACAAATAATTTTACAATAATCGTTTTGGCAACTGCTGCTATACATTTTGCATGCATTCGTTTTCTGCATTTCGATACACTGACGATGCAGGAATTTTGAAAGCAAATTTATTACATTAATCAATTTCACAAATATTACTATACACAATTATATGCGATCGCTTTCTGCATTTGATACACAGACGATGCACGACTTGTTACCAAAAAATTTTACAATAATCGTTTTGACAACTACTACTACACATTGTCCATGCAATCGTTGTCTGCATTTTTAAACGCAGACGATGCAGGAATTTTGAAACTAAAATATAACAATAATCAATTTAACAAATGTTGGTATACACAATCCTATGCCATCGTATACTGCATTTTGATACGCAGACGATGCAGGAATTGTGAAACCAATAATATAAAAATAATCAATTTTATAACTATTGCTATACACAATGCTAAGAGTTCGTTTTCTGCGTTTTGTTAGGCAGACGATGGAGGAATTATTACCAAGTAATTTTACAATAACCGTTTGGCAAGTACTGCTTTACATTTTCATGCAATAGTTTTCTGCGTTTTGATTCGCAGACGATGCATGAATTTTGAATCCAAAATTATTACATTAATTAATTTTACAAATATTACTATACACAATTCTATGCGATAGTTTTTACCTTTTTATACGCAGACAATGTTAGAATTTTGAAACCAAAATTATGACAATATTCAATTTAACAACTATTGCTATACACAATTCTATGCGATCGCTTTCTGCATTTTAATACACAGACGATGCACGACTTGTTACGAAAAAAGTTTACAATAATCGTTTTGACAACTACTACTACACATTATCCATGCAATCGTTGGCTGCATTTTGATACGCAGTCGATGCAGGAATTTTGAAACTAAAATTATAACAATAATCATTAACAACTATTGCTATACACAATCCTATGCCATCATACACTGCATTTTGATACGCTGAGGATGCAAGAATTGTGAAACCAATATTATTACAATAATCAATATAACAACTATTGACATACATGATTCTATGAGATCGTTTTCTGCATATTTTTATGCAGACGATGGACAAATTATTACCAAATAATTTTACAATAATCGTTTGGGCAACTACTGCTATACATTTTCATGCAATCGTTTTTTGCATTTCGATACACTGACGATGCAGGATTTTTGAATCCAAAATTATTACAATAATCAATTTAACAACTATTGCTATACACAATTCTATGCGATCGCTTTCTGCAATTTGATACACAGACGATGCACGACTTGTTACGAAAAAATTTTACAATAATCGTTTAGGCAACTACTGCTATACATTTTCATGCAATCGTTGTCTGCATTTTTAAACGCAGACAATGCAGGAATTTAGAAACTAAAATTATAACAATAATCAATTTAACAACTATTACTATACACAATCCTATGCCATCGGATACTGCATTTTGATACGCAGACGATGCAGGAATTGTGAAACCAATATTATTAAAATAATCAACTTAACAACTATTGCTATACACAATCCTATGAGATCGTTTTCTGCATTTTGTTAGGCAGACGATGCACGAATTATTAACAAGTAATTTTACAATAATTGTTTTGGCAACTACTGCTATACATTTTTCATGCATTCGTTTTCTGCATTTCGATACACTGACGATGCAGGAATTTTGAAAGCAAATTTATTACATTAATCAATTTCACAAATATTATTTGTGACAAGGTGGATTTAATCCACTTGTCATAGATTTCAGCTATACCGACACGCTAGGTGGCGCGTGTTCGGTAACATATAAGAGCGATAAGAAGCGCTACGACCAATTGCGGGCGTAGCGCAGTGGTAGCGTGAACGCCTTCGGATCCGAAGGGGCTCGGGTTCAAGACCCGACGCCCGTTCCTTTTTTTAATTTGTAGCAAATGAGTCTCATTGTTACATGGCGCCCAACGATAAAGATCCACATGTAAATAGTCCCCAAAAAGCAATTTTAACCTTTCCCGCAGCAAAGCAAAAGCAAAAGCATAGCAGTGCAAGCAAGCAGCAAGTCCTGTACCTCCTCCTCAGCCTTACAATGCGTCTCGATGTCTTTACAGACGATGAGGTCTGGAAGACACTCGACGTTTAGGTGGGGGGGAATGTGACAAGGTGGATTTAATCCACTTGTCATAGATTTCAGCTATACCGACACGCTAGGTGGCGCGTGTTCGTAACATATAAGAGCGATAAGAAGCGCTACGACCAATTGCGGGCGTAGCGCAGTGGTAGCGTGAACGCCTTCGGATCCGAAGGGGCTCGGGTTCAAGATCCGACGCCCGTTCCTTTTTTTAATTTGTAGCAAATGAGTCTCATTGTTACATATTATACACAATTGTATGCGATCGTTTTCAGCATTCTAATACGCAGACGATGCAGGAATTTGAAAACCAAAATTATTCCAATAATCAATTTAACAACTATTGCTGTACACAATTCTATGCGATCGCTTCCTGCATTTTGTTAGGCAGACGATGCACCAATTGTTACCAAATAATTTTACTATAAACGTTTTGCCAACTACTGCTATAAATATTTCATGCAATCGTTTTCTGCATTTTGATACGCAGACGATGCACGAATTGTTTCCAAATATTTTTACAATAACCGTTTTGGCAACTACTGCTATACATTTTCATGCATTCGTTTTCTGCCTTTCGATACACTGACGATGCAGGATTTTTGAAACCAAAATTATTACATTAATCAATTTCACAAAGCTTACTATACACAAGTCTATGCGATCGTTTACAGCACTTTGTTACGCAGATGATGCACGAATTTTGAAACCACAATTATTACAATATTCAATTTAACAACTATTGCTATACACAATTCAATGCGATCGCTTTCTGCATTTTGATACACAGACGATGCACGACTTGTTACCAAAAAATTTTACAATAATCGTTTAGGCAACTACTGCTATACATTTTTCATGCAATCGTTGTCTGCATTTTTTAAACGCAGACAATGCAGGAATTTAGAAACTAAAATTATAACAATAATCAATTTAACAACTATTACTATACACAATCCTATGCCATCGTATACTGCATTTTGATACGCAGACGATGCAGGAATTGTGAAACCAATATTATTAAAATAATCAACTTAACAACTATTGCTATACACAATCCTATGAGATCGTTTTCTGCATTTTGTTAGGCAGACGATGCACGAATTATTAACAAGTAACTTTACAATAATCGTTTTGGCAACTACTGCTATACATTTTTCATGCATTCGTTTTCTGCATTTTGATACACAGACGATGCACGACTTGTTACCATAAAATTTTACAACAATCGTTTTGACAAGTACTACTACATATTGTCCATGCAATCGTTGTCTGCATTTTTAAACGCAGACGATGCAGGAATTTTGAAACTAAAATTATAACGATAATCAATTTAACAACTACTGCTATATACAATCCTATGCCATCATACACTGCATTTTGATACGCTGAGGATGCAGGAATTGTGAAACCAATATTATTACAATAATCAATATAACAACTATTGATATACATGATCCTATGAGACCGTTTTCTGCATTTTTTAGGCACACGATGGACAAATTATTACCAAATAATTTTACAATAATCGTTTAGGCAACTACCGCTATACATTTTCATGCAATCGTTTTTTGCATTTCGATACACTGACGATGAAGTAATTTTGAAACCAAAATTATTACAATAATCAATTTAACAACTATTGCTATACACAATTATATGCGATCGCTTTCTGCATTTTGATACACAGACGATGCACGACTTGTTACCAAAAAATTTTACAATAATCGTTTTGACAACTACTACTACACATTGTCCATGCAATCGTTGGCTGCATTTTGATACGCAGACGATGCAGGAATTTTGAAACTAAAATTATAACAATAATCAATTTAACAACTACTGCTATACACAATCCTATGCCATCATACACTGCATTTTGATACGCTGAGGATGCAGGAATTTGGAAACCAAAATTATTACAATAATCAATATAACAACTATTGATATACATGATCCTATGAGATCGTTTTCTGCATTTTTTTAGGCAGACGATGCACAAATTATTACCAAATAATTTTACAATAATCGTTTAGGCAACTACTGCTATATATTTTTCATGCAATCGTTTTTTGCATTTCGATACACTGACGATGCAGTAATTTTGAAACCAAAATTATTACAATAATCAATTTCACAAATATTACTATACACAATTGTATGCGATCGTTTTCAGCATTCTGATACGCAGGCGATGCAGGAATTTGGAAACCAAAATTATTACAATAATCAATTTAACAACTATTGCTATACACAATTATATGCGATCGCTTTCTGCATTTTGATACACAGACGATGCACGACTTGTTACAAAAAAATTTTACAATAATCGTTTTGACAACTACTACTGCACATTGTCCATGCAATTGTTGTCTGCATTTTTAAACGCAGACGATGCAGGAATTTTGAAACTAAAATATAACAATAATCAATTTAACAACTATTGGTATACACAATCCTATGCCATCGTATACTGCATTTTAATACGCAGACGATGCAGGAATTGTGAAACCAATATTATTAAAATAATCAATTTAATAACTATTGCTATACACAATGCTATCAGTTCGTTTTCTGCATTTAGTTACGCAGACGATGCACGAATTATTAACAAATAATTTTACAATAACCGTTTTGGCAAGTACTGCTTTACATTTTTCATGCAATCGTTTTCTGCATTTTGATTCGCAAACGATGCATGAATTTTGAATCCCAAATTATTACATTAATTAATTTCACAAATATTACTATATACAATTGTATGCGATCGTTTTCAGCATTCTGATACGCAGGCGATGCAGGAATTTGGAAACCAAATTTATTACAATAATCAATTTAACAACTATTGCTATACACAATATATGCGATCGCTTTCTGCATTTTGATACACAGACGATGCACGACTTGTTACAAAAAAATTTTACAATAATCGTTTTGACAACTACTACTGCACATTGTCCATGCAATTGTTGTCTGCATTTTTAAACGCAGACGATGCAGGAATTTTGAAACTAAAATATAACAATAATCAGTTTAACAACTATTGGTATACACAATCCTATGCCATCGTATACTGCATTTTAATACGCAGACGATGCAGGAATTGTGAAACCAATATTATTAAAATAATCAATTTTAGAACTATTGCTATACACAATGCTAAGAGTTCGTTTTCTGCGTTTTGTTAGGCAGACGATGGAGGAATTATTACCAAGTAATTTTACAATAACCGTTTTGGCAAGTACTGCTTTACATTTTTCATGCATTCGTTTTCTGCATTTCGATATACTGACGATGCAGGAATTTTGAAAGCAAATTTATTACATTAATCAATTTCACAATTATTACTATACACAATTGTATGCGATCGTTTTCAGCATTCTGATACGCAGACGATGCAGGAATTTGGAAACTAAAATTATTAAAATAATCAATTTAACAACTATTGCTATACACAATTATATGCGATCGCTTTCTGCATTTTGATACACAGACGATGCACGACTTGTTACCAAAAAATTTTACAATAATCGTTTTGACAACTACTACTACACATTGTCCATGCAATCGTTGTCTGCATTTTTAAACGCAGACGATGCAGGAATTTTGAAACTAAAATATAACAATAATCAATTTAACAAATGTTGGTATACACAATCCTATGCCATCGTATACTGCATTTTAATACGCAGACGATGCAGGAATTGTGAAACCAATATTATTAAAATAATCAATTTTATAACTATTGCTATACACAATGCTAAGAGTTCGTTTTCTGCGTTTTGTTAGGCAGACGATGGAGGAATTATTACCAAGTAATTTTACAATAACCGTTTTGGCAAGTACTGCTTTACATTTTTCATGCAATAGTTTTCTGCATTTTGATTCGCAGACGATGCATGAATTTTGAATCCAAAATTATTACATTAATTAATTTCACAAATATTACTATACACAATTCTATGCGATAGTTTTTACCTTTTTATACGCAGACAATGTTAGAATTTTGAAACCAAAATTATGACAATATTCAATTTAACAACTATTGCTATACACAATTCTATGCGATCGCTTTCTGCGTTTTAATACACAGACGATGCACGACTTGTTAGCAAAAAAGTTTACAATAATCGTTTTGACAACTACTACTACATATTGTCCATGCAATCGTTGTCTGCATTTTGAAACGCAGACAATGCAGGAATTTAGAAACTAAAATTATAACAATAATCAATTTAACAACTATTGCTATACACAATCCTATGCCATCATACACTGCATTTTGATACGCTGAGGATGCAAGAATTGTGAAACCAATATTATTACAATAATCAATATAACAACTATTGCTATACACAATCCTATGAGATCGTTTTCTGCATTTTGTTAGGCAGACGATGCACGAATTATTAACAAGTAATTTTACAATAATCGTTTTGGCAACTACTGCAATACATTTTTCATGCATTCGTTTTCTGCATTTCGATACACTGACGATGCAGGAATTTTGAAACCAAATTTATTACATTAATCAATTTCACAAATATTACTATACACAATTGTATGCGATCGTTTTCAGCATTCTGATACGCAGACGATGCAGGAATTTGGAAACCAAAATTATTACAATAATCAATTTAACAACTATTGCTATACACAATTACATGCGATCGCTTTCTGCATTTTGATACACAGACGATGCACGACTTGTTATCAAAAAATTTTACAATAATCGTTTTGATAACTACTTCTACATATTGTCCATGCAATCGTTGTCTGCATTTTTAAACGCAGACAATGCAGGAATTTAGAAACTAAAATTATAACAATAATCAATTTAACAATTATTGCTATACACAATCCTATGCCATCGTATACTGCATTTTGATACGCAGACGATGCAGGAATTGTGATACCAATATTATTAAAATAATGAACTTAACAACTATTGCTATACACAATCCTATGAGATCGTTTTCTGCATTTTGTTACGCAGGCGATGCACGAATTATTAACAAATAATTTTACAATAATCGTTTTGGCAACTGCTGCTATACATTTTGCATGCATTCGTTTTCTGCATTTCGATACACTGACGATGCAGGAATTTTGAAAGCAAATTTATTACATTAATCAATTTCACAAATATTACTATACACAATTATATGCGATCGCTTTCTGCATTTTGATACACAGACGATGCACGACTTGTTACCAAAAAATTTTACAATAATCGTTTTGACAACTACTACTACACATTGTCCATGCAATCGTTGTCTGCATTTTTAAACGCAGACGATGCAGGAATTTTGAAACTAAAATATAACAATAATCAATTTAACAAATGTTGGTATACACAATCCTATGCCATCGTATACTGCATTTTGATACGCAGACGATGCAGGAATTGTGAAACCAATAATATAAAAATAATCAATTTTATAACTATTGCTATACACAATGCTAAGAGTTCGTTTTCTGCGTTTTGTTAGGCAGACGATGGAGGAATTATTACCAAGTAATTTTACAATAACCGTTTTGGCAAGTACTGCTTTACATTTTTCATGCAATAGTTTTCTGCGTTTTGATTCGCAGACGATGCATGAATTTTGAATCCAAAATTATTACATTAATTAATTTTACAAATATTACTATACACAATTCTATGCGATAGTTTTTACCTTTTTATACGCAGACAATGTTAGAATTTTGAAACCAAAATTATGACAATATTCAATTTAACAACTATTGCTATACACAATTCTATGCGATCGCTTTCTGCATTTTAATACACAGACGATGCACGACTTGTTACGAAAAAAGTTTACAATAATCGTTTTGACAACTACTACTACACATTATCCATGCAATCGTTGGCTGCATTTTGATACGCAGTCGATGCAGGAATTTTGAAACTAAAATTATAACAATAATCAATTTAACAACTATTGCTATACACAATCCTATGCCATCATACACTGCATTTTGATACGCTGAGGATGCAAGAATTGTGAAACCAATATTATTACAATAATCAATATAACAACTATTGACATACATGATTCTATGAGATCGTTTTCTGCATATTTTTATGCAGACGATGGACAAATTATTACCAAATAATTTTACAATAATCGTTTGGGCAACTACTGCTATACATTTTTCATGCAATCGTTTTTTGCATTTCGATACACTGACGATGCAGGATTTTTGAATCCAAAATTATTACAATAATCAATTTAACAACTATTGCTATACACAATTCTATGCGATCGCTTTCTGCAATTTGATACACAGACGATGCACGACTTGTTACGAAAAAATTTTACAATAATCGTTTTGACAACTACTACTACATATTGTCCATGCAATCGTTGTCTGCATTTTTAAACGCAGACAATGCAGGAATTTAGAAACTATAATTATAACAATAATCAATTTAACAACTATTGCTATACACAATCCTATGCCATCGTATACTGCATTTTGATACGCAGACGATGCAGGATTTGTGAAACCAATATTATTAAAATAATCAACTTCACAACTATTGCTATACACAATCCTATGAGATCGTTTTCTGCATTTTGTTAGGCAGACGATGCACGAATTATTAACAAGTAATTTTACAATAATCGTTTTGGCAACTACTGCAATACATTTTTCATGCATTCGTTTTCTGCATTTCGATACACTGACGATGCAGGAATTTTGAAACCAAATTTATTACATTAATCAATTTCACAAATATTACTAAACACAATTCTATGCGATCGCTTTCTGCATTTTGATACACAGACGATGCACGACTTGTTACGAAAAAATTTTACAATAATCGTTTTGACAACTACTACTACATATTGTCCATGCAATCGTTGTCTGCATTTTGAAACGCAGACAATGCAGGAATTTAGAAACTATAATTATAACAATAATCAATTTAACAACTATTCGTATACACAATCCTATGCCATCGTATACTGCATTTTAATACGCAGACGATGCAGGAATTGTGAAACCAATATTATTAAAATAATCAATGTAATAACTATTGCTATACACAATGCTATTAGTTCATTTTCTGCAGTTAGTTACGCAGTCGATGCACGAATTATTAACAAATAATTTTACAATAACCGTTTTGGCAAGTACTGCTTTACATTTTTCATGCAATCGTTTTCTGCATTTTGATTCGCAAACGATGCATGAATTTTGAATCCAAAATTATTACATTAATTAATTTCACAAATATTACTATACATAATTGTATGCGATCGTTTTCAGCATTCTGATACGCAGGCGATGCAGGAATTTGGAAACCAAATTTATTACAATAATCAATTTAACAACTATTGCTATACACAATTATATGCGATCGCTTTCTGCATTTTGATACACAGACGATGCACGACTTGTTACAAAAAAATTTTACAATAATCGTTTTGACAACTACTACTGCACATTGTCCATGCAATTGTTGTCTGCATTTTTAAACGCAGACGATGCAGGAATTTTGAAACTAAAATATAACAATAATCAGTTTAACAACTATTGGTATACACAATCCTATGCCATCGTATACTGCATTTTAATACGCAGACGATGCAGGAATTGTGAAACCAATATTATTTAAATAATCAATTTAATAACTTTTGCTATACACAATGCTATCAGTTCGTTTTCTGCATTTAGTTACGCAGACAATGCACGAATTATTAACAAATAATTTTACAATAACCGTTTTGGCAAGTACTGCTTTACATTTTTCATGCAATCGTTTTCTGCATTTTGATTCGCAAACGATGCATGAATTTTGAATCCAAAATTATTACATTAATTAATTTCACAAATATTACTATACACAATTGTATGCGATCGTTTTCAGCATTCTGATACGCAGACGATGCAGGAATTATTACCAAATAATTTTACAATAATCGTTTTGACAACTACTACTACACATTGTCCATGCGATCGCTTTCTGCATTTTAATACACAGACGATGCACGACTTGTTACCAAAAAGGTTACAATAATCGTTTTGACAACTACTACTACACATTGTCCATGCAATCGTTGGCTGCATTTTGATTCGCAGTCGATGCAGGAATTTTGAAACTAAAATTATACCAATAATCAATTTAGCAACTATTGCTATACACAATCCTATGCCATCATACACTGCATTTTGATACGCTGAGGATGCAGGAATTGTGAAACCTATATTATTACAATAATCAATATAACAACTATTGATATACATGATTCTATGAGATCGTTTTCTGCATATTTTTAGGCAGACGATGGACAAATTATTACCAAATAATTTTACAATAATCGTTTAGGCAACTACTGCTATACATTTTTCATGCAATCGTTTTTTGCATTTCGATACACAGACGATGCAGGAATTTTGAAACCAAAATTATTACAATAATCAATTTAACAACTATTGCTATACACAATTCTATGCGATCGCTTTCTGCATTTTGATACACAGACGATGCACGACTTGTTACGAAAAAATTTATAATAATCGTTTTGACAAATACTACTACATATTGTCCATGCAATCGTTGTCTGCATTTTGAAACGCAGACAATGCAGGAATTTAGAAACTATAATTATAACAATAATCAATTTAACAACTATTGCTATACACAATCCTATGCCATCGTACACTGCATTTTAATACGCAGACGATGCAGGAATTGTGAAACCAATATTATTAAAATAATCAATTTAATAACTATTGCTATACACAATGCTATGAGATCGTTTTCTACGTTTTGTTAGGCAGACGATGCACGAATTATTAACAAGTAATTTTACAATAATCGTTTTGGCAACTACTGCAATACATTTTTCATGCATTCTTTTGCTGCATTTCGATACGCTGACGATGCAGGAATTTTGAAACCAAATTTATTACATTAATCAATTTTACAAATATTACTATACATAATTGTATGCGATCGTTTTCAGCATTCTGATACGCAGGCGATGCAGGAATTTGGAAACCAAAATTATTACAATAATCAATTTAACAACTATTGCTATACACAATTATATGCGATCGCTTTCTGCATTATATACACAGACGATGCACGACTTGTTACAAAAAAATTTTACAATAATCGTTTTGACAACTACTACTGCACATTGTCCATGCAATTGTTGTCTGCATTTTTAAACGCAGACGATGCAGGAATTTTGAAACTAAAATATAACAATAATCAGTTTAACAACTATTGGTATACACAATCCTATGCCATCGTATACTGCATTTTAATACGCAGACGATGCAGGAATTGTGAAACCAATATTATTAAAATAATCAATTTAATAACTATTGCTATACACAATGCTATCAGTTCGTTTTCTGCATTTAGTTACGCAGACGATGCACGAATTATTAACAAATAATTTTACAATAACCGTTTTGGCAAGTACTGCTTTACATTTTTCATGCAATCGTTTTCTGCATTTTGATTCGCAAACGATGCATGAATTTTGAATCCAAAATTATTACATTAATTAATTTCACAAACATTACTATACACAATTGTATGCGATCGTTTTCAGCATTCTGATACGCAGGCGATGCAGGAATTATTACCAAATAATTTTACAATAATCGTTTTGTCAACTACTACTACACATTGTCCATGCAATCGTTGTCTGCATTTTTAAACGCAGACGATGCAGGAATTTTGAAACTAAAATATAACAATAATCAATTTAACAAATGTTGGTATACACAATCCTATGCCATCGTATACTGCATTTTAATACGCAGACGATGCAGGAATTGTGAAACCAATATTATTAAAATAATCAATTTTATAACTATTGCTATACACAATGCTAAGAGTTCGTTTTCTGCGTTTTGTTAGGCAGACGATGGAGGAATTATTACCAAGTAATTTTACAATAACCGTTTTGGCAAGTACTGCTTTACATTTTTCATGCAATAGTTTTCTGCATTTTGATTCGCAGACGATGCATGAATTTTCAATCCAAAATTATTACATTAATTAATTCACAAATATTACTATACACAATTCTATGCGATAGTTTTTACCTTTTTATACGCAGACAATGTTAGAATTTTGAAACCAAAATTGTGACAATATTCAATTTAACAACTATTGCTATACACAATTCTATGCGATCGCTTTCTGCATTTTAATACACAGACGATGCACGACTTGTTACCAAAAAAGTTTACAATAATCGTTTTGCAACTACTACTACCATTGTCCATGCAATCGTTGGCTGCATTTTGATACGCAGTCGATGCAGGAATTTTGAAACTAAAATTATAACAATAATCAATTTAGCAACTATTGCTATACACAATCCTATGCCATCATACACTGCATTTTGATACGCTGAGGATGCAAGAATTGTGAAACCAATATTATTACAATAATCAATATAACAACTATTGATATACATGATTCTATGAGATCGTTTTCTGCATATTTTCAGGCAGACGATGGACAAATTATTACCAAATAATTTTACAATAATCGTTTAGGTAACTACTGCTATACATTTTTCATGCAATCGTTTTTTGCATTTCGATACACAGACGATGCAGGAATTTTGAAACCAAAATTATTACAATAATCAATTTAACAACTATTGCTATACACAATTCTATGCGATCGCTTTCTGCATTTTGATACACAGACGATGCACGACTTGTTACGAAAAAATTTTACAATAATCGTTTTGACAACTACTACTACATATTGTCCATGCAATCGTTGTCTGCATTTTGAAACGCAGACAATGCAGGAATTTAGAAACTATAATTATAACACTAATCAATTTAACAACTATTGCTATACACAATCCTATGCCATCGTACACTGCATTTTAATACGCAGACGATGCAGGAATTGTGAAACCAATATTATTAAAATAATCAATTTAATAACTATTGCTATACACAATGCTATGAGATCGTTTTCTACGTTTTGTTAGGCAGACGATGCACGAATTATTAACAAGTAATTTTACAATAATCGTTTTGGCAACTACTGCAATACATTTTTCATGCATTCTTTTGCTGCATTTCGATACACTGACGATGCAGGAATTTTGAAACCAAATTTATTACATTAATCAATTTTACAAATATTACTATACATAATTGTATGCGATCGTTTTCAGCATTCTGATACGCAGGCGATGCAGGAATTTGGAAACCAAAATTATTACAATAATAAATTTAACAATTATTGCTATACATAATTATATGCGATCGCTTTCTGCATTTTGATACACAGACGATGCACGACTTGTAACAAAAAAATTTTACAATAATCGTTTTGACAACTATTACTGCACATTGTCCATGCAATTGTTGTATGCATTTTAAACGCAGACGATGCAGGAATTTTGAAACTAAAATATAACAATAATCAATTTAACAACTATTGGTATACACAATCCTATGCCATCGTATACTGCATTTTAATACATAGACGATGCAGGAATTGTGAAACCAATATTATTAAAATAATCAATTTAATAACTATTGCTATACACAATGCTATCAGTTCGTTTTCTGCATTTAGTTACGCAGACGATGCACGAATTATTAACAAATAATTTTACAATAACCGTTTTGGCAAGTACTGCTTTACATTTTTCATGCAATCGTTTTCTGCATTTTGATTCGCAAACGATGCATGAATTTTGAATCCAAAATTATTACATTAATTAATTTCACAAATATTACTATACACAATTGTATGCGATCGTTTTCAGCATTCTGATACGCAGACGATGCAGGAATTATTACCAAATAATTTTACAATAATCGTTTTGACAACTACTACTACACATTGTCCATGCGATCGCTTTCTGCATTTTAATACACAGACGATGCACGACTTGTTTACCAAAAAAGGTTACAATAATCGTTTTGACAACTACTACTACACATTGTCCATGCAATCGTTGGCTGCATTTTGATACGCAGTCGATGCAGGAATTTTGAAACTAAAATTATAACAATAATCAATTTAGCCAACTATTGCTATACACAATCCTATGCCATCATACACTGCATTTTGATACGCTGAGGATGCAAGAATTGTGAAACCAATATTATTACAATAATCAATATACAACTATTGATATACATGATTCTATGAGATCGTTTTCTGCATATTTTAGGCAGACGATGGACAAATTATTACCAAATAATTTTACAATAATCGTTTAGGCAACTACTGCTATCATTTTTCATGCAATCGTTTTTTGCATTTCGATACACAGACGATGCAGGAATTTTGAAACCAAAATTATTACAATAATCAATTTAACAACTATTGCTATACACAATTCTATGCGATCGCTTTCTGCATTTTGATACACAGACGATGCACGACTTGTTACGAAAAATTTTACAATAATCGTTTTGGACAACTACTACTACATATTGTCCATGCAATCGTTGTCTGCATTTTGAAACGCAGACAATGCAGGAATTTAGAAACTATAATTATAACAATAATCAATTTAACAACTATTGCTATACACAATCCTATGCCATCGTATACTGCATTTTGATACGCAGACGATGCAGGAATTGTGAAACCAATATTATTAAAATAATCAATTTTAGAACTATTGCTATACACAATGCTAAGCGTTCGTTTTCTGCGTTTTGTTAGGCAGAAGATGGAGGAATTATTACCAAGTAATTTTACAATAACCGTTTTGGCAAGTACTGCTTACATTTTTCATGCAATAGTTTTCTGCATTTTGATTCGCAGACGATGCATGAATTTTGAATCCAAATTATTACATTAATTAATTTCACAAATATTACTATACACAATTCTATGCGATAGTTTTTACCTTTTTATACGCAGACAATGTTAGAATTTTGAAACCAAAATTATGACAATATTCAATTTAACAAACTATTGCTATACACAATTCTATGCGATCGCTTTCTGCATTTTAATACACAGACGATGCACGACTTTGTTTACCAAAAAAGTTTACAATAATCGTTTGACAAACTACTTACTACACATTGTCCATGACAATCGTTGGCTGCATTTTGATACGCAGTCGATGCAGGAATTTGAAACTAAGAATTATAACCAATAATCAATTTAACAACTCTTGGACTATACACAATCCTATGCCATCATACACTGCATTTTGATACGGCTGAGGATGCAAGAATGTGAAACCAATATTATTACAATAATCAATATAACAACTATTTTATATACATGATCTATGAGATCGTTTTCCTGCATATTTTATGCAGACGATGGACAAAATTATTACCAAATAATTTTACAATAATCGTTTAGGCAACTGACTGCTATACATTTTCATGCAATCGTTTTTTTGCATTTCGATACACAGCGATGCAGGAATTTTGAAAACCAACATATTACAATAATCAATTAAACAACTATTGCTATACACAATTCTATGCGATTCGCTTTCTGCATTTTGATACACAGACGATGCCGACTTGTTACGAAAAAATTTTACAATATCGTTTGTGACAACTACTACTACATATTGTCCATGCAATCGTTGTCTGCATTTTGAAACGCAGACAACTGCAGGATTTAGAAACTATAATTATAACACTAATCAATTTAACAACTATTGCTATACACAATCCTATGCCTCGGTATACTGCATTTGTACGCAGACGTGCGGATTGTGAAACCAATATTATTAAAATAATCAAACTTAACAACTATTGCTATACACAATCCTATGAGATCGGTTTTTTCTGCATTTTGTTAGGCAGACGATGCCGAATTATTAACAAGTAATTTTACAATAATTGTTTTGGCAACTACGCTATACATTTTTCATGCATTCGTTTTCTGCATTTCGATACACTGACGATGCAGGAATTTTGAAAGCAAATTTATTACATTAATCAATTCACAAATATTATTTTGTGACAAGGTGGATTTAATCCACCTTGTCATAGATTTCAGCTATACCGACACGCTAGGTAGGCGCGTGTTCGGTAACATATAAGAGCGATAAGAAGCGCTACGAACCAATTGCGGGCGTAGCGCAGTGGTAGCGTGAACGCCTTCGGATCCGAAGGGGCTCGGGTTCAAGACCCGACGCCCGTTCCTTTTTTTTAATTGTAGCAAATGAGTCTCATTGTTACATGGCGCCCAACGAAAAGATCCACATGTAAATAGTCCCCAAAAAGCAATTTTAACCTTTCCCGCAGCAAAGCAAAAGCAAAAAGCATAGCAGTGCAAGCAAGCAGCAAGTCCTGTACCTCCTCCCTCAGCCTTACAATGCGTCCTCGATGTCTTTACAGACGATGAGGTCTGGAAGACACTCGCGTTTAGGTGGGGGGGAATGTGACAAGGTGGATTTAATCCACTTGTCATAGATTTCAGCTATACCCGACACGCTAGGTGGCGCGTGTTCGGTAACATATAAGAGCGATAAGAAGCGCTACGACAATTGCGGCGTAGCGCAGTGTAGCGTGAACGCCTTCGATCCGAAGGGGCTCGGGTTCAAGATCCGACGCCCGTTCCTTTTTTTAATTTGTAGCAAATGAGTCTCATGTTTACATATTATACACAATTGTATGACGATCGTTTTCAGCATTCTAATACGCAGACGATGCAGGAATTTGAAAACCAAAATTATTCCAATAATCAATTTAACAACTATTGCTGTACACAATTCTATCGGATCGCTGTCCTGCATTTTGTTAGCAGACGATGCCCAATTGTTACCAAATAATTTACTATAAACGTTTTGCCAACTACTGCTATAAATATTTCATGCAATCGTTTTCTGCATTTTGAATACGCAGACGATGCACGATTGTTTCCAAATATTTTTACAATAACCGTTTTGGCAACTACTGCTATACATTTTCATGCATTCGTTTCTGCCTTTCGATACACTGACGATGCAGGATTTTTGAAACCAAAATTATTACATTAATCAATTTCACAAGCTTACTATACACAAGTCTATGCGATCGTTTACAGCACTTTGTTACGCAGATGGATGCACCGAATTTTGAAACCACAATTATTACAATATTCAATTTAACAACTACTTGCTATACACAATTCATGCGAATCGCTTCTGCATTTTGATACACAGACGATGCACGACCGTTGTTACCAAAAAATTTTACAATAATCGTTTAGGCAACTACTGCTATACATTTTTCATTGCAATCGTGTCTGCATTTTTAAACGCAGACAATGCAGGAATTTAGAAACTAAAATTATACAATAATCATTTAACAACTATTACTATACACAATCCTATGCCATCGTATACTGCATTTTGATACGCAGACGATGCAGGAATTGTGAAACCAATATTATTAAAATAATCAACTTAACAACTATTGCTATACACAATCCTATGAGATCGTTTTCTGCATTTTGTTAGGCAGACGATGCACGAATTATTAACAAGTAACTTTACAATAATCGTTTTGGCAACTACTGCTATACATTTTTCATGCATTCGTTTTCTGCATTTGATACACAGACGATGCACGACTTGTTACCATAAAATTTTACAACAATCGTTTTGACAAGTACTACTACATATTGTCCATGCAATCGTTGTCTGCATTTTTAAACGCAGACGATGCAGGAATTTTGAAACTAAAATTATAACGATAATCAATTTAACAACTACTGCTATATACAATCCTATGCCATCATACACTGCATTTTGATACGCTGAGGATGCAGGAATTGTGAAACCAATATTATTACAATAATCAATATAACAACTATTGATATACATGATCCTATGAGACCGTTTCTGCATTTTTTTAGGCACACGATGGACAAATTATTACCAAATAATTTACAATAATCGTTTAGGCAACTACCGCTATACATTTTTCATGCAATCGTTTTTTGCATTTCGATACACTGACGATGAAGTAATTTTGAAACCAAAATTATTACAATAATCAATTAACAACTATTGCTATACACAATTATATGCGATCGCTTTCTGCATTTTGATACACAGACGATGCACGACTTGTTACCAAAAAATTTTACAATAATCGTTTTGACAACTACTACTACACATTGTCCATGCAATCGTTGGCTGCATTTTGATACGCAGACGATGCAGGAATTTTGAAACTAAATTATAACATAATCAATTTAACAACTACTGCTATACACAATCCTATGCCATCATACACTGCATTTTGATACGCTGAGGATGCAGGAATTTGGAAACCAAAATTATTACAATAATCAATATAACAACTATTGATATACATGATCCTATGAGATCGTTTTCTGCATTTTTTTAGGCAGACGATGCACAAATTATTACCAAATAATTTTACAATAATCGTTTAGGCAACTACTGCTATATATTTTTCATGCAATCGTTTTTTGCATTTCGATACACTGACGATGCAGTAATTTTGAAACCAAAATTATTACAATAATCAATTTCACAAATATTACTATACACAATTGTATGCGATCGTTTTCAGCATTCTGATACGCAGGCGATGCAGGAATTTGGAAACCAAAATTATTACAATAATCAATTTAACAACTATTGCTATACACAATTATATGCGATCGCTTTCTGCATTTTGATACACAGACGATGCACGACTTGTTACAAAAAAATTTTACAATAATCGTTTGACAACTACTACTGCACATTGTCCATGCAATTGTTGTCTGCATTTTTAAACGCAGACGATGCAGGAATTTTGAAACTAAAATATAACAATAATCAATTTAACAACTATTGGTATACACAATCCTATGCCATCGTATACTGCATTTTAATACGCAGACGATGCAGGAATTGTGAAACCAATATTATTAAAATAATCAATTTAATAACTATTGCTATACACAATGCTATCAGTTCGTTTTCTGCATTTAGTTACGCAGACGATGCACGAATTATTAACAAATAATTTTACAATAACCGTTTTGGCAAGTACTGCTTTACATTTTTCATGCAATCGTTTTCTGCATTTTGATTCGCAAACGATGCATGAATTTTGAATCCCAAATTATTACATTAATTAATTTCACAAATATTACTATATACAATTGTATGCGATCGTTTTCAGCATTCTGATACGCAGGCGATGCAGGAATTTGGAAACCAAATTTATTACAATAATCAATTTAACAACTATTGCTATACACAATATATGCGATCGCTTTCTGCATTTTGATACACAGACGATGCACGACTTGTTACAAAAAAATTTTACAATAATCGTTTTGACAACTACTACTGCACATTGTCCATGCAATTGTTGTCTGCATTTTTAAACGCAGACGATGCAGGAATTTTGAAACTAAAATATAACAATAATCAGTTTAACAACTATTGGTATACACAATCCTATGCCATCGTATACTGCATTTTAATACGCAGACGATGCAGGAATTGTGAAACCAATATTATTAAAATAATCAATTTTAGAACTATTGCTATACACAATGCTAAGAGTTCGTTTTCTGCGTTTTGTTAGGCAGACGATGGAGGAATTATTACCAAGTAATTTTACAATAACCGTTTTGGCAAGTACTGCTTTACATTTTTCATGCATTCGTTTTCTGCATTTCGATATACTGACGATGCAGGAATTTTGAAAGCAAATTTATTACATTAATCAATTTCACAATTATTACTATACACAATTGTATGCGATCGTTTTCAGCATTCTGATACGCAGACGATGCAGGAATTTGGAAACTAAAATTATTAAAATAATCAATTTAACAACTATTGCTATACACAATTATATGCGATCGCTTTCTGCATTTGATACACAGACGATGCACGACTTGTTACCAAAAAATTTTACAATAATCGTTTTGACAACTACTACTACACATTGTCCATGCAATCGTTGTCTGCATTTTTAAACGCAGACGATGCAGGAATTTTGAAACTAAAATATAACAATAATCAATTTAACAAATGTTGGTATACACAATCCTATGCCATCGTATACTGCATTTTAATACGCAGACGATGCAGGAATTGTGAAACCAATATTATTAAAATAATCAATTTTATAACTATTGCTATACACAATGCTAAGAGTTCGTTTTCTGCGTTTTGTTAGGCAGACGATGGAGGAATTATTACCAAGTAATTTTACAATAACCGTTTTGGCAAGTACTGCTTTACATTTTTCATGCAATAGTTTTCTGCATTTTGATTCGCAGACGATGCATGAATTTTGAATCCAAAATTATTACATTAATTAATTTCACAAATATTACTATACACAATTCTATGCGATAGTTTTTACCTTTTTATACGCAGACAATGTTAGAATTTTGAAACCAAAATTATGACAATATTCAATTTAACAACTATTGCTATACACAATTCTATGCGATCGCTTTCTGCGTTTTAATACACAGACGATGCACGACTTGTTAGCAAAAAAGTTTACAATAATCGTTTTGACAACTACTACTACATATTGTCCATGCAATCGTTGTCTGCATTTTGAAACGCAGACAATGCAGGAATTTAGAAACTAAAATTATAACAATAATCAATTTAACAACTATTGCTATACACAATCCTATGCCATCATACACTGCATTTTGATACGCTGAGGATGCAAGAATTGTGAAACCAATATTATTACAATAATCAATATAACAACTATTGCTATACACAATCCTATGAGATCGTTTTCTGCATTTTGTTAGGCAGACGATGCACGAATTATTAACAAGTAATTTTACAATAATCGTTTTGGCAACTACTGCAATACATTTTTCATGCATTCGTTTTCTGCATTTCGATACACTGACGATGCAGGAATTTTGAAACCAAATTTATTACATTAATCAATTTCACAAATATTACTATACACAATTGTATGCGATCGTTTTCAGCATTCTGATACGCAGACGATGCAGGAATTTGGAAACCAAAATTATTACAATAATCAATTTAACAACTATTGCTATACACAATTACATGCGATCGCTTTCTGCATTTTGATACACAGACGATGCACGACTTGTTATCAAAAAATTTTACAATAATCGTTTTGATAACTACTTCTACATATTGTCCATGCAATCGTTGTCTGCATTTTTAAACGCAGACAATGCAGGAATTTAGAAACTAAAATTATAACAATAATCAATTTAACAATTATTGCTATACACAATCCTATGCCATCGTATACTGCATTTTGATACGCAGACGATGCAGGAATTGTGATACCAATATTATTAAAATAATGAACTTAACAACTATTGCTATACACAATCCTATGAGATCGTTTTCTGCATTTTGTTACGCAGGCGATGCACGAATTATTAACAAATAATTTTACAATAATCGTTTTGGCAACTGCTGCTATACATTTTGCATGCATTCGTTTTCTGCATTTCGATACACTGACGATGCAGGAATTTGAAAGCAAATTTATTACATTAATCAATTTCACAAATATTACTATACACAATTATATGCGATCGCTTTCTGCATTTTGATACACAGACGATGCACGACTTGTTACCAAAAAATTTTACAATAATCGTTTTGACAACTACTACTACACATTGTCCATGCAATCGTTGTCTGCATTTTTAAACGCAGACGATGCAGGAATTTTGAAACTAAAATATAACAATAATCAATTTAACAAATGTTGGTATACACAATCCTATGCCATCGTATACTGCATTTTGATACGCAGACGATGCAGGAATTGTGAAACCAATAATATAAAAATAATCAATTTTATAACTATTGCTATACACAATGCTAAGAGTTCGTTTTCTGCGTTTTGTTAGGCAGACGATGGAGGAATTATTACCAAGTAATTTTACAATAACCGTTTTGGCAAGTACTGCTTTACATTTTTCATGCAATAGTTTTCTGCGTTTTGATTCGCAGACGATGCATGAATTTTGAATCCAAAATTATTACATTAATTAATTTTACAAATATTACTATACACAATTCTATGCGATAGTTTTTACCTTTTTATACGCAGACAATGTTAGAATTTTGAAACCAAAATTATGACAATATTCAATTTAACAACTATTGCTATACACAATTCTATGCGATCGCTTTCTGCATTTTAATACACAGACGATGCACGACTTGTTACGAAAAAAGTTTACAATAATCGTTTTGACAACTACTACTACACATTATCCATGCAATCGTTGGCTGCATTTTGATACGCAGTCGATGCAGGAATTTTGAAACTAAAATTATAACAATAATCAATTTAACAACTATTGCTATACACAATCCTATGCCATCATACACTGCATTTTGATACGCTGAGGATGCAAGAATTGTGAAACCAATATTATTACAATAATCAATATAACAACTATTGACATACATGATTCTATGAGATCGTTTTCTGCATATTTTTATGCAGACGATGGACAAATTATTACCAAATAATTTTACAATAATCGTTTGGGCAACTACTGCTATACATTTTTCATGCAATCGTTTTTTGCATTTCGATACACTGACGATGCAGGATTTTTGAATCCAAAATTATTACAATAATCAATTTAACAACTATTGCTATACACAATTCTATGCGATCGCTTTCTGCAATTTGATACACAGACGATGCACGACTTGTTACGAAAAAATTTTACAATAATCGTTTTGACAACTACTACTACATATTGTCCATGCAATCGTTGTCTGCATTTTTAAACGCAGACAATGCAGGAATTTAGAAACTATAATTATAACAATAATCAATTTAACAACTATTGCTATACACAATCCTATGCCATCGTATACTGCATTTTGATACGCAGACGATGCAGGATTTGTGAAACCAATATTATTAAAATAATCAACTTCACAACTATTGCTATACACAATCCTATGAGATCGTTTTCTGCATTTTGTTAGGCAGACGATGCACGAATTATTAACAAGTAATTTTACAATAATCGTTTTGGCAACTACTGCAATACATTTTTCATGCATTCGTTTCTGCATTTCGATACACTGACGATGCAGGAATTTTGAAACCAAATTTATTACATTAATCAATTTCACAAATATTACTAAACACAATTCTATGCGATCGCTTTCTGCATTTTGATACACAGACGATGCACGACTTGTTACGAAAAAATTTTACAATAATCGTTTTGACAACTACTACTACATATTGTCCATGCAATCGTTGTCTGCATTTTGAAACGCAGACAATGCAGGAATTTAGAAACTATAATTATAACAATAATCAATTTAACAACTATTCGTATACACAATCCTATGCCATCGTATACTGCATTTTAATACGCAGACGATGCAGGAATTGTGAAACCAATATTATTAAAATAATCAATGTAATAACTATTGCTATACACAATGCTATTAGTTCATTTTCTGCAGTTAGTTACGCAGTCGATGCACGAATTATTAACAAATAATTTTACAATAACCGTTTTGGCAAGTACTGCTTTACATTTTTCATGCAATCGTTTTCTGCATTTTGATTCGCAAACGATGCATGAATTTTGAATCCAAAATTATTACATTAATTAATTTCACAAATATTACTATACATAATTGTATGCGATCGTTTTCAGCATTCTGATACGCAGGCGATGCAGGAATTTGGAAACCAAATTTATTACAATAATCAATTTAACAACTATTGCTATACACAATTATATGCGATCGCTTTCTGCATTTTGATACACAGACGATGCACGACTTGTTACAAAAAAATTTTACAATAATCGTTTTGACAACTACTACTGCACATTGTCCATGCAATTGTTGTCTGCATTTTTAAACGCAGACGATGCAGGAATTTTGAAACTAAAATATAACAATAATCAGTTTAACAACTATTGGTATACACAATCCTATGCCATCGTATACTGCATTTTAATACGCAGACGATGCAGGAATTGTGAAACCAATATTATTTAAATAATCAATTTAATAACTTTTGCTATACACAATGCTATCAGTTCGTTTTCTGCATTTAGTTACGCAGACAATGCACGAATTATTAACAAATAATTTTACAATAACCGTTTTGGCAAGTACTGCTTTACATTTTTCATGCAATCGTTTTCTGCATTTTGATTCGCAAACGATGCATGAATTTTGAATCCAAAATTATTACATTAATTAATTTCACAAATATTACTATACACAATTGTATGCGATCGTTTTCAGCATTCTGATACGCAGACGATGCAGGAATTATTACCAAATAATTTTACAATAATCGTTTTGACAACTACTACTACACATTGTCCATGCGATCGCTTTCTGCATTTTAATACACAGACGATGCACGACTTGTTACCAAAAAAGGTTACAATAATCGTTTTGACAACTACTACTACACATTGTCCATGCAATCGTTGGCTGCATTTTGATTCGCAGTCGATGCAGGAATTTTGAAACTAAAATTATACCAATAATCAATTTAGCAACTATTGCTATACACAATCCTATGCCATCATACACTGCATTTGATACGCTGAGGATGCAGGAATTGTGAAACCTATATTATTACAATAATCAATATAACAACTATTGATATACATGATTCTATGAGATCGTTTTCTGCATATTTTTAGGCAGACGATGGACAAATTATTACCAAATAATTTTACAATAATCGTTTAGGCAACTACTGCTATACATTTTTCATGCAATCGTTTTTTGCATTTCGATACACAGACGATGCAGGAATTTTGAAACCAAAATTATTACAATAATCAATTTAACAACTATTGCTATACACAATTCTATGCGATCGCTTTCTGCATTTTGATACACAGACGATGCACGACTTGTTACGAAAAAATTTATAATAATCGTTTTGACAAATACTACTACATATTGTCCATGCAATCGTTGTCTGCATTTTGAAACGCAGACAATGCAGGAATTTAGAAACTATAATTATAACAATAATCAATTTAACAACTATTGCTATACACAATCCTATGCCATCGTACACTGCATTTTAATACGCAGACGATGCAGGAATTGTGAAACCAATATTATTAAAATAATCAATTTAATAACTATTGCTATACACAATGCTATGAGATCGTTTTCTACGTTTTGTTAGGCAGACGATGCACGAATTATTAACAAGTAATTTTACAATAATCGTTTTGGCAACTACTGCAATACATTTTTCATGCATTCTTTTGCTGCATTTCGATACGCTGACGATGCAGGAATTTTGAAACCAAATTTATTACATTAATCAATTTACAAATATTACTATACATAATTGTATGCGATCGTTTTCAGCATTCTGATACGCAGGCGATGCAGGAATTTGGAAACCAAAATTATTACAATAATCAATTTAACAACTATTGCTATACACAATTATATGCGATCGCTTTCTGCATTATATACACAGACGATGCACGACTTGTTACAAAAAAATTTTACAATAATCGTTTTGACAACTACTACTGCACATTGTCCATGCAATTGTTGTCTGCATTTTTAAACGCAGACGATGCAGGAATTTTGAAACTAAAATATAACAATAATCAGTTTAACAACTATTGGTATACACAATCCTATGCCATCGTATACTGCATTTTAATACGCAGACGATGCAGGAATTGTGAAACCAATATTATTAAAATAATCAATTTAATAACTATTGCTATACACAATGCTATCAGTTCGTTTTCTGCATTTAGTTACGCAGACGATGCACGAATTATTAACAAATAATTTTACAATAACCGTTTTGGCAAGTACTGCTTTACATTTTTCATGCAATCGTTTTCTGCATTTTGATTCGCAAACGATGCATGAATTTTGAATCCAAAATTATTACATTAATTAATTTCACAAACATTACTATACACAATTGTATGCGATCGTTTTCAGCATTCTGATACGCAGGCGATGCAGGAATTATTACCAAATAATTTTACAATAATCGTTTTGTCAACTACTACTACACATTGTCCATGCAATCGTTGTCTGCATTTTAAACGCAGACGATGCAGGAATTTTGAAACTAAAATATAACAATAATCAATTTAACAAATGTTGGTATACACAATCCTATGCCATCGTATACTGCATTTTAATACGCAGACGATGCAGGAATTGTGAAACCAATATTATTAAAATAATCAATTTTATAACTATTGCTATACACAATGCTAAGAGTTCGTTTTCTGCGTTTTGTTAGGCAGACGATGGAGGAATTATTACCAAGTAATTTTACAATAACCGTTTTGGCAAGTACTGCTTTACATTTTTCATGCAATAGTTTTCTGCATTTTGATTCGCAGACGATGCATGAATTTTCAATCCAAAATTATTACATTAATTAATTTCACAAATATTACTATACACAATTCTATGCGATAGTTTTTACCTTTTTATACGCAGACAATGTTAGAATTTTGAAACCAAAATTGTGACAATATTCAATTTAACAACTATTGCTATACACAATTCTATGCGATCGCTTTCTGCATTTTAATACACAGACGATGCACGACTTGTTACCAAAAAAGTTTACAATAATCGTTTTGCAACTACTACTACCATTGTCCATGCAATCGTTGGCTGCATTTTGATACGCAGTCGATGCAGGAATTTTGAAACTAAAATTATAACAATAATCAATTTAGCAACTATTGCTATACACAATCCTATGCCATCATACACTGCATTTTGATACGCTGAGGATGCAAGAATTGTGAAACCAATATTATTACAATAATCAATATAACAACTATTGATATACATGATTCTATGAGATCGTTTTCTGCATATTTTCAGGCAGACGATGGACAAATTATTACCAAATAATTTTACAATAATCGTTTAGGTAACTACTGCTATACATTTTTCATGCAATCGTTTTTTGCATTTCGATACACAGACGATGCAGGAATTTTGAAACCAAAATTATTACAATAATCAATTTAACAACTATTGCTATACACAATTCTATGCGATCGCTTTCTGCATTTTGATACACAGACGATGCACGACTTGTTACGAAAAAATTTTACAATAATCGTTTTGACAACTACTACTACATATTGTCCATGCAATCGTTGTCTGCATTTTGAAACGCAGACAATGCAGGAATTTAGAAACTATAATTATAACACTAATCAATTTAACAACTATTGCTATACACAATCCTATGCCATCGTACACTGCATTTTAATACGCAGACGATGCAGGAATTGTGAAACCAATATTATTAAAATAATCAATTTAATAACTATTGCTATACACAATGCTATGAGATCGTTTTCTACGTTTTGTTAGGCAGACGATGCACGAATTATTAACAAGTAATTTTACAATAATCGTTTTGGCAACTACTGCAATACATTTTTCATGCATTCTTTTGCTGCATTTCGATACACTGACGATGCAGGAATTTTGAAACCAAATTTATTACATTAATCAATTTTACAAATATTACTATACATAATTGTATGCGATCGTTTTCAGCATTCTGATACGCAGGCGATGCAGGAATTTGGAAACCAAAATTATTACAATAATAAATTTAACAATTATTGCTATACATAATTATATGCGATCGCTTTCTGCATTTTGATACACAGACGATGCACGACTTGTAACAAAAAAATTTTACAATAATCGTTTTGACAACTATTACTGCACATTGTCCATGCAATTGTTGTATGCATTTTTAAACGCAGACGATGCAGGAATTTTGAAACTAAAATATAACAATAATCAATTTAACAACTATTGGTATACACAATCCTATGCCATCGTATACTGCATTTTAATACATAGACGATGCAGGAATTGTGAAACCAATATTATTAAAATAATCAATTTAATAACTATTGCTATACACAATGCTATCAGTTCGTTTTCTGCATTTAGTTACGCAGACGATGCACGAATTATTAACAAATAATTTTACAATAACCGTTTTGGCAAGTACTGCTTTACATTTTTCATGCAATCGTTTTCTGCATTTTGATTCGCAAACGATGCATGAATTTTGAATCCAAAATTATTACATTAATTAATTTCACAAATATTACTATACACAATTGTATGCGATCGTTTTCAGCATTCTGATACGCAGACGATGCAGGAATTATTACCAAATAATTTTACAATAATCGTTTTGACAACTACTACTACACATTGTCCATGCGATCGCTTTCTGCATTTTAATACACAGACGATGCACGACTTGTTACCAAAAAAGGTTACAATAATCGTTTTGACAACTACTACTACACATTGTCCATGCAATCGTTGGCTGCATTTTGATACGCAGTCGATGCAGGAATTTTGAAACTAAAATTATAACAATAATCAATTTAGCAACTATTGCTATACACAATCCTATGCCATCATACACTGCATTTTGATACGCTGAGGATGCAAGAATTGTGAAACCAATATTATTACAATAATCAATATAACAACTATTGATATACATGATTCTATGAGATCGTTTTCTGCATATTTTTAGGCAGACGATGGACAAATTATTACCAAATAATTTTACAATAATCGTTTAGGCAACTACTGCTATACATTTTTCATGCAATCGTTTTTTGCATTTCGATACACAGACGATGCAGGAATTTTGAAACCAAAATTATTACAATAATCAATTTAACAACTATTGCTATACACAATTCTATGCGATCGCTTTCTGCATTTTGATACACAGACGATGCACGACTTGTTACGAAAAAATTTTACAATAATCGTTTTGACAACTACTACTACATATTGTCCATGCAATCGTTGTCTGCATTTTGAAACGCAGACAATGCAGGAATTTAGAAACTATAATTATAACAATAATCAATTTAACAACTATTGCTATACACAATCCTATGCCATCGTATACTGCATTTTGATACGCAGACGATGCAGGAATTGTGAAACCAATATTATTAAAATAATCAATTTTAGAACTATTGCTATACACAATGCTAAGCGTTCGTTTTCTGCGTTTTGTTAGGCAGAAGATGGAGGAATTATTACCAAGTAATTTTACAATAACCGTTTTGGCAAGTACTGCTTTACATTTTTCATGCAATAGTTTTCTGCATTTTGATTCGCAGACGATGCATGAATTTTGAATCCAAAATTATTACATTAATTAATTTCACAAATATTACTATACACAATTCTATGCGATAGTTTTTACCTTTTTATACGCAGACAATGTTAGAATTTTGAAACCAAAATTATGACAATATTCAATTTAACAACTATTGCTATACACAATTCTATGCGATCGCTTTCTGCATTTTAATACACAGACGATGCACGACTTGTTACCAAAAAAGTTTACAATAATCGTTTTGACAACTACTACTACACATTGTCCATGCAATCGTTGGCTGCATTTTGATACGCAGTCGATGCAGGAATTTTGAAACTAAAATTATAACAATAATCAATTTAACAACTATTGCTATACACAATCCTATGCCATCATACACTGCATTTTGATACGCTGAGGATGCAAGAATTGTGAAACCAATATTATTACAATAATCAATATAACAACTATTGATATACATGATTCTATGAGATCGTTTTCTGCATATTTTTAGGCAGACGATGGACAAATTATTACCAAATAATTTTACAATAATCGTTTAGGCAACTACTGCTATACATTTTTCATGCAATCGTTTTTTGCATTTCGATACACAGACGATGCAGGAATTTTGAAACCAAAATTATTACAATAATCAATTTAACAACTATTGCTATACACAATTCTATGCGATCGCTTTCTGCATTTTGATACACAGACGATGCACGACTTGTTACGAAAAAATTTTACAATAATCGTTTTGACAACTACTACTACATATTGTCCATGCAATCGTTGTCTGCATTTTGAAACGCAGACAATGCAGGAATTTAGAAACTATAATTATAACAATAATCAATTTAACAACTATTGCTATACACAATCCTATGCCATCGTATACTGCATTTTGATACGCAGACGATGCAGGATTTGTGAAACCAATATTATTAAAATAATCAACTTAACAACTATTGCTATACACAATCCTATGAGATCGTTTTCTGCATTTTGTTAGGCAGACGATGCACGAATTATTAACAAGTAATTTTACAATAATCGTTTTGGCAACTACTGCAATACATTTTGCATGCATTCGTTTTCTGCATTTCGATACACTGACGATGCAGGAATTTTGAAACCAAATTTATTACATTAATCAATTTCACAAATATTACTATACACAATTGTATGCGATCGTTTTCAGCATTCTGATACGCAGACGATGCAGGAATTTGGAAACCAAAATTATTACAATATTCAATTTAACAACTATTGCTATACACAATTCTATGCGATCGCTTTCTGCATTTTAATACACAGACGATGCACGACTTGTTACCAAAAAAGTTTACAATAATCGTTTTGACAACTACTACTACACATTGTCCATGCAATCGTTGGCTGCATTTTGATACGCAGTTGATGCAGCAATTTTGAAACTAAAATTATAACAATAATCAATTTAACAACTATTGCTATACACAATCCTATGCAATCATACACTGCATTTTGATACGCTGAGGATGCAAGAATTGTGAAACCAATATTATTACAATAATCAATATAACAACTATTGATATACATGATTCTATGAGATCGTTTTCTGCATATTTTTAGGCAGACGATGGACAAATTATTACCAAATAATTTTACAATAATCGTTTAGGCGCTTCTGCTATACATTTTTCATGCAATCGTTTTTTGCATTTCGATACACTGACGATGCAGGATTTTTGAAACCAAAATTATTACAATAATCAATTTAACAACTATTGCTATACACAATTCTATGCGATCGCTTTCTGCATTTTGATACACAGACGATGCACGACTTGTTACGAAAAAATTTTACAATAATCGTTTTGACAACTACTACTACATATTGTCTATGCAATCGTTGTCTGCATTTTGAAACGCAGACAATGCAGGAATTTAGAAACTATAATTATAACAATAATCAATTTAACAACTATTGCTATACACAATCCTATGCCATCGTACACTGCATTTTAATACGCAGACGATGCAGGAATTGTGAAACCAATATTATTAAAATAATCAATTTAATAACTATTGCTATACACAATGCTATGAGATCGTTTTCTACGTTTTGTTAGGCAGACGATGCACGAATTATTAACAAGTAATTTTACAATAATCGTTTTGGCAACTACTGCAATACATTTTGCATGCATTCGTTTTCTGCATTTCGATACACTGACGATGCAGGAATTTTGAAACCAAATTTATTACATTAATCAATTTCACAAATATTACTATACACAATTGTATGCGATCGTTTTCAGCATTCTGATACGCAGACGATGCAGGAATTTGGAAACCAAAATTATTACAATATTCAATTTAACAACTATTGCTATACACAATTCTATGCGATCGCTTTCTGCATTTTAATACACAGACGATGCACGACTTGTTACCAAAAAAGTTTACAATAATCGTTTTGACAACTACTACTACACATTGTCCATGCAATCGTTGGCTGCATTTTGATACGCAGTTGATGCAGCAATTTTGAAACTAAAATTATAACAATAATCAATTTAACAACTATTGCTATACACAATCCTATGCAATCATACACTGCATTTTGATACGCTGAGGATGCAAGAATTGTGAAACCAATATTATTACAATAATCAATATAACAACTATTGATATACATGATTCTATGAGATCGTTTTCTGCATATTTTTAGGCAGACGATGGACAAATTATTACCAAATAATTTTACAATAATCGTTTAGGCGCTTCTGCTATACATTTTTCATGCAATCGTTTTTTGCATTTCGATACACTGACGATGCAGGATTTTTGAAACCAAAATTATTACAATAATCAATTTAACAACTATTGCTATACACAATTCTATGCGATCGCTTTCTGCATTTTGATACACAGACGATGCACGACTTGTTACGAAAAAATTTTACAATAATCGTTTTGACAACTACTACTACATATTGTCTATGCAATCGTTGTCTGCATTTTGAAACGCAGACAATGCAGGAATTTAGAAACTATAATTATAACAATAATCAATTTAACAACTATTGCTATACACAATCCTATGCCATCGTACACTGCATTTTAATACGCAGACGATGCAGGAATTGTGAAACCAATATTATTAAAATAATCAATTTAATAACTATTGCTATACACAATGCTATGAGATCGTTTTCTACGTTTTGTTAGGCAGACGATGCACGAATTATTAACAAGTAATTTTACAATAATCGTTTTGGCAACTACTGCAATACATTTTTCATGCATTCGTTTTCTGCATTTCGATACACTGACGATGCAGGAATTTTGAAACCAAATTTATTACATTAATCAATTTCACAAATATTACTATACACAATTGTATGCGATCGTTTTCAGCATTCTGATACGCAGACGATGCAGGAATTTGGAAACCAAAATTAATACAATAATCAATTTAACAACTATTGCTATACACAATTATATGCGATCGCTTTCTGCATTTTGATACACAGACGATGCACGACTTGTTACCAAAAAATTTTACAATAATCGTTTTGACAACTACTTCTACATATTGTCCATGCAATCGTTGTCTGCATTTTTAAACGCAGACAATGCAGGAATTTAGAAACTAAAATTATAACAATAATCAATTTAACAATTATTGCTATACACAATCCTATGCCATCGTATACTGCATTTTGATACGCAGACGATGCAGGAATTGTGATACCAATATTACTAAAATAATGAACTTAACAACTCATGCTATACACAATCCTATGAGATCGTTTTCTGCATTTTGTTACGCAGACGATGCACGAATTATTAACAAATAATTTTACAATAATCGTTTTGGCAACTGCTGCTATACATTTTGCATGCATTCGTTTTCTGCATTTCGATACACTGACGATGCAGGAATTTTGAAAGCAAATTTATTACATTAATCAATTTCACAAATATTACTATACACAATTATACGCGATCGCTTTCTGCATTTTGATACACAGACGATGCACGACTTGTTACCAAAAAATTTTATAATAATCGTTTTGACCACTACTACTACACATTGTCCATGCAATCGTTGTCTGCATTTTTAAACGCAGACGATGCAGGAATTTTGAAACTAAAATATAACAATAATCAATTTAACAAATGTTGGTATACACAATCCTATGCCATCGTATACTGCATTTTAATACGCAGACGATGCAGGAATTGTGAAACCAATATTATTAAAATAATCAATTTTATAACTATTGCTATACACAATGCTAAGAGTTCGTTTTCTGCGTTTTGTTAGGCAGACGATGGAGGAATTATTACCAAGTAATTTTACAATAACCGTTTTGGCAAGTACTGCTTTACATTTTTCATGCAATAGTTTTCTGCATTTTGATTCGCAGACGATGCATGAATTTTGAATCCAAAATTATTACATTAATTAATTTCACAAATATTACTATACACAATTCTATGCGATAGTTTTTACCTTTTTATACGCAGACAATGTTAGAATTTTGAAACCAAAATTATGACAATATTCAATTTAACAACTATTGCTATACACAATTCTATGCGATCGCTTTCTGCATTTTAATACACAGACGATGCACGACTTGTTACGAAAAAAGTTTACAATAATCGTTTTGACAACTACTACTACACATTGTCCATGCAATCGTTGGCTGCATTTTGATACGCAGTCGATGCAGGAATTTAGAAACTAAAATTATAACAATAATCAATTTAACAACTATTGCTATACACAATCCTATGCCATCATACACTGCATTTTGATACGCTGAGGATGCAAGAATTGTGAAACCAATATTATTACAATAATCAATATAACAACTATTGATATACATGATTCTATGAGATCGTTTTCTGCATATTTTTATGCAGACGATGGACAAATTATTACCAAATAATTTTACAATAATCGTTTAGGCAACTACTGCTATACATTTTTCATGCAATCGTTTTTGCATTTCGATACACAGACGATGCAGGAATTTTGAAACCAAAATTATTACAATAATCAATTTAACAACTATTGCTATACACAATTCTATGCGATCGCTTTCTGCAATTTTGATACACAGACGATGCACGACTTGTTACGAAAAAATTTTACAATAATCGTTTTGACAACTACTACTACATATTGTCCATGCAATCGTTGTCTGCATTTTTAAACGCAGACAATGCAGGAATTTAGAAACTATAATTATAACAATAATCAATTTAACAACTATTGCTATACACAATCCTATGCCATCGTATACTGCATTTTGATACGCAGGACGATGCAGGATTTGTGAAACCAATATTATTAAAATAATCAACTTAACAACTATTGCTATACACAATCCTATGAGATCGTTTTCCTGCATTTTGTTAGGCAGACGATGCACGAATTATTATCAAGTAATTTTACAATAATCGTTTAGGCAACTACTGCAATACATTTTCATGCATTCGTTTTCTGCATTTCGATACACTGACGATGCAGGAATTTTGAAACCAAATTTATTACATTAATCAATTTCACAAATATTACTATACACAATTGTATGCGATCGTTTTCAGCATCCTGATACGCAGACGATGCAGGAATTTGGAAACCAAAATTAATACAATAATCAATTTAACAACTATTGCTATACACAATTATATGCGATCGCTTCCTGCATTTTGATACACAGACGATGCACGACTTGTTACCAAAAATTTTACAATAATCGTTTTGACAACTACTTCTACATATTGTCCATGCAATCGTTGTCTGCATTTTTAAACGCAGACAATGCAGGAATTTAGAAACTAAAATTATAACAATAATCACTTTAACAATTATTGCTATACACAATCCTATGCCATCGTATACTGCATTTTTGATACGCAGACGATGCAGGAATTGTGATACCAATATTCTAAAATAATGAACTTAACAACTCATGCTATACACAATCCTATGAGATCGTTTTCTGCATTTGTTACGCAGACGATGCACGAATTATGAACAAATACTTTTACAATAATCGTTTTGGCAACTGCTGCTATACATTTTGCATGCATTTCGATACACTGACGATGCAGGAATTTTGAAAGCAAATTTATTACATTAATCAATTTCACAAATATTACTATACACAATTATACGCGATCGCTTTCTGCATTTTGATACACAGACGATGCACGACTTGTTACCAAAAAATTTTACAATAATCGTTTTGACCACTACTACTACACATTGTCCATGCAATCGTTGTCTGCATTTTTAAACGCAGACGATGCAGGAATTTTGAAACTAAAATATAACAATAATCAATTTAACAAATGTTGGTATACACAATCCTATGCCATCGTATACTGCATTTTAATACGCAGACGATGCAGGAATTGTGAAACCAATATTATTAAATAATCAATTTATAACTATTGCTGTACACAATGCTAAGTTCGTTTTCTGCGTTTAGTTAGGCAGACGATGGAGAATTATTAACCAAGTAATTTTACAATAACCGTTTTGGCAAGTACTGCTTTACATTTTTCATGCAATAGTTTTCTGCATTTTGATTCGCAGACGATGCATGAATTTTGAATCCAAAATTATTACATTAATTAATTTCACAAATATTACTATACACAATTCGTATGCGATAGTTTTAGCCTTTTGATACGCAGACGAATGTTAGAATTTTGAAACCAAATTATGACAATAATTCATTTGACAACTATTGCTATACACAATTCTATGCGATCGCTTTCTGCATTTTAATACACAGACGATGCACGACTTGTTACCAAAAAAGGTTTACAATAATCGTTTTGACAACTACTACTACACATTGTCCATGCAATCGTTGGCTGCATTTTGATACGCAGTCGATGCAGGAATTTAGAAACTAAAATTATAACAATAATCAATTTAGCAACTATTGCTATACACAATCCTATGCCATCATACACTGCATTTTGATACGCTGAGGATGCAAGAATTGTGAAACCTATATTATTACAATAATCAATATAACAACTATTGATATACATGATTCTATGAGATCGTTTTCTGCATATTTTAGGCAGACGATGGACAAATTATTACCAAATAATTTTACAATAATCGTTTAGGCAACTACTGCTATACATTTTTCATGCAATCGTTTTTTGCATTTCGATACACAGACGATGCAGGAATTTTGAAACCAAAATTATTACAATAATCAATTTAACAACTATTGCTATACACAATTCTATGCGATCGCTTTCTGCATTTTGATACACAGACGATGCACGACTTGTTACGAAAAAATTTATAATAATCGTTTTGACAACTACTACTACATATTGTCCATGCAATCGTTGTCTGCATTTTGAAACGCAGACAATGCAGGAATTTAGAAACTATAATTATAACAATAATCAATTTAACAACTACTTGCTATACACAATCCTATGCCATCGTACACTGCATTTTAATACGCAGACGATGCAGGAATTGTGAAACCAATATTATTAAAATAATCAATTTAATAACTATTGCTATACACAATGCTATGAGATCGTTTTTCTACGTTTTGTTAGGCAGACGATGCACGAATTATTAACAAGTAATTTTACAATAATCGTTTTGGCAACTACTGCAATACATTTTTCATGCATTCTTTTGCTGCATTTCGATACGCTGACGATGCAGGAATTTTGAAACCAATTTATTACATTAATCAATTTTACAAATATTACTATACATAATTGTATGCGATCGTTTTCAGCATTCTGATACGCAGGCGATGCAGGAATTTGGAAACCAAATTATTACAATAATCAATTTAACAACTATTGCTATACACAATTATATGCGATCGCTTTCTGCATTATATACACAGACGATGCACGACTTGTTACAAAAAAATTTTACAATAATCGTTTTGACAACTACTACTGCACATTGTCCATGCAATTGTTGTCTGCATTTTTAAACGCAGACGATGCAGGAATTTTGAAACTAAAATATAACAATAATCAGTTTAACAAACTATTGGTATACACAATCCTATGCCATCGTATACTGCATTTTAATACGCAGACGATGCAGGAATTGTGAAACCAATATTATTAAAATAATCAATTTAATAACTATTGCTATACACAATGCTATCAGTTCGTTTTCTGCATTTAGTTACGCAGACGATGCACGAATTATTAACAAATAATTTTACAATAACCGTTTTGGCAAGTACTGCTTTACATTTTTCATGCAATCGTTTTCTGCATTTTGATTCGCAAACGATGCATGAATTTTGAATCCAAAATTATTACATTAATTAATTTCACAAACATTACTATACACAATTGTATGCGATCGTTTTCAGCATTCTGATACGCAGGCGATGCAGGAATTATTACCAAATAATTTTACAATAATCGTTTTGTCAACTACTACTACACATTGTCCATGCAATCGTTGTCTGCATTTTTAAACGCAGACGATGCAGGAATTTTGAAACTAAAATATAACAATAATCAATTTAACAAATGTTGGTATACACAATCCTATGCCAATCGTATACTGCATTTTAATACGCAGACGATGCAGGAATTGTGAAACCAATATTATTAAAATAATCAATTTTATAACTATTGCTATACACAATGCTAAGAGTTCGTTTTCTGCGTTTTGTTAGGCAGCCGATGGAGGAATTATTACCAAGTAATTTTACAATAACCGTTTTGGCAAGTACTGCTTTACATTTTTCATGCAATCGTTTTCTGCATTTTGATTCGCAGACGCTGCATGAATTTTCAATCCAAAATTATTACATTAATTAATTTCACAAATATTACTATACACAATTCTATGCGATAGTTTTTACCTTTTTATACGCAGACAATGTTAGAATTTTGAAACCAAAATTGTGACAATATTCAATTTAACAACTATTGCTATACACAATTCTATGCGATCGCTTTCTGCATTTAATACACAGACGATGCACGACTTGTTACCAAAAAAGTTTACAATAATCGTTTTGCAACTACTACTACCATTGTCCATGCAATCGTTGGCTGCATTTTGATACGCAGTCGATGCAGGAATTTTGAAACTAAAATATAACAATAATCAATTTAGCAACTATTGCTATACACAATCCTATGCCATCATACACTGCATTTTTGATACGCTGAGGATGCAAGAATTGTGAAACCAATATTATTACAATAATCAATATAACAACTATTGATATACATGATTCTATGAGATCGTTTTCTGCATATTTTCAGGCAGACGATGGACAAATTATTACCAAATAATTTTACAATAATCGTTTAGGTAACTACTGCTATACATTTTTCATGCAATCGTTTTTTGCATTTCGATACACAGACGATGCAGGAATTTTGAAACCAAAATTATTACAATAATCAATTTAACAACTATTGCTATACACAATTCTATGCGATCGCTTTCTGCATTTTGATACACAGACGATGCACGACTTGTTACGAAAAAATTTTACAATAATCGTTTTGACAACTACTACTACATATTGTCCATGCAATCGTTGTCTGCATTTTGAAACGCAGACAATGCAGGAATTTAGAAACTATAATTATAACACTAATCAATTTAACAACTATTGCTATACACAATCCTATGCCATCGTACACTGCATTTTAATACGCAGACGATGCAGGAATTGTGAAACCAATATTATTAAAATAATCAATTTAATAACTATTGCTATACACAATGCTATGAGATCGTTTTCTACGTTTTGTTAGGCAGACGATGCACGAATTATTAACAAGTAATTTTACAATAATCGTTTTGGCAACTACTGCAATACATTTTTCATGCATTCTTTTGCTGCATTTCGATACACTGACGATGCAGGAATTTTGAAACCAAATTTATTACATTAATCAATTTTACAAATATTACTATACATAATTGTATGCGATCGTTTTCAGCATTCTGATACGCAGGCGATGCAGGAATTTGGAAACCAAAATTATTACAATAATAAATTTAACAATTATTGCTATACATAATTATATGCGATCGCTTTCTGCATTTTGATACACAGACGATGCACGACTTGTAACAAAAAAATTTTACAATAATCGTTTTGACAACTATTACTGCACATTGTCCATGCAATTGTTGTATGCATTTTTAAACGCAGACGATGCAGGAATTTTGAAACTAAAATATAACAATAATCAATTTAACAACTATTGGTATACACAATCCTATGCCATCGTATACTGCATTTTAATACATAGACGATGCAGGAATTGTGAAACCAATATTATTAAAATAATCAATTTAATAACTATTGCTATACACAATGCTATCAGTTCGTTTTCTGCATTTAGTTACGCAGACGATGCACGAATTATTAACAAATAATTTTACAATAACCGTTTTGGCAAGTACTGCTTTACATTTTTCATGCAATCGTTTTTCTGCATTTTGATTCGCAAACGATGCATGAATTTTGAATCCAAAATTATTACATTAATTAATTTCACAAATATTACTATACACAATTGTATGCGATCGTTTTCAGCATTCTGATACGCAGACGATGCAGGAATTATTACCAAATAATTTTACAATAATCGTTTTGACAACTACTACTACACATTGTCCATGCGATCGCTTTCTGCATTTTAATACACAGACGATGCACGACTTGTTACCAAAAAAGGTTACAATAATCGTTTTGACAACTACTACTACACATTGTCCATGCAATCGTTGGCTGCATTTTGATACGCAGTCGATGCAGGAATTTTGAAACTAAAATTATAACAATAATCAATTTAGCAACTATTGCTATACACAATCCTATGCCATCATACACTGCATTTTGATACGCTGAGGATGCAAGAATTGTGAAACCAATATTATTACAATAATCAATATAACAACTATTGATATACATGATTCTATGAGATCGTTTTCTGCATATTTTTAGGCAGACGATGGACAAATTATTACCAAATAATTTTACAATAATCGTTTAGGCAACTACTGCTATACATTTTTCATGCAATCGTTTTTTGCATTTCGATACACAGACGATGCAGGAATTTTGAAACCAAAATTATTACAATAATCAATTTAACAACTATTGCTATACACAATTCTATGCGATCGCTTTCTGCATTTTGATACACAGACGATGCACGACTTGTTACGAAAAAATTTTACAATAATCGTTTTGACAACTACTACTACATATTGTCCATGCAATCGTTGTCTGCATTTTGAAACGCAGACAATGCAGGAATTTAGAAACTATAATTATAACAATAATCAATTTAACAACTATTGCTATACACAATCCTATGCCATCGTATACTGCATTTTGATACGCAGACGATGCAGGAATTGTGAAACCAATATTATTAAAATAATCAATTTTAGAACTATTGCTATACACAATGCTAAGCGTTCGTTTTCTGCGTTTTGTTAGGCAGAAGATGGAGGAATTATTACCAAGTAATTTTACAATAACCGTTTTGGCAAGTACTGCTTTACATTTTTCATGCAATAGTTTTCTGCATTTTGATTCGCAGACGATGCATGAATTTTGAATCCAAAATTATTACATTAATTAATTTCACAAATATTACTATACACAATTCTATGCGATAGTTTTTACCTTTTTATACGCAGACAATGTTAGAATTTTGAAACCAAAATTATGACAATATTCAATTTAACAACTATTGCTATACACAATTCTATGCGATCGCTTTCTGCATTTTAATACACAGACGATGCACGACTTGTTACCAAAAAAGTTTACAATAATCGTTTTGACAACTACTACTACACATTGTCCATGCAATCGTTGGCTGCATTTTGATACGCAGTCGATGCAGGAATTTTGAAACTAAAATTATAACAATAATCAATTTAACAACTATTGCTATACACAATCCTATGCCATCATACACTGCATTTTGATACGCTGAGGATGCAAGAATTGTGAAACCAATATTATTACAATAATCAATATAACAACTATTGATATACATGATTCTATGAGATCGTTTTCTGCATATTTTTAGGCAGACGATGGACAAATTATTACCAAATAATTTTACAATAATCGTTTAGGCAACTACTGCTATACATTTTTCATGCAATCGTTTTTTGCATTTCGATACACAGACGATGCAGGAATTTTGAAACCAAAATTATTACAATAATCAATTTAACAACTATTGCTATACACAATTCTATGCGATCGCTTTCTGCATTTTGATACACAGACGATGCACGACTTGTTACGAAAAAATTTTACAATAATCGTTTTGACAACTACTACTACATATTGTCCATGCAATCGTTGTCTGCATTTTGAAACGCAGACAATGCAGGAATTTAGAAACTATAATTATAACAATAATCAATTTAACAACTATTGCTATACACAATCCTATGCCATCGTATACTGCATTTTGATACGCAGACGATGCAGGATTTGTGAAACCAATATTATTAAAATAATCAACTTAACAACTATTGCTATACACAATCCTATGAGATCGTTTTCTGCATTTTGTTAGGCAGACGATGCACGAATTATTAACAAGTAATTTTACAATAATCGTTTTGGCAACTACTGCAATACATTTTGCATGCATTCGTTTTCTGCATTTCGATACACTGACGATGCAGGAATTTTGAAACCAAATTTATTACATTAATCAATTTCACAAATATTACTATACACAATTGTATGCGATCGTTTTCAGCATTCTGATACGCAGACGATGCAGGAATTTGGAAACCAAAATTATTACAATATTCAATTTAACAACTATTGCTATACACAATTCTATGCGATCGCTTTCTGCATTTTAATACACAGACGATGCACGACTTGTTACCAAAAAAGTTTACAATAATCGTTTTGACAACTACTACTACACATTGTCCATGCAATCGTTGGCTGCATTTTGATACGCAGTTGATGCAGCAATTTTGAAACTAAAATTATAACAATAATCAATTTAACAACTATTGCTATACACAATCCTATGCAATCATACACTGCATTTTGATACGCTGAGGATGCAAGAATTGTGAAACCAATATTATTACAATAATCAATATAACAACTATTGATATACATGATTCTATGAGATCGTTTTCTGCATATTTTTAGGCAGACGATGGACAAATTATTACCAAATAATTTTACAATAATCGTTTAGGCGCTTCTGCTATACATTTTTCATGCAATCGTTTTTTGCATTTCGATACACTGACGATGCAGGATTTTTGAAACCAAAATTATTACAATAATCAATTTAACAACTATTGCTATACACAATTCTATGCGATCGCTTTCTGCATTTTGATACACAGACGATGCACGACTTGTTACGAAAAATTTTACAATAATCGTTTTGACAACTACTACTACATATTGTCTATGCAATCGTTGTCTGCATTTTGAAACGCAGACAATGCAGGAATTTAGAAACTATAATTATAACAATAATCAATTTAACAACTATTGCTATACACAATCCTATGCCATCGTACACTGCATTTTAATACGCAGACGATGCAGGAATTGTGAAACCAATATTATTAAAATAATCAATTTAATAACTATTGCTATACACAATGCTATGAGATCGTTTTCTACGTTTTGTTAGGCAGACGATGCACGAATTATTAACAAGTAATTTTACAATAATCGTTTTGGCAACTACTGCAATACATTTTGCATGCATTCGTTTTCTGCATTTCGATACACTGACGATGCAGGAATTTTGAAACCAAATTTATTACATTAATCAATTTCACAAATATTACTATACACAATTGTATGCGATCGTTTTCAGCATTCTGATACGCAGACGATGCAGGAATTTGGAAACCAAAATTATTACAATATTCAATTTAACAACTATTGCTATACACAATTCTATGCGATCGCTTTCTGCATTTTAATACACAGACGATGCACGACTTGTTACCAAAAAAGTTTACAATAATCGTTTTGACAACTACTACTACACATTGTCCATGCAATCGTTGGCTGCATTTTGATACGCAGTTGATGCAGCAATTTTGAAACTAAAATTATAACAATAATCAATTTAACAACTATTGCTATACACAATCCTATGCAATCATACACTGCATTTTGATACGCTGAGGATGCAAGAATTGTGAAACCAATATTATTACAATAATCAATATAACAACTATTGATATACATGATTCTATGAGATCGTTTTCTGCATATTTTTAGGCAGACGATGGACAAATTATTACCAAATAATTTTACAATAATCGTTTAGGCGCTTCTGCTATACATTTTTCATGCAATCGTTTTTTTGCATTTCGATACACTGACGATGCAGGATTTTTGAAACCAAAATTATTACAATAATCAATTTAACAACTATTGCTATACACAATTCTATGCGATCGCTTTCTGCATTTTGATACACAGACGATGCACGACTTGTTACGAAAAAATTTTACAATAATCGTTTTGACAACTACTACTACATATTGTCTATGCAATCGTTGTCTGCATTTTGAAACGCAGACAATGCAGGAATTTAGAAACTATAATTATAACAATAATCAATTTAACAACTATTGCTATACACAATCCTATGCCATCGTACACTGCATTTTAATACGCAGACGATGCAGGAATTGTGAAACCAATATTATTAAAATAATCAATTTAATAACTATTGCTATACACAATGCTATGAGATCGTTTTCTACGTTTTGTTAGGCAGACGATGCACGAATTATTAACAAGTAATTTTACAATAATCGTTTTGGCAACTACTGCAATACATTTTTCATGCATTCGTTTTCTGCATTTCGATACACTGACGATGCAGGAATTTTGAAACCAAATTTATTACATTAATCAATTTCACAAATATTACTATACACAATTGTATGCGATCGTTTTCAGCATTCTGATACGCAGACGATGCAGGAATTTGGAAACCAAAATTAATACAATAATCAATTTAACAACTATTGCTATACACAATTATATGCGATCGCTTTCTGCATTTTGATACACAGACGATGCACGACTTGTTACCAAAAAATTTTACAATAATCGTTTTGACAACTACTTCTACATATTGTCCATGCAATCGTTGTCTGCATTTTTAAACGCAGACAATGCAGGAATTTAGAAACTAAAATTATAACAATAATCAATTTAACAATTATTGCTATACACAATCCTATGCCATCGTATACTGCATTTTGATACGCAGACGATGCAGGAATTGTGATACCAATATTACTAAAATAATGAACTTAACAACTCATGCTATACACAATCCTATGAGATCGTTTTCTGCATTTTGTTACGCAGACGATGCACGAATTATTAACAAATAATTTTACAATAATCGTTTTGGCAACTGCTGCTATACATTTTGCATGCATTCGTTTTCTGCATTTCGATACACTGACGATGCAGGAATTTTGAAAGCAAATTTATTACATTAATCAATTTCACAAATATTACTATACACAATTATACGCGATCGCTTTCTGCATTTTGATACACAGACGATGCACGACTTGTTACCAAAAAATTTTATAATAATCGTTTTGACCACTACTACTACACATTGTCCATGCAATCGTTGTCTGCATTTTTAAACGCAGACGATGCAGGAATTTTGAAACTAAAATATAACAATAATCAATTTAACAAATGTTGGTATACACAATCCTATGCCATCGTATACTGCATTTTAATACGCAGACGATGCAGGAATTGTGAAACCAATATTATTAAAATAATCAATTTTATAACTATTGCTATACACAATGCTAAGAGTTCGTTTTCTGCGTTTTGTTAGGCAGACGATGGAGGAATTATTACCAAGTAATTTTACAATAACCGTTTTGGCAAGTACTGCTTTACATTTTTCATGCAATAGTTTTCTGCATTTTGATTCGCAGACGATGCATGAATTTTGAATCCAAAATTATTACATTAATTAATTTCACAAATATTACTATACACAATTCTATGCGATAGTTTTTACCTTTTTATACGCAGACAATGTTAGAATTTTGAAACCAAAATTATGACAATATTCAATTTAACAACTATTGCTATACACAATTCTATGCGATCGCTTTCTGCATTTTAATACACAGACGATGCACGACTTGTTACCAAAAAGTTTACAATAATCGTTTTGACAACTACTACTACACATTGTCCATGCAATCGTTGGCTGCATTTTGATACGCAGTCGATGCAGGAATTTAGAAACTAAAATTATAACAATAATCAATTTAACAACTATTGCTATACACAATCCTATGCCATCATACACTGCATTTTGATACGCTGAGGATGCAAGAATTGTGAAACCAATATTATTACAATAATCAATATAACAACTATTGATATACATGATTCTATGAGATCGTTTTCTGCATATTTTTAGGCAGACGATGGACAAATTATTACCAAATAATTTTACAATAATCGTTTAGGCAACTACTGCTATACATTTTTCATGCAATCGTTTTTTGCATTTCGATACACAGACGATGCAGGAATTTTGAAACCAAAATTATTACAATAATCAATTTAACAACTATTGCTATACACAATTCTATGCGATCGCTTTCTGCATTTTGATACACAGACGATGCACGACTTGTTACGAAAAAATTTTACAATAATCGTTTTGACAACTACTACTACATATTGTCCATGCAATCGTTGTCTGCATTTTTAAACGCAGACAATGCAGGAATTTAGAAACTATAATTGTAACAATAATCAATTTAACAACTATTGCTATACACAATCCTATGCCATCGTATACTGCATTTTGATACGCAGACGATGCAGGATTTGTGAAACCAATATTATTAAAATAATCAACTTAACAACTATTGCTATACACAATCCTATGAGATCGTTTTCTGCATTTTGTTAGGCAGACGATGCACGAATTATTATCAAGTAATTTTACAATAATCGTTTAGGCAACTACTGCAATACATTTTTCATGCATTCGTTTTCTGCATTTCGATACACTGACGATGCAGGAATTTTGAAACCAAATTTATTACATTAATCAATTTCACAAATATTACTATACACAATTGTATGCGATCGTTTTCAGCATCCTGATACGCAGACGATGCAGGAATTTGGAAACCAAAATTAATACAATAATCAATTTAACAACTATTGCTATACACAATTATATGCGATCGCTTTCTGCATTTTGATACACAGACGATGCACGACTTGTTACCAAAAAATTTTACAATAATCGTTTTGACAACTACTTCTACATATTGTCCATGCAATCGTTGTCTGCATTTTTAAACGCAGACAATGCAGGAATTTAGAAACTAAAATTATAACAATAATCACTTTAACAATTATTGCTATACACAATCCTATGCCATCGTATACTGCATTTTGATACGCAGACGATGCAGGAATTGTGATACCAATATTTCTAAAATAATGAACTTAACAACTCATGCTATACACAATCCTATGAGATCGTTTTCTGCATTTTGTTACGCAGACGATGCACGAATTATTAACAAATAATTTTACAATAATCGTTTTGGCAACTGCTGCTATACATTTTGCATGCATTTCGATACACTGACGATGCAGGAATTTTGAAAGCAAATTTATTACATTAATCAATTTCACAAATATTACTATACACAATTATACGCGATCGCTTTCTGCATTTTGATACACAGACGATGCACGACTTGTTACCAAAAAATTTTACAATAATCGTTTTGACCACTACTACTACACATTGTCCATGCAATCGTTGTCTGCATTTTTAAACGCAGACGATGCAGGAATTTTGAAACTAAAATATAACAATAATCAATTTAACAAATGTTGGTATACACAATCCTATGCCATCGTATACTGCATTTTAATACGCAGACGATGCAGGAATTGTGAAACCAATATTATTAAAATAATCAATTTTATAACTATTGCTGTACACAATGCTAAGAGTTCGTTTTCTGCGTTTTGTTAGGCAGACGATGGAGAAATTATTACCAAGTAATTTTACAATAACCGTTTTGGCAAGTACTGCTTTACATTTTTCATGCAATAGTTTTCTGCATTTTGATTCGCAGACGATGCATGAATTTTGAATCCAAAATTATTACATTAATTAATTTCACAAATATTACTATACACAATTCTATGCGATAGTTTTTACCTTTTTATACGCAGACAATGTTAGAATTTTGAAACCAAAATTATGACAATATTCAATTTAACAACTATTGCTATACACAATTCTATGCGATCGCTTTCTGCATTTTAATACACAGACGATGCACGACTTGTTACCAAAAAAGTTTACAATAATCGTTTTGACAACTACTACTACACATTGTCCATGCAATCGTTGGCTGCATTTTGATACGCAGTCGATGCAGGAATTTAGAAACTAAAATTATAACAATAATCAATTTAACAACTATTGCTATACACAATCCTATGCCATCATACACTGCATTTTGATACGCTGAGGATGCAAGAATTGTGAAACCAATATTATTACAATAATCAATATAACAACTATTGATATACATGATTCTATGAGATCGTTATCTGCATATTTTAGGCAGACGATGGACAAATTATTACCAAATAATTTTACAATAATCGTTTAGGCAACTACTGCTATACATTTTTCATGCAATCGTTTTTTGCATTTCGATACACAGACGATGCAGGAATTTTGAAACCAAAATTATTACAATAATCAATTTAACAACTATTGCTATACACAATTCTATGCGATCGCTTTCTGCATTTTGATACACAGACGATGCACGACTTGTTACGAAAAAATTTTACAATAATCGTTTTGACAACTACTACTACATATTGTCCATGCAATCGTTGTCTGCATTTTGAAACGCAGACAATGCAGGAATTTAGAAACTATAATTATAACAATAATCAATTTAACAACTATTGCTATACACAATCCTATGCCATCGTATACTGCATTTTGATACGCAGACGATGCAGGAATTGTGATACCAATATTATTAAAATAATGAACTTAACAACTATTGCTATACACAATCCTATGAGATCGTTTTCTGCATTTTGTTACGCAGGCGATGCACGAATTATTAACAAATAATTTTACAATAATCGTTTTGGCAACTGCTGCTATACATTTTGCATGCATTCGTTTTCTGCATTTCGATACACTGACGATGCAGGAATTTTGAAAGCAAATTTATTACATTAATCAATTTCACAAATATTACTATACACAATTATATGCGATCGCTTTCTGCATTTTGATACACAGACGATGCACGACTTGTTACCAAAAAATTTTACAATAATCGTTTTGACAACTACTACTACACATTGTCCATGCAATCGTTGTCTGCGTTTTTAAACGCAGACGATGCAGGAATTTTGAAACTAAAATATAACAATAATCAATTTAACAAATGTTGGTATACACAATCCTATGCCATCGTATACTGCATTTTAATACGCAGACGATGCAGGAATTGTGAAACCAATATTATTACAATAATCAATATAACAACTATTGATATACATGATTCTATGAGATCGTTTTCTGCATATTTTTAGGCAGACGATGGACAAATTATTACCAAATAATTTTACAATAATCGTTTAGGTAACTACTGCTATACATTTTTCATGCAATCGTTTTTTGCATTTCGATACACAGACGATGCAAGAATTGTGAAACCAATATTATTACAATAATCAATATAACAACTTGTGAGGTAGTAAATACCTCACATGAATAAATAAAATTTTAAACTTGTTGTCGTCTAGACCTGAAAAACAAATATATGATATTAGTATATGAGTAATAAACCAAGATACTAAAATAGGAACATATTACCTAACACAGGTAATGCCTGTGCATTACCTGTGTGTAAATGTCGATGATACCTCCTCCTGGGTCAGGAAAACTCCTACGTTGGTGGTTTGACGACTCCTTGGCACTGGCTCCTGCTGGTCCTGGGCATCGTTACCTGTAGGGAAAGATATTAAATTAGAGTAATAATGAATTACATGATTGTTTAAATTAAATAAGTAGAGTTATAAATAATAATTGTAGTGTATGGGATAGATTAGAGGTAAGGTTGACATGTGGTACTAGAGAGGTTAGGGAAAAGGTAAACAATGTATAACAAAGCCTCAGCCATTGTCATCACCGAGTCGTATGAATAAATAAAAGGAAAGGAGGGGAAATAATGGAATTGAATTGATTTGTTTTATGTGTCGGAGATAAGGAGAGATGAATAAACAAATAATACTTACCATGACGTCGAGCTAGTTGAAGAGAAGAGAGAGAGAGAGGTTACTCGCTGCTGGTGAAGGAGAAGTAATGGAAACGCCGACCCGCGCAGACAACACCTCAGGATGATGCGAACTCCTTTTCTCGTAGACGTCGTCGCCGTGAAGCCGCACCAGGTTCGAATTACTGCACGACCGCCGAGTATCCGTACACACGAAAGTGAGAGAGACGGAGAGAGAGAACGGACTCGCGAGCGAAGCAATACTGCCGCATGCGTGTACATAGGCGGCGGCGGAGAGGGGGGAGCTCACTCGCTTGCACCACGAGGACTACCGAGAGAGCGCGCAGGCGCAACGAAGCGCGGGACTCTCTCGTACTCGACTCCAGTGTGTAAGAGAGAGAAAAGAAGAGTGCGAATTGCACAAGTGGAGGCGCTAGCCCAGCTAACACTTGGGTCGGGAAATAATATTCGCACCGCTATGTTTGAAGGAATAATACTGGAGGAATGAAGGTGGCAGTAGCATCGATAGCACCTGTTGACCTGCCAATGATGGAAAACGGGTGCCATATTCAAAATGAAGGAAGTTGACAGCGCCGCGGGTCGGCTTTGAAGGAAATAGAGGAAAAGGAAGAAGAAAGCGGAAAAAGGAGGAGAGGAAATCATTACTAGCTGATCTGTTATAAGAGACGCCAGTGTATTTTCCTAAGTGACCAGATTATCTCAGAAGTATTGTCGATTATTGTGGATTTATTGAGATTGAGGAGAATTATCGTTGTGAGAAGGAGATTATTGGTATTGAGAGTATTGATTGGAGGAAAAATCTGTTGGAGAGAAGTCCAGGAGATATTTATTGTTGGAAGATTTTGGAAATATCGTCTCGCGTGCGGTAAGTGGACTGCCCGCCGGCCACGTTATTTCGTATGTGAACATATTATTATTTTTGTTGGATTATTTGCGGTATCGCGTTTATGTCATAAATTCGGGATTTTTAACGAATAATTATTATAGATTATAATAAAAATCGCACTATAATAGTTTTTCCTATGTTAATAAATAGTTCGCGACTTCGTCTGTAAATAGTAAATTTGTAGAAAAATATTATAAGTGTAGTGAATAAATAATTGATTACTTCTTTATGCGGATAATTAATTTCATTCTCCTTTTGTGTGATTTTAATTGCCTCCCTTTTGTGACTGTAATTAAATATATATATTAGAAAGAATTCATTTAGTCCCGCCATTTTCCCGTCGGCGAGACAAGGATCCACGGCACAGGTAAGAAATTCGTGCACGTGCTGAGCCAGCCATCTTGATAAGACGAAGGACGAAAGTTAATTCCCCCCAATTGTTTAAACAGACATACGTATATTTATCCAGATTATTATTACTATTATTATTAATTGTTGTACGTAGTGTACGGGATTCCTATTTTATTCATATTTGAAGGAAACGCTACGTCACAAACTATTGACATACATGATTCTATGAGATCGTTTTCTGCATATTTTTAGGCAGACGATGGACAAATTATTACCAAATAATTTTACAATAATCGTTTAGGCAACTACTGCTATACATTTTTCATGCAATCGTTTTTTGCATTTCGATACAATGACGATGCAGGATTTTTGAATCCAAAATTATTACAATAATCAATTTAACAACTATTGCTATACACAATTCTATGCGATCGCTTACTGTAATTTGATACACAGACGATGCACGACTTGTTACGAAAAAATTTTACAATAATCGTTTTGACAACTACTACTACATATTGTCCATGCAATCGTTGTCTGCATTTTTAAACGCAGACAATGCAGGAATATAGAAACTATAATTATAACAATAATCAATTTAACAACTATTGCTATACACAATCCTATGCCATCGTATACTGCATTTTGATACGCAGACGATGCAGGAATTGTGATACCAATATTACTAAAATAATGAACTTAACAACTCATGCTATACACAATCCTATGAGATCGTTTTCTGCATTTTGTTACGCAGACGATGCACGAATTATTAACAAATAATTTTACAATAATCGTTTTGGCAACTGCTGCTATACATTTTGCATGCATTCGTTTTCTGCATTTCGATACACTGACGATGCAGGAATTTTGAAAGCAAATTTATTACATTAATCAATTTCACAAATATTACTATACACAATTATACGCGATCGCTTTCTGCATTTTGATACACAGACGATGCACGACTTGTTACCAAAAAATTTTACAATAATCGTTTTGACCACTACTACTACACATTGTCCATGCAATCGTTGTCTGCATTTTTAAACGCAGACGATGCAGGAATTTTGAAACTAAAATATAACAATAATCAATTTAACAAATGTTGGTATACACAATCCTATGCCATCGTATACTGCATTTTAATACGCAGACGATGCAGGAATTGTGAAACCAATATTATTAAAATAATCAATTTTATAACTATTGCTGTACACAATGCTAAGAGTTCGTTTTCTGCGTTTTGTTAGGCAGACGATGGAGAAATTATTACCAAGTAATTTTACAATAACCGTTTTGGCAAGTACTGCTTTACATTTTTCATGCAATAGTTTTCTGCATTTTGATTCGCAGACGATGCATGAATTTTGAATCCAAAATTATTACATTAATTAATTTCACAAATATTACTATACACAATTCTATGCGATAGTTTTTACCTTTTTATACGCAGACAATGTTAGAATTTTGAAACCAAAATTATGACAATATTCAATTTAACAACTATTGCTATACACAATTCTATGCGATCGCTTTCTGCATTTTAATACACAGACGATGCACGACTTGTTACCAAAAAAGTTTACAATAATCGTTTTGACAACTACTACTACACATTGTCCATGCAATCGTTGGCTGCATTTTGATACGCAGTCGATGCAGGAATTTAGAAACTAAAATTATAACAATAATCAATTTAACAACTATTGCTATACACAATCCTATGCCATCATACACTGCATTTTGATACGCTGAGGATGCAAGAATTGTGAAACCAATATTATTACAATAATCAATATAACAACTATTGATATACAGATTCTATGAGATCGTTATCTGCATATTTTAGGCAGACGATGGACAAATTAATTACCAAATAAATTTACAATAATCGTTTAGGCAACTACTGCTATACATTTTTCATGCAATCGTTTTTGCATTTCGATACACAGACGATGCAGGAATTTTGAAACCAAAATTATTACATAATCAATTTAACAACTATTGCTATACACAATTCTATGCGATCGCTTTCTGACATTTTGATACACAGACGATGCACGACTTGTTACGAAAAAACTTTTACAATAATCGTTTTGACAACTACTACTACATCATTTCGATACACAGACGAGCAGGAATTTTGAAACCAAAATTATTACCATAATCAATTTACAAAATATTGATATACACAATCTATGCGATCGCTTTCTGCATTTGGAAACACAGACGATGGCACGGACTTGTTACGGAAAAAAATTTGACAATAATCGTTTTGACAAACTACTACTACATTGGTCCATGCAATCGTTGTCTGCATTTTGAAACGCAGAAATGCAGGAATTTCGAACTCTAATTATAACAATAATCAATTTAACAAACTATTGCTATACACCATCCTATGCCATCGTATACTGCATTTTGATACGCAGACGATGCAGGAATTGTGATACCAATATTATTAAAATAATGAACTTAACAACTATTGCTATACACAATCCTATGAGATCGTTTTCTGCATTTTGTTACGCAGGCGATGCACGAATTATTAACAAATAATTTTACAATAATCGTTTTGGCAACTGCTGCTATACATTTTGCATGCATTCGTTTTCTGCATTTCGATACACTGACGATGCAGGAATTTTGAAAGCAAATTTATTACATTAATCAATTTCACAAATATTACTATACACAATTATATGCGATCGCTTTCTGCATTTTGATACACAGACGATGCACGACTTGTTACCAAAAAATTTTACAATAATCGTTTTGACAACTACTACTACACATTGTCCATGCAATCGTTGTCTGCGTTTTTAAACGCAGACGATGCAGGAATTTTGAAACTAAAATATAACAATAATCAATTTAACAAATGTTGGTATACACAATCCTATGCCATCGTATACTGCATTTTAATACGCAGACGATGCAGGAATTGTGAAACCAATATTATTACAATAATCAATATAACAACTATTGATATACATGATTCTATGAGATCGTTTTCTGCATATTTTTAGGCAGACGATGGACAAATTATTACCAAATAATTTTACAATAATCGTTTAGGTAACTACTGCTATACATTTTTCATGCAATCGTTTTTTGCATTTCGATACACAGACGATGCAAGAATTGTGAAACCAATATTATTACAATAATCAATATAACAACTTGTGAGGTAGTAAATACCTCACATGAATAAATAAAATTTTAAACTTGTTGTCGTCTAGACCTGAAAAACAAATATATGATATTAGTATATGAGTAATAAACCAAGATACTAAAATAGGAACATATTACCTAACACAGGTAATGCCTGTGCATTACCTGTGTGTAAATGTCGATGATACCTCCTCCTGGGTCAGGAAAACTCCTACGTTGGTGGTTTGACGACTCCTTGGCACTGGCTCCTGCTGGTCCTGGGCATCGTTACCTGTAGGGAAAGATATTAAATTAGAGTAATAATGAATTACATGATTGTTTAAATTAAATAAGTAGAGTTATAAATAATAATTGTAGTGTATGGGATAGATTAGAGGTAAGGTTGACATGTGGTACTAGAGAGGTTAGGGAAAAGGTAAACAATGTATAACAAAGCCTCAGCCATTGTCATCACCGAGTCGTATGAATAAATAAAAGGAAAGGAGGGGAAATAATGGAATTGAATTGATTTGTTTTATGTGTCGGAGATAAGGAGAGATGAATAAACAAATAATACTTACCATGACGTCGAGCTAGTTGAAGAGAAGAGAGAGAGAGAGGTTACTCGCTGCTGGTGAAGGAGAAGTAATGGAAACGCCGACCCGCGCAGACAACACCTCAGGATGATGCGAACTCCTTTTCTCGTAGACGTCGTCGCCGTGAAGCCGCACCAGGTTCGAATTACTGCACGACCGCCGAGTATCCGTACACACGAAAGTGAGAGAGACGGAGAGAGAGAACGGACTCGCGCGCGAAGCAATACTGCTGCATGCGTGTACATAGGCGGCGGCGGAGAGGGGGGAGCTCACTCACTTGCACCACGAGGACTACCGAGAGAGCGCGCAGGCGCAACGAAGCGCGGGACTCTCTCGTACTCGACTCCAGTGTGTAAGAGAGAGAAAAGAAGAGTGCGAATTGCACAAGTGGAGGCGCTAGCCCAGCTAACACTTGGGTCGGGAAATAATATTCGCACCGCTATGTTTGAAGGAATAATACTGGAGGAATGAAGGTGGCAGTAGCATCGATAGCACCTCTTGACCTGCCAATGATGGAAAACGGGTGCCATATTCAAAATGAAGGAAGTTGACAGCGCCGCGGGTCGGCTTTGAAGGAAATAGAGGAAAAGGAAGAAGAAAGCGGAAAAAGGAGGAGAGGAAATCATTACTAGCTGATCTGTTATAAGAGACGCCAGTGTATTTTCCTAAGTGACCAGATTATCTCAGAAGTATTGTCGATTATTGTGGATTTATTGAGATTGAGGAGAATTATCGTTGTGAGAAGGAGATTATTGGTATTGAGAGTATTGATTGGAGGAAAAATCTGTTGGAGAGAAGTCCAGGAGATATTTATTGTTGGAAGATTTTGGAAATATCGTCTCGCGTGCGGTAAGTGGACTGCCCGCCGGCCACGTTATTTCGTATGTGAATATATTATTATTTTTGTTGGATTATTTGCGGTATCGCGTTTATGTCATAAATTCGGGATTTTTAACGAATAATTATTATAGATTATAATAAAAATCGCACTATAATAGTTTTTCCTATGTTAATAAATAGTTCGCGACTTCGTCTGTAAATAGTAAATTTGTAGAAAAATATTATAAGTGTAGTGAATAAATAATTGATTACTTCTTTATGCGGATAATTAATTTCATTCTCCTTTTGTGTGATTTTAATTGCCTCCCTTTTGTGACTGTAATTAAATATATATATTAGAAAGAATTCATTTAGTCCCGCCATTTTCCCGTCGGCGAGACAAGGATCCACGGCACAGGTAAGAAATTCGTGCACGTGCTGAGCCAGCCATCTTGATAAGACGAAGGACGAAAGTTAATTCCCCCCAATTGTTTAAACAGACATACGTATATTTATCCAGATTATTATTACTATTATTATTAATTGTTGTACGTAGTGTACGGGATTCCTATTTTATTCATATTTGAAGGAAACGCTACGTCACAAATTGGCGCCCAACATTTTATATAAATTAAATTATAAATAACATAGGAAAAATTTCTTTTACCGCAATAATCCAATAGTATGTGTATGTGAGTGTGAGAGATACTACAAAGTGTAATTCTGCCCACAAAAATTCATTTTCTTTCATAATTTTATTACGTATACTTTTTGCGAGGTTACCATCCAATTATTGAGAAATCTATCAATTAAAAATTATTTTATTTATAAGTATTATAATATTTTGTGTCACACCACATTTAAAACACATAAATTATATAATTTAATATTGATTATTAAATTTCATGTTGATGGAAAATTTCTTTTAGGAAGATTGAAGGATATTTGAAGATATTGTTGTTGATGTTGATGGAAAATTTTTCTGTTTCAGCGAATTAAAGGAAATCTTTTCAGTGAATGGTGGTATTCATTAATATTATTAATAATCATTTTTATATATTTATTTAATTAATTCGGTGTGACACTAGGGATATATATATATATAATTTCTATACATCTTATGATATTTAATTATTTATATCTATATTTATGTTTATGCTTATATATGTATTAATAACCATTTATAACTTATATTGATAATAAATTGATGGAAATTGAAGGAAACTTATTTATATTGATGGCAAATTGATGGAAATTGATGGTAACTTATTTATATTGATGGTAAATAGATATTAGAATAGAACCCACAGTAATAAATCTGAAACGTGCATTTTCGTGAATAATTTAATTTATTTTAATCGTAAATTGACTACGTGTTAAATAAAATAAACTCCCCTTTGGATAATAATTATTGTTATTATGAGCTGTTGTGAAAATTAATTGTTGGTCTAGTGAATAAATTATTGCTGTAGTTAAGGAAAAGTTATTGAAGGATTTAGATAATTTTTTTTTTAAATTTTAACGGATTTAAGTATTATATTGAGGAAATATAAGAATTTAGAAGAAAGTTTAAATTATTTCAGTAATATTATTGTCGAATTTTGAAATTTATTAAAGATGGCTGTTCGAAAAAGTAAAAATACTGAATGGTTAGAGAAAGTATTACAAGAAGATGAAGAGGCAGTAATAGCTTATACAAGGATAGACTCTTATACTATAACAGAATTATCAGTATTATTAGCGAAAATGGGATTAAGTACAAAAGGCAGAAAGCCAACATTAGTCTCACGATTATTTAGAGGAAGTCTACGACAATCAAGACAAGATGTACCATGGATACGTAGAGTTGACGAACGACAGGATAGGGATCCTTCAACTGGTACAGAATCTGATGGAACAGAAGTACCACAGAGGAAGGAAAATATGAAGGAAAGAGATCAAATGACAGATTTATCCAACATCCCATCAACAAGTAGAGGACTACCGTCAAACTCAGGAAAGGAACAACAAGTAGTTCCAACGAATGCAGCATCTTGTGTCGTTACAACGTCCACTACTACAAGTTGCACACCAACAGTATCGATGGCGTCGACATTTGTAGGAAATACGACGATGAGATTAATATCAACACAACAAGGTCTGATCCAATCGACCTCAGCATCACAGAAAATTTGGTTGCAAAATTTGGACAGACGATTCCTAGTAATGCCGGAAGTACAAAATTTATTAAGAGAAGAGCGAACAAATACGAGTCTAAACACAATAAAAACAAACGAATACAGCAACAAAAATGGTCCGGATTCTTCTCACCAGTTGGCACAAGAAAGTATCAACCTAACTGCGATACCGATCTGTGAGGCATTAGAGGAAACTACAAAACAACACAGTGTGCAAAACAACCAACAAAAGGAGACTAGTAAAAAGCCTTTGAAACCATTCACACAAGTACCACAAAGAGACTCAACCTCATCATTTACCAGTGATGATGATTGCAGCACGGATTCAGGAAATGCAGAGAGACGGAAAAGGACACATAAACGGCATAATAGTATAAGGAAGGAAAATAATAACGCAGATAATAGAGAAGCTGGAGTAAACACTAGCATTGGACAGATGGTCAACCAATTTATGGATAACCTAGAACAGATGAACCTAAGCCAAAGAGCAAGCACACCATCGCACGAGAGGAATCATAGACAACATCCACAAGAGGAAGACAAATCGGGACCTAATGGAGAAGAAAGGTATCCTAAAGAACCAATGCAGGGCACTACTCCAGCAGAAGAAAATCAAAATACAGCAACAGAAAACTCAAAACTCGAAGAAAAAGAAGTAGAACAGAAAACAGAAAAGAAAAAGGGGACAAACACGAAAAAGCACAAGAAAAGGAAAGATGATAAGAAAAAGGATAAAGAAAAGAAGAAAACAAAGAAAAATAAGAAAGAGAATAGTAAAGATGATAGTGAAGACTCGAATTCTGATGATAGTAGTGATGATGATGATAACTCTGATGATAGTGATGATGAAAAGGATACTAGCAGTGATGATTCTAACAGTAGTAGTGAAGATAATTCAAACTCAGATGATGATGAAGTACAAAATAAGAAAAATAAGAAGAAATCTAAACAAAAGAAAAAGTCGAAAAGTTCCCGATTCCAAGAGAACGATCAAATTATCAGAGCCTTTAAGAGTTGGAATCTCACATACTCTGGTGAGGAAAAGGACAATCCAAACGAGTTTCTAAGCAGGCTAACCAATTTCCACATGAATATGAAAATGACGGATAAACAATTTTTCAAAGGCTTGCCATTTGTTTTCACGAAGAAAGCAGGTCGCTGGTATACCAATGTGCACGAGGAATTGCGGAAGAAAGGATGGAAAGACTTCCTTAAAGCATTCCGTGCACAATTCACGAAAAAACTGACGGAAACAGATGTGTGGGATGAAGCTTGGAAGCGAACGCAAGGGAAGTCCGAAACCATAACCAATTATGTGAGTTGTATGAAACACATATTCTCTCATTTAAGGACTCCTCCTTCCATGGCAAGACAGATCAAAGTAGTCTGGAGGAACTTGAAACCAGATTACAGAGACCACATGCCTGAGAGAAAATGTAAAACATACGAACAAATTGAAAAATATGGTAGAAGATACGAGGATAAAATTGATTTAGATAAAAGATTTAGACCACCTCCGTCAATAGAGAACACAAAAATTCCTGAAGCAGCAGCACCGGAATCATTGAAAGTCGGTAGAGTTGCAACAATTGATGGAAAAGACGTGTCGGAAACTTGCCCTGTCCAAACAGAGGATAAGAAAAACAAGAACAACAAAAAGGGTACGAATAAGAAGGCAAAACAATCGTCAAAGGAACCAAGCATACAAGCAACAGTGGAGTTACCTGATATGATGCCTCCACCGACAGTAGCTGCGGTAAACGTACCCCAATTTGCTGCAAATGTGACTAGACCTCAACAAAATGGACAACCAACACAAAAATGGACGAACTGGCAAAACAACCGACCGTATAAACAAAATAATGGTGGTTATGGAAATATGGTAAATGCTGGAAATTCGACTAACAACGGAGGAAATGTTGGAAATTGGGGAAATGCTGGTAATCAAGGAAATTTCTCTCAAAACCAAACAGGGGCTAGGCATCGGTTTAACCAACAACCACAAATCGGAAACTCTGCTGTTAATCAGAGATTCATTGGAGCCTGTTTTCACTGTAACCAGGTGGGACACAGAGCCTCAGAATGTCCGTCTGTAACTTGCTACATTTGCAAACAAAATGGACACAAGGCTAACTTCTGCCCATCTAGGTCACAACAGAACAACTTCTCATGCCAAGTTTGCGGGACTCAAGGATATACATTCAATAACTGTCCGACATGCATACCGTTAAAACAAGCATGGGGAAACGGCAACGCTGGGGGTCAATTGGGATCCAAAACCCCTCAGCAACAGCAACAGGGATCCCAAACATTCATCAAGAGACAATTAACTCGAACACACTGTCCGAGAAGAAATGGACTCTTATAGATGAGGCATTAAAGAGAAGAAGTGAAGGGAAGAAAAGTAAGAAAGTTGATTGGTCAGAGAGGATGAACGAAATGTTTATGAAGATGACGGAAGAATCAAAGCACCTACCATGCAATAATCTAGAAAGAAAAGAAGAAAATGAAACGAAAAATAAATTAATAGTGAAGGATGTTAGTAATAATAATGTTGTTAATGAAGTTATGAAAGAAGCTAATGACGGTGAAAACAATTCCGGGTGTGATAGGATCACCCTGAATTATGTTAAGCCCAATGAAGAGATGAAGAGAATATTTGAAGAAGAAGAAAAGTCCGATTACAAGAAGATGCCAACATTACTTACAGCAGTTGAGGATTTATTTCAACAGATAAATGAGAATTCTACTGAACAAAAATCAAGTACAACGGTTAATGCAAGAAACCATGAGGGAAGTACAGCTAAACAACCTAGTTGCTTGACAACGACTAGAAACTCTACAGTATCAACGGAAAATAAACACACAGCCTGTAATAATAGGGATCTAGATTGGAGTAAGTGGACAAAAATCGAAGATAAGAAAATTGAAATGGAAATAGATGATAAGAAAAACAGAGTGAAGGAAATTGCTGAAGAAAATGAGAAGAAAGATTATGCTGGTATGGTGAATGAAGTAAATAAGAAGGATGAAGACACAGAAAAGATAGTAGCAGAGAATAGTTTAGAAAATAGAGGATTCGTACGTTTAAATATAGGTGGACATATATTTAGAGGATTGTTGGATTCAGGTGCAATGATTTCAGTAGCAGGACCGCGGGTAGTAGAGAAGTTCAAAGATAGACTTCTACCCTCGGATTCCTATGTGAAGAATGCTCATGGAGGAATCAATAAATCCATAGGAATTTTGAAATTAAACCTTGAAGTTGATGGACACATAGGAATACTGGAATTGAAGGCACAAGAAATTTTTGAACATGATGTAGTACTGGGTAAAGACTTCTGCGCTAAATGGGATGTCGACGAACGCCATAGACATAGACTATGGAGAGTACATGAAGGACCATGGCACAAAACGTATGATGGTAACGAGTCCAAGGAAGATCCAGTAATCTTTGCTGAATGTGCAGGAATATCGGAATTGTCAAACCCACAGAGACAGAAGGTGGAAAAGTTAGTATCTAAAATACTACCTCCCCCATCTGCATCACCTGGGATGACAAACATAATAGAACACCACATAGCAATTATACCAGGATCAATACCAGTTCGTCACAAACTACGTAGATGGTCACCCAAAATGATTGAGAATGCACATGAGGAAGTGGAAAGATTATGGAATGAAGGAATTGTGGAATGGTCCGCTAGTGATTATACAAGTGCTCCGGTGATGGTAAAGAAATCTGATGGAACCTATAGATTCTGTATAGATTATAGGGACCTCAATAAACAGACCATAAGAGACGCATACCCAGTACCGAACATGGATACTATATTGGACAGGATGAGACACGCACGCTATATCTCTAAAATTGATTTACGCCAAGCGTTCTATCAGGTACCACTGGATAAATCTAGTAAAAGATTTACCGCATTCTCGGTTCCAGGAAAAGGTCTTTTTCAATTCACCCGCATGCCATTTGGTTTAACAAATGCTCCAATGACATTCCAAAGGCTTATCGATGCTCTGTTTGGCCCAGAATACGTGCCACATGTATTTGGTTACCTCGATGACATCATCATAGCCACAGAGTCATTTGAGGAGCACATGCGCTGGTTAGAGGAAGTACTGAAGAAACTGGTGAAGTATGGCTTAACGGTAAACAGAGATAAATGCGAGTTTCGTTGTTCAAGCGTCACTTACCTTGGTTATGTGTTGGATAAAGAAGGTTTACGTCCGGATCAAGAAAAGATAGCACCAATAAAGAACTATCCTGCTCCAAAAGACGTGAAACAATTAAGAAGATTTCTAGGGATGATAGGTTGGTACTCACGTTTCCTAGACAAAGACTCGGAGACAAAAATACCTTTGCTAAAACTATTGAGGAAAACAGTGAAGTGGAAATGGGAACAGGAACAACAGGAAGCCTTTGAGAAATTAAAAGATGCTATTTCACGAGCCCCAGTACTTGCTCGTCCCGACTTCACTAAGCCCTTCTGTCTACAGACGGATGCCAGTAACAACGCCATTGGTGCAGTGCTTACACAAAACTTTGATGATGGAGAACACCCGATAATATACATAAGCAGGGTCCTCAACGATGCTGAAAGGAACTACTCAACTTCAGAAAAGGAGTGCCTAGCAGTCCTGTGGGCAATTAAAAAGTTGAGACCCTACATCGAATGTTATCACTTCACCGTCATAACAGATCACATGGCACTAAAATGGCTGAGGAACAAAAAGGAACCAACGGGTAGACTAGCACGATGGGCATTAGAAATGATGGAATGGGACTTTGAGATAGTACACAGAAAAGGTGCTCTTAACCACGTTCCCGACGCGCTATCGCGAATGTTCGATGATGGAGATGATGATAAAATTATGGAGGCAGCGGCATTTGAAGAAATAAAGGATGAATGGTATTTAAAGAGGTTACGTGATGTAGAAAAATTTCCAGATAGATTTCAGAATTGGAGAATAATTGATGGAATGTTATATAGATATAGATATGATGAATTACTCGACCCTATCGTAAATAGAGAGGAAACTTGGAGACTAGTAGTACCATTAGAATATCGTGAAAGAGCAATGCAGGAAGCTCATGACATACCATCAGTTGGACACGGAGGTATAGAAAAGACATATGATCGTGTAGCACGAGAGTATTATTGGCAAGGTATGTGGCACGACATTAATAAATACATACAAAGATGTCAAGTATGCCACCATTACAAGACACCTCAAAGTGGACAACAAGGAATGATGGGAATGAGAATAATTGATAGACCGTGGTGCATTGTTGCAGCAGACCTAATGGAATTTCCACCCAGTAAAAGCCAAAACAAATATTTGATCGTTTTTCAAGATTTGTTTACAAAATGGATCGAGGTTAAACCAATTAGGAAAGCTGATGGAAAATCGGTAGCAAAAGCATTAGAAGATCTAATCCTTTTTAGGTGGGAAACGCCGGAATACTTCTTATCAGACAATGGCAAAGAGTTTGATAACAAAGTATTGAAGGCAATGCTGGACGAATACGGAGTCAAACATGTCACAACCCCACCATACCACCCGCAAGCAAACCCAGTGGAAAGATGCAACAGGACCCTAAAAACCATGATTGCCATGTTCGTAAAGAACGATCATCGTTGCTGGGACGAACATATCCACGAACTTCGCCACGCAATCAACACCGCAGTCCAATCCTCTACAAAAGTTTCCCCTGCCTTTCTAAATTTTGGACGAAATCCACACCCGGTGAAAAGTCTAAGAAGAGAGGTAGAAGGAAAGAAACCCATAATGAAATTGGACCCAACAGTATGGTTAGATCGCGCTAAGAGGTTAGATGCATTGAGGGACATTGTTTCAAAACATTTAGATGAAGCAAGAGAAAAACAGATGAAGGAATATAATAAAAATAAAAAGCATGTAGAATTTAAAGTTGGAGATTTAGTATCAAAAACTACGCATGTACTATCAAAAGCAGCAGATAAATTTACAGCAAAGTTACATGAAAAATTTGAAGGTCCATATGAAATAGTAAAGATCTTATCCCCAACGGTTTACTTATTGAAACGCGAAAATAAAAAAGACACATCCCATATGCCCCTTCCCGTGTATAAGAGTGTTGAGACAACAAGAATGGATGGAAATTTATTGAGGATGTTGTAAGTATGTGATGGAACTATGAAGGTATTCGTTTTATTGTTGCAGAATCTGAGATGGACCGTCAACACCCGAAGTCACCTGTGCACACCGTGGAACACCTCCGGGAGACACTGGGTCCTGAGGAAGAGGAAGCCGTCCAGTTATTGGCACAATGGCTGCACGCTCCTCCAACTCAACCCAGTCGCCCCTCCGGTGACCAGGATCAGTGGGTCCGTTTAGACGCGCTTCCCGTGCAGGGCACATCGACTACGGGCGTGCCCTCGTCTGGAGGGGGGGAGAGGGCCACCGAAATTCTATCGGTGCCCCGACCTCTGAATGAAGGACAGCAGGAACGCAGAGACACCATCGAAGACGAGACATTGAAGGAAGTTCCTCTTCCAATCGGACAGGAGTTGGCAGAGTTGGCCACCCCGGCCCCTCCAACTCCAGAGTCCACCCTTCCTGACCAGGCCATGGCCAGGAAGGTATTGGAAGAGGGACTCACTTGGATTGAGGGGGAGGTTGGGAAGGAGGCACGGATGGACCAGCCCATGGACTTTGACCCATGGGACCCATCAGTACTACCTCCAACCCCAGTAAACCACCCGGATAGGGTGAGGGAGTACCGGAACAAGATGCTAGACATCATGTCCGGCAAGGAAACTCCGGAACCTCTCCCCACCCCCTCATCCCTACTGATGGATAGACCGGATGACGGGATAGACCGGTCCAGGGGAGCAATCCCCAAAAGGAAGCTACCAATCCCAGCTTCGTATGAGGTCAGCACCATGGGAGTGGCTTCCATAAGTCTGGAGGAACGGGAGAGCATGGAGGCAGTGGAGGAACTCCATAGAGCTCTCCTAGAATCCCCAGAGGGGATTGCTGCCCTCACGAACGGACGGCTAGTCGTCCAGGAGGACCTCCCTGTTCGGGGAGGGACTCCGGCTGCTGTAGTGGCACCACTCCCAAGGAAAGTGGAAGTGGAGAAAACCACCACAGTCAGGGGATTATCTCTCCAGCAGGGGGAGATTCCTGTCTATGACGACAGTTATCGGAACCAGGCAAGGAGCCTTTCCGCACGCCGCCGAGCGCGGAGATATAATCCCCGCCGACAACTCACCATGGATGATTACGTGAGTGGTATCCCCAGCCCTCCCCGACCAGCATCTCCTGAAGAACCCCCTGTTCAAGTACGCTACCTTGAACAGAGGAGGATATTCGAGAGGGAGGACGCGAGGAGACGAGCGGAAGCCCAAAGGATTTGGGAGGAATTCCGCGCTCGGCGCGACGAGGAAAGGATGGAGGCAGAGAGGAAGGAGATGAAGGAGAAAAAGAAACGCGAGGAAGAGAGAGAGGAGGAAGAATTGAGAAGGAAGAAAAGAGAGAGAGAGGAGGAAGAATTGAGAAGGAAGAAAAGAGAGAGAGAGGAGGAAGAATTGAGAAGGAAGAAAAGAGAGAGAGAGGAGGAAGAATTGAGAAGGAAGAAAAGAGAGAGAGAGGAGGAAGAATTGAGAAGGAAGAAAAGAGAGAGAGAGGAGGAAGAATTGAGAAGGAAGAAAAGAGAGAGAGAGGAGGAAGAGTTGAGAAGGAAGAAAAGAGAGAGAGAGGAGGAAGAGCTGAGGAGGAAGAAAAGAGAAAGAGAGGAACAAGAACGGAAGAACAAGGAAAAGGAGGAATGGGATAGACACGTGGAAGAAGAAAGAAGGAGAGAAAGAGAAATAAGGAGATTGAAAAAGGAGAGAGAAGAATTGCAGAAGAAGATAGAAGAAAAAGGATTAAGGAAGTCTCCACCGCGTACACTGGAAGGGGGGGAGGAACCTCCGCAGACCCCCCGTAAAGTGTCACGCTGGGACGACGGACCCAAGGTTCCCCCTCAGGTGTCAGTGCCCCAACCGATACCGAAGAAGGGCATACTATTTGGAGATCTGGACCCGGTGATGATAGACCCGATGTTGGACCCCCCGTTCGGTGCATGTTTTGCCTGCTGGAAGACCGGCCACCTCGCCATCCAGTGTCCAAGACCCCTGGGACACGAGTATTGCCGCAATTGCGGCCGTAAAGGCGTACGAACCCGTTCGTGTCCCAGGTGTGGCCGGATCCACGTCCAGCGGTTGAAGGAGGTGAATCCCGCGAGATACGCCGGACTGGGGGAAGAACCAAGACCCCCAACTCCACCTCGGGAGGTTAGGGTTCCGACGGTAACCATCCCGGGTCCCCCTCCTACACTCTCTGCCCGCCTCCGACGCCCGAGGACCGGGGCAACCGAACCACCCAGCTCTCAGGAACAACCAGGCCCCTCCACCGCGGTATCCTCGAGGGCTGGATTGGTAGAAGCCCTGATGGAACTGTCCCAGGAGGAGCAATTACAGATAATTGCTTCCCTCATACGGGGACGCTCCAAATAAGATAAAGGAAAAGAAGGGATGATAAAATGAAGGAAAAATAAGTAATGAAGGAAAACCTTAATTTTCAGGAAGATGATGATGGTAGAGATGATGGGATAGATGGAAGGATGTGAAATGAAGGAAAACCTTAATTTTCAGGAAGATGATGATGGAACAGATAGAACGATGGAATAGATGGAAAGAGATATTAGGATAAGGAAATTTAGGAATGATAGTAAGTATTGGATGGTAACGAACGATTTTTTTTTTATTTTATTTTATTAATTAATTATTAATATTATTATTTTTTTTTTGTTGCTGATACATATTATTATTAGTAGGTAATTTTTTTTATGATCTTAAGCTAACAATTTTTGGGCAGAAGTATGAGGACAGATGTTGGAATGGATGAGAATTAATGGGTTATGTGTGATCGGTGATGATTATCGCTTTGGCCAATTATTCTGTAAGTGCAGTCCACTTTCCTTGTAGGAGCGTGTCCTGACTTAGGAGGGGGGTATTGTGAGGTAGTAAATACCTCACATGAATAAATAAAATTTTAAACTTGTTGTCGTCTAGACCTGAAAAACAAATATATGATATTAGTATATGAGTAATAAACCAAGATACTAAAATAGGAACATATTACCTAACACAGGTAATGCCTGTGCATTACCTGTGTGTAAATGTCGATGATACCTCCTCCTGGGTCAGGAAAACTCCTACGTTGGTGGTTTGACGACTCCTTGGCACTGGCTCCTGCTGGTCCTGGGCATCGTTACCTGTAGGGAAAGATATTAAATTAGAGTAATAATGAATTACATGATTGTTTAAATTAAATAAGTAGAGTTATAAATAATAATTGTAGTGTATGGGATAGATTAGAGGTAAGGTTGACATGTGGTACTAGAGAGGTTAGGGAAAAGGTAAACAATGTATAACAAAGCCTCAGCCATTGTCATCACCGAGTCGTATGAATAAATAAAAGGAAAGGAGGGGAAATAATGGAATTGAATTGATTTGTTTTATGTGTCGGAGATAAGGAGAGATGAATAAACAAATAATACTTACCATGACGTCGAGCTAGTTGAAGAGAAGAGAGAGAGAGAGGTTACTCGCTGCTGGTGAAGGAGAAGTAATGGAAACGCCGACCCGCGCAGACAACACCTCAGGATGATGCGAACTCCTTTTCTCGTAGACGTCGTCGCCGTGAAGCCGCACCAGGTTCGAATTACTGCACGACCGCCGAGTATCCGTACACACGAAAGTGAGAGAGACGGAGAGAGAGAACGGACTCGCGAGCGAAGCAATACTGCCGCATGCGTGTACATAGGCGGCGGCGGAGAGGGGGGAGCTCACTCGCTTGCACCACGAGGACTACCGAGAGAGCGCGCAGGCGCAACGAAGCGCGGGACTCTCTCGTACTCGACTCCAGTGTGTAAGAGAGAGAAAAGAAGAGTGCGAATTGCACAAGTGGAGGCGCTAGCCCAGCTAACACTTGGGTCGGGAAATAATATTCGCACCGCTATGTTTGAAGGAATAATACTGGAGGAATGAAGGTGGCAGTAGCATCGATAGCACCTGTTGACCTGCCAATGATGGAAAACGGGTGCCATATTCAAAATGAAGGAAGTTGACAGCGCCGCGGGTCGGCTTTGAAGGAAATAGAGGAAAAGGAAGAAGAAAGCGGAAAAAGGAGGAGAGGAAATCATTACTAGCTGATCTGTTATAAGAGACGCCAGTGTATTTTCCTAAGTGACCAGATTATCTCAGAAGTATTGTCGATTATTGTGGATTTATTGAGATTGAGGAGAATTATCGTTGTGAGAAGGAGATTATTGGTATTGAGAGTATTGATTGGAGGAAAAATCTGTTGGAGAGAAGTCCAGGAGATATTTATTGTTGGAAGATTTTGGAAATATCGTCTCGCGTGCGGTAAGTGGACTGCCCGCCGGCCACGTTATTTCGTATGTGAACATATTATTATTTTTGTTGGATTATTTGCGGTATCGCGTTTATGTCATAAATTCGGGATTTTTAACGAATAATTATTATAGATTATAATAAAAATCGCACTATAATAGTTTTTCCTATGTTAATAAATAGTTCGCGACTTCGTCTGTAAATAGTAAATTTGTAGAAAAATATTATAAGTGTAGTGAATAAATAATTGATTACTTCTTTATGCGGATAATTAATTTCATTCTCCTTTTGTGTGATTTTAATTGCCTCCCTTTTGTGACTGTAATTAAATATATATATTAGAAAGAATTCATTTAGTCCCGCCATTTTCCCGTCGGCGAGACAAGGATCCACGGCACAGGTAAGAAATTCGTGCACGTGCTGAGCCAGCCATCTTGATAAGACGAAGGACGAAAGTTAATTCCCCCCAATTGTTTAAACAGACATACGTATATTTATCCAGATTATTATTACTATTATTATTAATTGTTGTACGTAGTGTACGGGATTCCTATTTTATTCATATTTGAAGGTAACGCTACGTCACAAACTATTGACATACATGATTCTATGAGATCGTTTTCTGCATATTTTTAGGCAGACGATGGACAAATTATTACCAAATAATTTTACAATAATCGTTTAGGCAACTACTGCTATACATTTTTCATGCAATCGTTTTTTGCATTTCGATACAATGACGATGCAGGATTTTTGAATCCAAAATTATTACAATAATCAATTTAACAACTATTGCTATACACAATTCTATGCGATCGCTTTCTGCATTTTGATACACAGACGATGCACGGCTTGTTACGAAAAAATTTTACAATAATCGTTTTGACAACTACTACTACATATTGTCCATGCAATCGTTGACTGCATTTTGAAACGCAGACAATGCAGGAATTTAGAAACTATAATTATAACAATAATCAATTTAACAACAATTGCTATACACAATCCTATGCCATCGTACACTGCATTTTAATACGCAGACGATGCAGGAATTGTGAAACCAATATTATTAAAATAATCAATTTAATAACTATTGCTATACACAATGCTATGAGATCGTTTTCTACGTTTTGTTAGGCAGACGATGCACGAATTATTAACAAGTAATTTTACAATAATCGTTTTGGCAACTACTGCAATACATTTTTCATGCATTCTTTTGCTGCATTTCGATACACTGACGATGCTGGAATTTTGAAACCAAATTTATTACATTAATCAATTTTACAAATATTACTATACATAATTGTATGCGATCGTTTTCAGCATTCTGATACGCAGGCGATGCAGGAATTTGGAAACCAAAATTATTACAATAATCAATTTAACAACTATTGCTATACACAATTATATGCGATCGCTTTCTGCATTTTGATACACAGACGATGCACGACTTGTTACAAAAAAATTTTGCAATAATCGTTTTGACAACTACTACTGCACATTGTCCATGCAATTGTTGTCTGCATTTTTAAACGCAGACGATGCAGGAATTTTGAATCTAAAATATAACAATAATCAGTTTAACAACTATTGGTATACACAATCCTATGTCATCGTATACTGCATTTTAATACGCAGACGATGCAGGAATTGTGAAACCAATATTATTACAATAATCAATTTAACAACTATTGCTATACACAATTCTATGCGATCGCTTTCTGCATTTTGATACACAGACGATGCACGGCTTGTTACGAAAAAATTTTACAATAATCGTTTTGACAACTACTACTACATATTGTCCATGCAATCGTTGACTGCATTTTGAAACGCAGACAATGCAGGAATTTAGAAACTATAATTATAACAATAATCAATTTAACAACAATTGCTATACACAATCCTATGCCATCGTACACTGCATTTTAATACGCAGACGATGCAGGAATTGTGAAACCAATATTATTAAAATAATCAATTTAATAACTATTGCTATACACAATGCTATGAGATCGTTTTCTACGTTTTGTTAGGCAGACGATGCACGAATTATTAACAAGTAATTTTACAATAATCGTTTTGGCAACTACTGCAATACATTTTTCATGCATTCTTTTGCTGCATTTCGATACACTGACGATGCTGGAATTTTGAAACCAAATTTATTACATTAATCAATTTTACAAATATTACTATACATAATTGTATGCGATCGTTTTCAGCATTCTGATACGCAGGCGATGCAGGAATTTGGAAACCAAAATTATTACAATAATCAATTTAACAACTATTGCTATACACAATTATATGCGATCGCTTTCTGCATTTTGATACACAGACGATGCACGACTTGTTACAAAAAAATTTTGCAATAATCGTTTTGACAACTACTACTGCACATTGTCCATGCAATTGTTGTCTGCATTTTTAAACGCAGACGATGCAGGAATTTTGAATCTAAAATATAACAATAATCAGTTTAACAACTATTGGTATACACAATCCTATGTCATCGTATACTGCATTTTAATACGCAGACGATGCAGGAATTGTGAAACCAATATTATTAAAATAATCAATTTAATAACTATTGCTATACACAATGCTATCAGTTCGTTTTCTGCATTTAGTTACGCAGACGATGCACGAATTATTAACAAATAATTTTACAATAACCGTTTTGGCAAGTACTGCTTTACATATTTCATGCAATCGTTTTCTGCATTTTGATTCGCAAACGATGCATGAATTTTGAATCCAAAATTATTACATTAATTAATTTCACAAATATTACTATACACAATTGTATGCGATCGTTTTCAGCATTCTGATACGCAGGCGATGCAGGAATTATTACCAAATAATTTTACAATAATCGTTTTGACAACTACTACTACACATTGTCCATGCAATCGTTGTCTGCATTTTTAAACGCAGACGATGCAGGAATTTTGAAACTAAAATATAACAATAATCAATTTAACAAATGTTGGTATACACAATCCTATGCCATCGTATACTGCATTTTAATACGCAGACGATGCAGGAATTGTGAAACCAATATTATTAAAATAATCAATTTTATAACTAATGCTATACACAATGCTAAGAGTTCGTTTTCTGCGTTTTGTTAGGCAGACGATGGAGGAATTATTACCATGTAATTTTACAATAACCGTTTCGGCAAGTACTGCTTTACATTTTTCATGCAATAGTTTTCTGCATTTTGATTCCCAGACGATGCATGAATTTTGAATCCAAAATTATTACATTAATTAATTTCACAAATATTACTATACACAATTCTATGCGATAGTTTTTACCTTTTTATACGCAGACAATGTTAGAATTTTGAAACCAAAATTATGACAATATTCAATTTAACAACTATTGCTATACACAATTCTATGCGATCGCTTTCTGCATTTTAATACACAGACGATGCACGACTTGTTACCAAAAAAGTTTACAATAATCGTTTTGACAACTACTACTACCATTGTCCATGCAATCGTTGGCTGCATTTTGATACGCAGTCGACGCAGGAATTTTGAAACTAAAATTATAACAATAATCAATTTAGCAACTATTGCTATACACAATTCTATGCCATCATACACTGCATTTTGATACGCTGAGGATGCAAGAATTGTGAAACCAATATTATTACAATAATCAATATAACAACTATTGATATACATGATTCTATGAGATCGTTTTCTGCATATTTTTAGGCAGACGATGGACAAATTATTACCAAATAATTTTACAATAATCGTTTAGGCAACTACTGCTATACATTTTTCATGCAATCGTTTTTTGCATTTCGATACACAGACGATGCAGGAATTTACACTGCATTTTGATACGCTGAGGATGCAAGAATTGTGAAACCAATATTATTACAATAATCAATATAACAACTATTGATATACATGATTTCTATGAGATCGTTTTCTGCATATTTTTAGGCAGACGATGGACAAATTATTACCAAATAATTTTACAATAATCGTTTAGGCAACTACTGCTATACATTTTTCATGCAATCGTTTTTTGCATTTCGATACACAGACGATGCAGGAATTTTGAAACCAAAATTATTACAATAATCAATTTAACAACTATTGCTATACACAATTCTATGCGATCGCTTTCTGCATTTTGATACACAGACGATGCACGACTTGTTACGAAAAAATTTTACAATAATCGTTTTGACAACTACTACTACATATTGTCCATGCAATCGTTGTCTGCATTTTGAAACGCAGACAATGCAGGAATTTAGAAACTATAATTATAACAATAATCAATTTAACAACAATTGCTATACACAATCCTATGCCATCGTACACTGCATTTTAATACGCAGACGATGCAGGAATTGTGAAACCAATATTATTAAAATAATCAATTTAATAACTATTGCTATACACAATGCTATGAGATCGTTTTCTACGTTTTGTTAGGCAGACGATGCACGAATTATTAACAAGTAATTTTACAATAATCGTTTTGGCAACTACTGCAATACATTTTTCATGCATTCTTTTGCTGCATTTCGATACACTGACGATGCAGGAATTTTGAAACCAAATTTATTACATTAATCAATTTTACAAATATTACTATACATAATTGTATGCGATCGTTTTCAGCATTCTGATACGCAGGCGATGCAGGAATTTGGAAACCAAAATTATTACAATAATCAATTTAACAACTATTGCTATACACAATTATATGCGATCGTTTTCTGCATTTTGATACACAGACGATGCACGACTTGTTACAAAAAAATTTTACAATAATCGTTTTGACAACTACTACTGCACATTGTCCATGCAATTGTTGTCTGCATTTTTAAACGCAGACGATGCAGGAATTTTGAATCTAAAATATAACAATAATCAGTTTAACAACTATTGGTATACACAATCCTATGTCATCGTATACTGCATTTTAATACGCAGACGATGCAGGAATTGTGAAACCAATATTATTAAAATAATCAATTTAATAACTATTGCTATACACAATGCTATCAGTTCGTTTTCTGCATTTAGTTACGCAGACGATGCACGAATTATTAACAAATAATTTTACAATAACCGCTTTGGCAAGTACTGCTTTACATTTTTCATGCAATCGTTTTCTGCATTTTGATTCGCAAACGATGCATGAATTTTGAATCCAAAATTATTACATTAATTAATTTCACAAATATTACTATACGCAATTGTATGCGATCGTTTTCAGCATCTGATACGCAGACGATGCAGGAATTAGTTAACAACAATAATTTTACAATAAAACGTTTTGACATCTACTACTACACTTGTCCATGCTATCGCTTTCTGCATTTTATACACAGACTATGCACACTTTTTACCAAAAAGTTACAATATCGTTTTGACAACCACTACTTGAAACCAATATTATTAAAATAATCAATTTAATAACTATTGCTATACACAATGCTATGAGATCGTTTTCTACGTTTTGTTAGGCAGACGATGCACGAATTATTAACAAGTAATTTTACAATAATCGTTTTGGCAACTACTGCAATACATTTTTCATGCATTCGTTTTCTGCATTTTGATTCGCAAACGATGCATGAATTTTGAATCCAAAATTATTACATTAATTAATTTCACAAATATTACTATACGCAATTGTATGCGATCGTTTTCAGCATTCTGATACGCAGACGATGCAGGAATTATTACCAAATAATTTTACAATAATCGTTTTGACATCTACTACTACACATTGTCCATGCGATCGCTTTCTGCATTTTAATACACAGACGATGCACGACTTGTTACCAAAAAAGTTTACAATAATCGTTTTGACAACCACTACTACACATTGTCCATGCAATCGTTGGCTGCATTTTGATACGCAGTCGATGCAGGAATTTTGAAACTAAAATTATAACAATAATCAATTTAGCAACTATTGCTATACACAATCCTATGCCATCGTACACTGCATTTTAATACGCAGACGATGCAGGAATTGTGAAACCAATATTATTAAAATAATCAATTTAATAACTATTGCTATACACAATGCTATGAGATCGTTTTCTACGTTTTGTTAGGCAGACGATGCACGAATTATTAACAAGTAATTTTACAATAATCGTTTTGGCAACTACTGCAATACATTTTTCATGCATTCTTTTGCTGCATTTCGATACACTGACGATGCAGGAATTTTGAAACCAAATTTATTACATTAATCAATTTTACAAATATTACTATACATAATTGTATGCGATCGTTTTCAGCATTCTGATACGCAGGCGATGCAGAAATTTGGAAACCAAAATTATTACAATAATCAATTTAACAACTATTGCTATACACAATTATATGCGATCGATTTCTGCATTTTGATACACAGACGATGCACGACTTGTTACAAAAAAATTTTACAATAATCGTTTTGACAACTACTACTGCACATTGTCCATGCAATTGTTGTCTGCATTTTTAAACGCAGACGATGCAGGAATTTTGAATCTAAAATATAACAATAATCAGTTTAACAACTATTGGTATACACAATCCTATGTCATCGTATACTGCATTTTAATACGCATACGATGCAGGAATTGTGAAACCAATATTATTAAAATAATCAATTTAATAACTATTGCTATACACGATGCTATCAGTTCGTTTTCTGCATTTAGTTACGCAGACGATGCATGAATTATTAACAAATAATTTTACAATAACCGTTTTGGCAAGTACTGCTTTACATTTTTCATGCAATCGTTTTCTGCATTTTGATTCGCAAACGATGCATGAATTTTGAATCCAAAATTATTACATTAATTAATTTCACAAATATTACTATACACAATTGTATGCGATCGTTTTCAGCATTCTGATACGCAGACGATGCAGGAATTATTACCAAATAATTTTACAATAATCGTTTTGACATCTACTACTACACATTGTCCATGCGATCGCTTTCTGCATTTTAATACACAGACGATGCACGACTTGTTACCAAAAAAGTTTACAATAATCGTTTTGACAACTACTACTACACATTGTCCATGCAATCGTTGGCTGCATTTTGATACGCAGTCGATGCAGGAATTTTGAAACTAAAATTATAACAATAATCAATTTAGCAACTATTGCTATACATAATCCTATGCCATCATACACTGCATTTTGATACGCTGAGGATGCAAGAATTGTGAAACCAATATTATTACAATAATCAATATAACAACTATTGATATACATGATTCTATGAGATCGTTTTCTGCATATTTTTAGGCAGACGATAGACAAATTATTACCAAATAATTTTACAATAATCGTTTAGGCAACTACTGCTATACATTTTTCATGCAATCGTTTTTTGCATTTCGATACACAGACGATGCAGGAATTTTGAAACCAAAATTATTACATTTTTATTTTTAATAAATATTATTAATTCGATCTGAAGGAGGCCAATGGATTGATAGATAGGTAGAAATGAACAATCCCACTTTTTACTTTTTTCTTTAAAAAAGCGACGTTTCGTTAGCTTGGTACGCCAACCTCATCAGGCTAATTTATTGAATCACAAGTAAAACAATCAAAAAGTCAAATACAAAACCAATATGAAAAAACTACCAACATTAAAACAAATAAAAATTACCTTTAGATGTTAAAAAACTTAATTTATCACATTGTCAAAGTAATAAAGACTAGATATGAAAACATATCCAGTCAGTCAAACGTTTATGTGACAAATTCAAAATAAACTGCTATATAAATCAAAATACAAACAATATATATACGAAAATTAAGGCTTTAAATTTCTCAGAATTGACCAGTAGCATCTATTCAACGTGTATAAATCTTCTTTCTTGTTAATACTAGCATAATTACTTTTAATATGAATCATTTCCGATATAACTCTCTTATTATAATTCGGTTCATAGTCCATTATTTTTGTATTATCCCAATCAAATTCATGTGCATATTTATTTTGATGTTGGTTTACAACTGAGTCTTCGTTTCTATTTTTTATATGTTCATCAATTCGTGTTTTAATGCTCTTTTTGTTTCACCTATGTAAGAAGCTGGGCAATTTTTACATGTGAATTTATAAACTACGTTTGTTCGCTCAAATTTTCTATTTTTATCTTTACCCAACTTAATTACTGAATTCAAATTTTTTTCAATGATAGGTACAGTGACGAAGTTCCAAGTCTTTAAAATATTTGATAAGTAATTGAAATTTTGCTTAAATGGAATGGATAAAAAATATTTATTACAAATATTAGAATTCTTTTGTGTATGATTGTTATTGTTTTTACTATGTCTAATTTTATTTAAACGATTTTTTATATTTTTATTAATAAATCCAATGGGATAGTCATTATTAACTAAAATTTGCTTAATTATTTTAAGGTTATTTCTATGAAAACTTTTGTCTGACAATAATAAAGCTCTGTCTACCAAATTATATACAATATTGCGTTTTTGTTTAGTTGGATGATTTGAAAAGAAATTGATCAATCTGCCCGAAGCAGTAGTTTTTTGAAACCAGTTAGTAAGGATTCGTTTATTATCTATAATTAAAGTGATATCTAAAAAATTTATTTTGTTATTAATACTTAATTCTGAAGTAAATTGCAAATTTTGATCATAAGAGTTAAAAATGTTTAAAACTAAATCAATATGACATTTTTTAATGCACATAATTGTGTCATCAACATATCTGTAATAGAACATTGGAACACAATTATAATTATCTTTTAAATTCTTAAGACATTCCACTTCCAAATCATCCATTACAATGTCTGCGAACAAAGGTGATATCGGTGAGCCCATCGGAGTACCATAAATTTGTTTGTATATGTTATTGTTAAAAGCAAAGTAAGTATTTTCAAATAAAAATTTTGAATATTCACAAATTAAGTTGAACGGAATTTTGCATATATTTAATATTGAAATTGCTCTCTTTTCTAAACTGTTCAAAACTAGATTACAAGGAATGTTACTAAACAGTGATTTTACGTCTAATGATAGTAAAACATGATCTTGATCTACACAAATATTTTCCAATTTTTTCTTCAATTCAAAACTATTATTTACTCGTGACTTAGGTGATTTTATAGCTATTTTTAATTCATCATAAATTATTTTTGCCAAAATATGAGTGGGACTATTTATTAAAGAAATAATCGGTCGAAGAGGAATATCTGGTTTATGAATCTTTGGTAATCCATAACATTTAGCTAAATTAGTATCTGTTAATGTAAGTTGATTATTGTGGTATTTGTATTTTAAAAATTCATTCATGTTTAAATATTTTAAGATTTTTGAAGTATCCGTTTGTAGTTTTTTGAGAGGGTGTTTTTTAATTTGAACATATGTTTTTTCATCTGATAAAATGTCATTCATTTTCATATTATAATCCGATAGTTTCATACAGACAGTTACGTTACCTTTATCAGCATTTGTAAAAAATACGTCTGGATTATCTTTAAGAAAAGTAGTCGTATGTTTAAGTTTGTTTGCAAAAATTCTCTGTTCAACAGAAAAGTGAATATTTTTGTTTCTAATAGTATTATTCATATTATTGGTAATTTTTTCCCTTATTTCATTTTTTACATTATTGTTAATATCTAACGTTTGTAATGTAGACTCCACATTTTTAATAACTGTAATAACATCTTGTTTTGAGAAATTAGTTTTGGCGCTATAGTTTCTTCCTAACGATACTACATCGACAACATCAGGCGGAATCTCAACATTCGTTAAATTCTTAACCCAATTGTTCTTATTTTTATTGAAAACCTTATGTTGGTTTGCCTTATAAATTAACACATCAAATTTACTTTTATGTTTATTGTTATATTTTTTCAATAAAGAAGCAAATTTTTTATCCCCTAAGTAGAAAAATTTTTCTTTTTCATGTACATTCATGTTTGATTTAAAAATTATTGACTTCAATTTTTCAAGAAAGGAGCGCAAATAATTTATATGAAAATTTATATCGCGTATCTCTAATTTTAATAATTTAAATAAAAATTGGTTTTCCCAATGAACAAAACGATCGTTACATATATTACTATAAAATATTATACTTTTGTGGTTCTTACTTAAATTAACTAAGTGTTGAGGAACGATGTCATATTTTTTGCACCTTAATAAGAAACGTTGTTTCGATATTGCTTCAGACAGTCGCATACTGGTAGCCATCCACTTCCTTAAACAATGTTTCACCTGTGATCCATACGTTTGGTAAATGTAATTCAAAAAAGACGACCCTGGTAGTGTGTGTGTCGTTGAGTCAGTATCCGATCGATGACCCGTATTTATTGTAGAATGATTATCAACGCTCTCCATGTTGCTTTATTTTTAATAAATATTATTAATTCGATCTGAAGGAGGCCAATGGATTGATAGATAGGTAGAAATGAACAATCCCACTTTTTACTTTTTTCTTTAAAAAAGCGACGTTTCGTTAGCTTGGTACGCCAACCTCATCAGGCTAATTTATTGAATCACAAGTAAAACAATCAAAAAGTCAAATACAAAACCAATATGAAAAAACTACCAACATTAAAACAAATAAAAATTACCTTTAGATGTTAAAAAACTTAATTTATCACATTGTCAAAGTAATAAAGACTAGATATGAAAACATATCCAGTCAGTCAAACGTTTATGTGACAAATTCAAAATAAACTGCTATATAAATCAAAATACAAACAATATATATACGAAAATTAAGGCTTTAAATTTCTCAGAATTGACCAGTAGCATCTATTCAACGTGTATAAATCTTCTTTCTTGTTAATACTAGCATAATTACTTTTAATATGAATCATTTCCGATATAACTCTCTTATTATAATTCGGTTCATAGTCCATTATTTTTGTATTATCCCAATCAAATTCATGTGCATATTTATTTTGATGTTGGTTTACAACTGAGTCTTCGTTTCTATTTTTTATATGTTCATCAATTCGTGTTTTTAATGCTCTTTTTGTTTCACCTATGTAAAAATTATTACAATAATCAATTTAACAACTATTGCTATACACAATTCTATGCGATCGCTTTCTGCATTTTGATACACAGACGATGCACGACTTGTTACGAAAAAATTTTACAATAATCGTTTTGACAACTACTACTACATATTGTCCATGCAATCGTTGTCTGCATTTTGAAACGCAGACAATGCAGGAATTTAGAAACTATAATTATAACAATAATCAATTTAACAACAATTGCTATACACAATCCTATGCCATCGTACACTGCATTTTAATACGCAGACGATGCAGGAATTGTGAAACCAATATTATTAAAATAATCAATTTAATAACTATTGCTATACACAATGCTATGAGATCGTTTTCTACGTTTTGTTAGGCAGACGATGCACGAATTATTAACAAGTAATTTTACAATAATCGTTTTGGCAACTACTGCAATACATTTTTCATGCATTCTTTTGCTGCATTTCGATGCACTGACGATGCAGGAATTTTGAAACCAAATTTATTACATTAATCAATTTTACAAATATTACTATACATAATTGTATGCGATCGTTTTCAGCATTCTGATACGCAGGCGATGCAGGAATTAGGAAACCAAAATTATTACAATAATCAATTTAACAACTATTGCTATACACAATTATATGCGATCGCTTTCTGCATTTTGATACACAGACGATGCACGACTTGTTATCAAAAAATTTTACAATAATCGTTTTGACAACTACTTCTACATATTGTCCATGCAATCGTTGTCTGCATTTTTAAACGCAGACAATGCAGGAATTTAGAAACTAAAATTATAACAATAATCAATTTAACAATTATTGCTATACACAATCCTATGCCATCGTATACTGCATTTTGATACGCAGACGATGCAGGAATTGTGATACCAATATTACTAAAATAATGAACTTAACAACTCATGCTATACACAATCCTATGAGATCGTTTTCTGCATTTTGTTACGCAGACGATGCACGAATTATTAACAAATAATATTACAATTATCGTTTTGGCAACTGCTGCTATACATTTTGCATGCATTCGTTTTCTGCATTTCGATACACTGACGATGCAGGAATTTTGAAAGCAAATTTATTACATTAATCAATTTCACAAATATTACTATACACAATTATATGCGATCGCTTTCTGCATTTTGATACACAGACGATGCACGACTTGTTACCAAAAAATTTTACAATAATCGTTTTGACCACTACTACTACACATTGTCCATGCAATCGTTGTCTGCATTTTTAAACGCAGACGATGCAGGAATTTTGAAACTAAAATTATAACAATAATCAATTTAACAATTATTGCTATACACAATCCTATGCCATCGTATACTGCATTTTGATACGCAGACGATGCAGGAATTGTGATACCAATATTACTAAAATAATGAACTTAACAACTCATGCTATACACAATCCTATGAGATCGTTTTCTGCATTTTGTTACGCAGACGATGCACGAATTATTAACAAATAATATTACAATTATCGTTTTGGCAACTGCTGCTATACATTTTGCATGCATTCGTTTTCTGCATTTCGATACACTGACGATGCAGGAATTTTGAAAGCAAATTTATTACATTAATCAATTTCACAAATATTACTATACACAATTATATGCGATCGCTTTCTGCATTTTGATACACAGACGATGCACGACTTGTTACCAAAAAATTTTACAATAATCGTTTTGACCACTACTACTACACATTGTCCATGCAATCGTTGTCTGCATTTTTAAACGCAGACGATGCAGGAATTTTGAAACTAAAATATAACAATAATCAATTTAACAAATGTTGGTATACACAATCCTATGCCATCGTATACTGCATTTTAATACGCAGACGATGCAGGAATTGTGAAACCAATATTATTAAAATAATCAATTTTATAACTATTGCTATACACAATGCTAAGAGTTCGTTTTCTGCGTTTTGTTAGGCAGACGATGCAGGAATTATTACCATGTAATTTTACAATAACCGTTTCGGCAAGTACTGCTTTACATTTTTCATGCAATAGTTTTCTGCATTTTGATTCGCAGACGATGCATGAATTTTAAATCCAAAATTATTACATTAATTAATTTCACAAATATTACTATACACAATTCTATGCGATAGTTTTTACCTTTATATACGCAGACAATGTTAGAATTTTGAAACCAAAATTATGACAATATTCAATTTAACAACTATTGCTATACACAATTCTATGCGATCGCTTTCTGCATTTTAATACACAGACGATGCACGACTTGTTACCAAAAAAGTTTACAATAATCGTTTTGACAACTACTACTACACATTGTCCATGCAATCGTTGGCTGCATTTTGATACGCAGTCGATGCAGCAATTTTGAAACTAAATTATAACAATAATCAATTTAACAACTATGCTATACACATCCTATGCCATCATACACTGCATTTTGATACGCTGAGGATGCAAGAATTGTGAAACCCAATATTATTACAATATCAATATAACAAACTATTGATATACATGATTCTATGAGATCGTTTTCTGCATATTTTTAGCAGACGATGGACAAATTATTACCAAATAATTTACAATATCGTTTAGGCAACTACTGCTATACATTTTTCATGCAATCGTTTTTTGCATTTCGATACACTGACGATGCAGGATTTTGAAACCAAAATTATTACAATATCAATTGAACAACTATTGCTATACACAATTCTTGGATCGCTTTCTGCATTTTGTACCAGACGATGCACGACTTGTTACGAAAAATTTTACAATAATCGTTTTGACAACTACTACTACACATTGTCCATGCAATCGTTGTCTGCATTTTTAAACGCAGACGATGCAGGAATTTTGAAACTAAAATATAACAATAATCAATTTAACAACTATTGCTATACACAATCCTATGCCATCGTATACTGCATTTTGATACGCAGACGATGCAGGATTTGTGAAACCATTATTATTAAAATAATCAACTTAACAACTATTGCTATACACAATCCTATGAGATCGTTTTCTGCATTTTGTTAGGCAGACGATGCACGAATTATTAACAAGTAATTTTACAATATTCGTTTTGGCAACTACTGCAATACATTTTTCATGCATTCGTTTTCTGCATTTCGATACGCTGACGATGCAGGAAATTTGAAACTAAATTTATTACATTAATCAATTTCACAAATATTACTATACACAATTGTATGCGATCGTTTTATGCATTTTGTTAGGCAGACGATGCCCGAATTATTACCAAATAATTTTACAATAATCGTTTCCGCAACTACTGCTATACATTTTTCATGTAATCGTTTTATGCATTTCGATACAATGACGATGCAGGAATTTAGAAACTAAAATTATAACAATAATCAATTTAACAACTATTGCTAAACACAATCTTATGAGATCGTTTTCTGCATTTTGTTAGGCAGACGATGGAGGAATTATTACTAAGTAATTTTACAATGGCCGTTTCGGCAAGTACTGCTATACATTTGTCATGCAATCGTTTTATGCATTTCTATACACTGACGATGCAGGAATTTTGAAACCAAAATTATTACATTAATCAATTTCACAAATATTACTATACACAATTCTATGCGATCGTTTTCAGCATTTTGTTACGCAGACGATGTAGGAATTTTGAAACCAAAATTATTACAATAATCAATTTAACAACTATTGCTATACACAATTCTATGCGATCGTTTAATGCATTTTGTTAGGCAGACGATGCCCGAATTATTACCAAATAATTTTACAATAATCGTTTTCGCAACTACTGCTATACATTTTTCATGCAATCGTTTTATGCATTTCGATGCACTGACGATGTAGGAATTTCGAAACCATAATTATTACATTAATCAATTTCACAAATATTACTATACACAATTCAAAGCGATCATTTTCAGCATTTTGTTACGCAGACGATGTAGGAATTTTGAAACCAAAATTATTACAATAATCAATTTAACAACTATTGCTATACACAATTCTATGCGATCGTTTAATGCATTTTGTTAGGCAGACGATGCCCGCATTATTACCAAATAATTTTACAATAATCGTTTTCGCAACTACTGCTATACATTTTTCATGCAATCGTTTTATGCATTTCGATGCACTGACGATGTAGGAATTTCGAAACCATAATTATTACATTAATCAATTTCACAAATATTACTATACACAATTCAAAGCGATCATTTTCAGCATTTTGTTACGCAGACGATGTAGGAATTTTGAAACCAAAATTATTACAATAATCATTTTAACAACTATTGCTATACACAATTGTATGCGATCGTTTTATGCATTTTGTTAGGCAAACGATGCCCGAATTATTACCAAATAATTTTACAATAATCGTTTCGCAACTACTGCTATACATTTTTCATGTAATCGTTTTATGCATTTCGATACACTGACGATGCAGGAATTTTGAAACCAAAATTATTACATTAATCAATTTCACAAATATTACTATATACAATTGGATGCGATCGTTTTCAGCCTTCTGATACGCGGACGATGTAGGAATTTAGAAACTAAAATTATAACAATAATCAATTTAACAACTATTGCTATACACAAACCTATGCCATCGTATACTGCATTTTGATACGCAGACGATGCCGGAATTGTGAAACCAATATTATGTAAATAATCAACTTAACAACTATTGCTATACACAATCTTATGAGATCGTTTTCTGCATTTTGTTAGGCAGACGATGGAGGAATTATTACTAAGTAATTTTACAATGACCGTTTTGGCAAGTACTGCTATACATTTTTCATGCATTCGTTTTCTGCATTTCGATACACTGACGATGCAGGAATTTTGAAACCAAAATTATTACATTAATCAATTTCACAAATATTACTATACACAATTCAAAGCGATCATATACAGCATTTTGATACGCAGACGATGCAGTAATTTTGAAACCAAAATTATTACAATATTCAATTTAACAACTATTGCTATACACAATTATATGCGATTGCTTTCTGCATTTTGATACACAGACGATGCACGACTTGTTACCAAAAAATTTTACAATAATCGTTTTGACAACTACTTCTACATATTGTCCATGCAATCGTTGTCTGCATTTTTAAACGCAGACAATGCAGGAATTTAGATATTAAAATTATAACAATATCAATTTAACAATTATTGCTATACACAATCCTATGCCATCGAATACTGCATTTTGATACGCAGACGATGCAGGAATTGTGATACCAATATTATTAAAATAATGAACTTAACAACTATTGCTATACACAATCCTATGAGATCGTTTTCTGCATTTTGTTACGCAGACGATGCACGAATTATTAACAAGTAATTTTACAATAATCGTTTTGGCAACTACTGCAATACATTTTTCATGCATTCGTTTTCTGCATTTCGATACACTGACGATGCAGGAAATTTGAAACTAAATTTATTACATTAATCAATTTCACAAATATTACTATACACAATTGTATGCGATCGTTTTATTCATTTTGTTAGGCAGACGATGCCCGAATTATTACCAAATAATTTTACAATAATCGTTTTCGGAACTACTGCTATACATTTTTCATGTAATCGTTTTATGCATTTCGATACAATGACGATGCAGGAATTTTGAAACCAAAATTATTACATTAATCAATTTCACAAATATTACTATATACAATTGTATGCGATCGTTTTCAGCCTTCTGATACGCGGACGATGCAGGAATTTAGAAACTAAAATTATAACAATAATCAATTTAACAACTATTGCTATACTCAATTATATGCGATCGCTTTCTGCATTTTGATACACAGACGATGCACGACTTGTTACCAAAAAATTTTACAATAATCGTTTTGACAACTACTTCTACATATTGTCCATGCAATCGTTGTCTGCATTTTTAAACGCAGACAATGCAGGAATTTAGAAACTAAAATTATAACAATAATCAATTTAACAATTATTGCTATACACAATCCTATGCCATCGTATACTGCATTTTGATACGCAGACGATGCAGGAATTGTGATACCAATATTATTAAAATAATGAACTTAACAACTATTGCTATACACAATCCTATGAGATCGTTTTCTGCATTTTGTTACGCAGACGATGCACGAATTATTAACAAATAATTTTACAAAAATCGTTTTCGCAACTACTGCTATACATTTTTCATGCAATCGTTTTATGCATTTCGATACACTGACGATGCAGGAATCTTGAAACCAAAATTATTACATTAATCAATTTCACAAATATTACTATACACAATTCAAAGCGATCATTTTCAGCATTTTGTTACGCAGACGATGTAGGAATTTTGAAACCAAAATTATTACAATAATCAATTTAACAACTATTGCTATACACAATTCTATGCGATCGTTTAATGCATTTTGTTAGGCAGACGATGCCCGCATTATTACCAAATAATTTTACAATAATCGTTTTCGCAACTACTGCTATACATTTTTCATGCAATCGTTTTATGCATTTCGATGCACTGACGATGTAGGAATTTCGAAACCATAATTATTACATTAATCAATTTCACAAATATTACTATACACAATTCTATGCGATAGTTTTCAGCATTTTGATACGCAGACGATGCAGGAATTTAGAAACTAAAATTATAACAATAATCAATTTAACAACTATTGCTATACACAATCCTATGCCATCGTATACTGCATTTTGATACGCAGGCGATGCAGGAATTGTGAAACCAATATTATGTAAATAATCAACTTAACAACTATTGCTATACACAATCTTATGAGATCGTTTTCTGCATTTTGTTAGGCAGACGATGCCCGCATTATAACCAAATAATTTTACAATAATCGTTTTCGCAACTACTGCTATACATTTTTCATGCAATCGTTTTATGCATTTCGATGCACTGACGATGTAGGAATTTCGAAACCATAATTATTACATTAATCAATTTCACAAATATTACTATACACAATTCTATGCGATAGTTTTCAGCATTTTGATACGCAGACGATGCAGTAATTTTGTAACCAAAATTATTACAATATTCAATTTAACAACTATTGCTATACACAATTATATGCGATCGCTTTCTGCATTTTGATACACAGACGATGCACGACTTGTTACCAAAAAATTTTACAATAATCGTTTTGACAACTACTTCTACATATTGTCCATGCAATCGTTGTCTGCATTTTTAAACGCAGACAATGCAGAAATTTAGAAACTAAAATTATAACAATAATCAATTTAACAATTATTGCTATACACAATCCTATGCCATCGTATACTGCATTTTGATACGCAGACGATGCAGGAATTGTGATACCAATATTATTTAAATAATGAACTTAACAACTATTCCTATACACAATCCTATGAGATCGTTTTCTGCATTTTGTTACGCAGACGATGCACGAATTATTAACAAGTAATTTTACAATAATCGTTTTGGCAACTACTGCAATACATTTTTCATGCATTCGTTTTCTGCATTTCGATACACTGACGATGCAGGAAATTTGAAACTAAATTTATTACATTAATCAATTTCACAAATATTACTATACACAATTGTATGCGATCGTTTTATGCATTTTGTTAGGCAAACGATGCCCGAATTATTACCAAATAATTTTACAATAATCGTTTCGCAACTACTGCTATACATTTTTCATGTAATCGTTTTATGCATTTCGATACACTGACGATGCAGGAATTTTGAAACCAAAATTATTACATTAATCAATTTCACAAATATTACTATATACAATTGGATGCGATCGTTTTCAGCCTTCTGATACGCGGACGATGTAGGAATTTAGAAACTAAAATTATAACAATAATCAATTTAACAACTATTGCTATACACAATCCTATGCCATCGTATACTGCATTTTGATACGCAGACGATGCCGGAATTGTGAAACCAATATTATGTAAATAATCAACTTAACAACTATTGCTATACACAATCTTATGAGATCGTTTTCTGCATTTTGTTAGGCAGACGATGGAGGAATTATTACTAAGTAATTTTACAATGACCGTTTTGGCAAGTACTGCTATACATTTTTCATGCATTCGTTTTCTGCATTTCGATACACTGACGATGCAGGAATTTTGAAACCAAAATTATTACATTAATCAATTTCACAAATATTACTATACACAATTCAAAGCGATCATTTTCAGCATTTTGATACGCAGACGATGCAGTAATTTTGAAACCAAAATTATTACAATATTCAATTTAACAACTATTGCTATACACAATTATATGCGATTGCTTTCTGCATTTTGATACACAGACGATGCACGACTTGTTACCAAAAAATTTTACAATAATCGTTTTGACAACTACTTCTACATATTGTCCATGCAATCGTTGTCTGCATTTTTAGACGCAGACAATGCAGGAATTTAGAAACTAAATTATAACAATATCAATTTAACAATTACTGCTATACACAATCCTATGCCATCGTATACTGCATTTTGATACGCAGACGATGCAGGAATTGTGATACCAATATTATTAAATAATGAACTTAACAACTATTCCTATACACAATCCTATGAGATCGTTTTCTGCATTTTGTTACGCAGACGATGCACGAATTATTAACAAGTAATTTTACAATAATCGTTTCGCAACTACTGCTATACATTTTTCATGTAATCGTTTTATGCATTTCGATACACTGACGATGCAGGAATTTTGAAACCAAAATTATTACATTAATCAATTTCACAAATATTACTATATACAATTGGATGCGATCGTTTTCAGCCTTCTGATACGCGGACGATGTAGGAATTTAGAAACTAAAATTATAACAATAATCAATTTAACAACTATTGCTATACACAATCCTATGCCATCGTATACTGCATTTTGATACGCAGACGATGCCGGAATTGTGAAACCAATATTATGTAAATAATCAACTTAACAACTATTGCTATACACAATCTTATGAGATCGTTTTCTGCATTTTGTTAGGCAGACGATGGAGGAATTATTACTAAGTAATTTTACAATGACCGTTTTGGCAAGTACTGCTATACATTTTCATGCATTCGTTTTCTGCATTTCGATACACTGACGATGCAGGAATTTTGAAACCAAAATTATTACATTAATCAATTTCACAAATATTACTATACACAATTCAAAGCGATCATTTTCAGTATTTTGATACGCAGACGATGCAGTAATTTTGAAACCAAAATTATTACAATATTCAATTTAACAATCTATTGCTATACACAATTATATGCGATTGCTTTCTGCATTTTGATACACAGACGATGCACGACTTGTTACCAAAAAATTTTACAATAATCGTTTGACAACTACTTCTACATATTGTCCATGCAATCGTTGTCTGCATTTTTAAACGCAGACAATGCAGGAATTTAGAAACTAAAATTATAACAATATCAATTTAACAATTACTGCTATACACAATCCTATGCCATCGTAATACTGCATTTTGATACGCAGACGATGCAGGAATTGTGATACCAATATTATTAAAATAATGAACTTAACAACTATTGCTATACACAATCCTATGAGATCGTTTTCTGCATTTTGTTACGCAGACGATGCACGAATTATTAACAAAGTAATTTTACAATAATCGTTTTGGCAACTACTGCAATACATTTTTCATGCATTCGTTTTCTGCATTTCGATACACTGACGATGCAGGAAATTTGAAACTAAATTTATTACATTAATCAATTTCACAAATATTACTATACACAATTGTATGCGATCGTTTTATTCATTTTGTTAGGCAGACGATGCCCGAATTATTACCAAATAATTTTACAATAATCGTTTTCGGCAACTACTGCTATACATTTTTCATGTAATCGTTTTATGCATTTCGATACAATGACGATGCAGGAATTTGAAACCAAAATTATTACATTAATCAATTTCACAAATATTACTATATACAATTGTATGCGATCGTTTTCAGCCTTCTGATACGCGGACGATGCAGGAATTTAGAAACTAAAATTATAACAATAATCAATTTAACAACTATTGCTATACTCAATTATATGCGATCGCTTTCTGCATTTTGATACACAGACGATGCACGACTTGTTACCAAAAAATTTTACAATAATCGTTTTGACAACTACTTCTACATATTGTCCATGCAATCGTTGTCTGCATTTTTAAACGCAGACAATGCAGGAATTTAGAAACTAAAATTATAACAATAATCAATTTAACAATTATTGCTATACACAATCCTATGCCATCGTATACTGCATTTTGATACGCAGACGATGCAGGAATTGTGATACCAATATTATTAAAATAATGAACTTAACAACTATTGCTATACACAATCCTATGAGATCGTTTTCTGCATTTTGTTACGCAGACGATGCACGAATTATTAACAAATAATTTTACAAAAATCGTTTTCGCAACTACTGCTATACATTTTTCATGCAATCGTTTTATGCATTTCGATACACTGACGATGCAGGAATCTTGAAACCAAAATTATTACATTAATCAATTTCACAAATATTACTATACACAATTCAAAGCGATCATTTTCAGCATTTTGTTACGCAGACGATGTAGGAATTTTGAAACCAAAATTATTACAATAATCAATTTAACAACTATTGCTATACACAATTCTATGCGATCGTTTAATGCATTTTGTTAGGCAGACGATGCCCGCATTATTACCAAATAATTTTACAATAATCGTTTTCGCAACTACTGCTATACATTTTTCATGCAATCGTTTTATGCATTTCGATGCACTGACGATGTAGGAATTTCGAAACCATAATTATTACATTAATCAATTTCACAAATATTACTATACACAATTCTATGCGATAGTTTTCAGCATTTTGATACGCAGACGATGCAGGAATTTAGAAACTAAAATTATAACAATAATCAATTTAACAACTATTGCTATACACAATCCTATGCCATCGTATACTGCATTTTGATACGCAGGCGATGCAGGAATTGTGAAACCAATATTATGTAAATAATCAACTTAACAACTATTGCTATACACAATCTTATGAGATCGTTTTCTGCATTTTGTTAGGCAGACGATGCCCGCATTATAACCAAATAATTTTACAATAATCGTTTTCGCAACTACTGCTATACATTTTTCATGCAATCGTTTTATGCATTTCGATGCACTGACGATGTAGGAATTTCGAAACCATAATTATTACATTAATCAATTTCACAAATATTACTATACACAATTCTATGCGATAGTTTTCAGCATTTTGATACGCAGACGATGCAGTAATTTTGTAACCAAAATTATTACAATATTCAATTTAACAACTATTGCTATACACAATTATATGCGATCGCTTTCTGCATTTTGATACACAGACGATGCACGACTTGTTACCAAAAAATTTTACAATAATCGTTTTGACAACTACTTCTACATATTGTCCATGCAATCGTTGTCTGCATTTTTAAACGCAGACAATGCAGAAATTTAGAAACTAAAATTATAACAATAATCAATTTAACAATTATTGCTATACACAATCCTATGCCATCGTATACTGCATTTTGATACGCAGACGATGCAGGAATTGTGATACCAATATTATTTAAATAATGAACTTAACAACTATTCCTATACACAATCCTATGAGATCGTTTTCTGCATTTTGTTACGCAGACGATGCACGAATTATTAACAAGTAATTTTACAATAATCGTTTTGGCAACTACTGCAATACATTTTTCATGCATTCGTTTTCTGCATTTCGATACACTGACGATGCAGGAAATTTGAAACTAAATTTATTACATTAATCAATTTCACAAATATTACTATACACAATTGTATGCGATCGTTTTATGCATTTTGTTAGGCAAACGATGCCCGAATTATTACCAAATAATTTTACAATAATCGTTTCGCAACTACTGCTATACATTTTTCATGTAATCGTTTTATGCATTTCGATACACTGACGATGCAGGAATTTTGAAACCAAAATTATTACATTAATCAATTTCACAAATATTACTATATACAATTGGATGCGATCGTTTTCAGCCTTCTGATACGCGGACGATGTAGGAATTTAGAAACTAAAATTATAACAATAATCAATTTAACAACTATTGCTATACACAATCCTATGCCATCGTATACTGCATTTTGATACGCAGACGATGCCGGAATTGTGAAACCAATATTATGTAAATAATCAACTTAACAACTATTGCTATACACAATCTTATGAGATCGTTTTCTGCATTTTGTTAGGCAGACGATGGAGGAATTATTACTAAGTAATTTTACAATGACCGTTTTGGCAAGTACTGCTATACATTTTTCATGCATTCGTTTTCTGCATTTCGATACACTGACGATGCAGGAATTTTGAAACCAAAATTATTACATTAATCAATTTCACAAATATTACTATACACAATTCAAAGCGATCATTTTCAGCATTTTGATACGCAGACGATGCAGTAATTTTGAAACCAAAATTATTACAATATTCAATTTAACAACTATTGCTATACACAATTATATGCGATTGCTTTCTGCATTTTGATACACAGACGATGCACGACTTGTTACCAAAAAATTTTACAATAATCGTTTTGACAACTACTTCTACATATTGTCCATGCAATCGTTGTCTGCATTTTTAGACGCAGACAATGCAGGAATTTAGAAACTAAAATTATAACAATATCAATTTAACAATTACTGCTATACACAATCCTATGCCATCGTATACTGCATTTTGATACGCAGACGATGCAGGAATTGTGATACCAATATTATTTAAATAATGAACTTAACAACTATTCCTATACACAATCCTATGAGATCGTTTTCTGCATTTTGTTACGCAGACGATGCACGAATTATTAACAAGTAATTTTACAATAATCGTTTCGCAACTACTGCTATACATTTTTCATGTAATCGTTTTATGCATTTCGATACACTGACGATGCAGGAATTTTGAAACCAAAATTATTACATTAATCAATTTCACAAATATTACTATATACAATTGGATGCGATCGTTTTCAGCCTTCTGATACGCGGACGATGTAGGAATTTAGAAACTAAAATTATAACAATAATCAATTTAACAACTATTGCTATACACAATCCTATGCCATCGTATACTGCATTTTGATACGCAGACGATGCCGGAATTGTGAAACCAATATTATGTAAATAATCAACTTAACAACTATTGCTATACACAATCTTATGAGATCGTTTTCTGCATTTTGTTAGGCAGACGATGGAGGAATTATTACTAAGTAATTTTACAATGACCGTTTTGGCAAGTACTGCTATACATTTTTCATGCATTCGTTTTCTGCATTTCGATACACTGACGATGCAGGAATTTTGAAACCAAAATTATTACATTAATCAATTTCACAAATATTACTATACACAATTCAAAGCGATCATTTTCAGTATTTTGATACGCAGACGATGCAGTAATTTTGAAACCAAAATTATTACAATATTCAATTTAACATCTATTGCTATACACAATTATATGCGATTGCTTTCTGCATTTTGATACACAGACGATGCACGACTTGTTACCAAAAAATTTTACAATAATCGTTTTGACAACTACTTCTACATATTGTCCATGCAATCGTTGTCTGCATTTTTAAACGCAGACAATGCAGGAATTTAGAAACTAAAATTATAACAATATCAATTTAACAATTACTGCTATACACAATCCTATGCCATCGTATACTGCATTTTGATACGCAGACGATGCAGGAATTGTGATACCAATATTATTAAAATAATGAACTTAACAACTATTGCTATACACAATCCTATGAGATCGTTTTCTGCATTTTGTTACGCAGACGATGCACGAATTATTAACAAATAATTTTACAATAATCGTTTTGGCAACTACTGCAATACATTTTTCATGCATTCGTTTTCTGCATTTCGATACACTGACGATGCAGGAAATTTGAAACTAAATTTATTACATTAATCAATTTCACAAATATTACTATACACAATTGTATGCGATCGTTTTATTCATTTTGTTAGGCAGACGATGCCCGAATTATTACCAAATAATTTTACAATAATCGTTTTCGCAACTACTGCTATACATTTTTCATGTAATCGTTTTATGCATTTCGATACAATGACGATGCAGGAATTTTGAAACCAAAATTATTACATTAATCAATTTCACAAATATTACTATATACAATTGTATGCGATCGTTTTCAGCCTTCTGATACGCGGACGATGCAGAAATTTAGAAACTAAAATTATAACAATAATCAATTTAACAACTATTGCTATACTCAATTATATGCGATCGCTTTCTGCATTTTGATACACAGACGATGCACGACTTGTTACCAAAAAATTTTACAATAATCGTTTTGACAACTACTTCTACATATTGTCCATGCAATCGTTGTCTGCATTTTTAAACGCAGACAATGCAGGAATTTAGAAACTAAAATTATAACAATAATCAATTTAACAATTATTGCTATACACAATCCTATGCCATCGTATACTGCATTTTGATACGCAGACGATGCAGGAATTGTGATACCAATATTATTAAAATAATGAACTTAACAACTATTGCTATACACAATCCTATGAGATCGTTTTCTGCATTTTGTTACGCAGACGATGCACGAATTATTAACAAATAATTTTACAATAATCGTTTTCGCAACTACTGCTATACATTTTTCATGCAATCGTTTTATGCATTTCGATACACTGACGATGCAGGAATCTTGAAACCAAAATTATTACATTAATCAATTTCACAAATATTACTATACACAATTCAAAGCGATCATTTTCAGCATTTTGTTACGCAGACGATGTAGGAATTTTGAAACCAAAATTATTACAATAATCAATTTAACAACTATTGCTATACACAATTCTATGCGATCGTTTAATGCATTTTGTTAGGCAGACGATGCCCGAATTATTACCAAATAATTTTACAATAATCGATTTCGCAACTACTGCTATACATTTTTCATGCAATCGTTTTATGCATTTCGATGCACTGACGATGTAGGAATTTCGAAACCATAATTATTACATTAATCAATTTCACAAATATTACTATACACAATTCTATGCGATAGTTTTCAGCATTTTGATACGCAGACGATGCAGGAATTTAGAAACTAAAATTATAACAATAATCAATTTAACAACTATTGCTATACACAATCCTATGCCATCGTATACTGCATTTTGATACGCAGGCGATGCAGGAATTGTGAAACCAATATTATGTAAATAATCAACTTAACAACTATTGCTATACACAATCTTATGAGATCGTTTTCTGCATTTTGTTAGGCAGACGATGGAGGAATTATTACTTAGTAATTTTACAATGACCGTTTTGGCAAGTACTGCTATACATTTTTCATGCATTCGTTTTCTGCATTTCGATACACTGACGATGCAGGAATTTTGAAACCAAAATTATTACATTAATCAATTTCACAAATATTACTATACACAATTCTATGCGATCGGTTTCAGCATTTTGTTACGCAGACGATGTAGGAATTTTGACACCAAAATTATTACAATAATCAATTTAACAACTATTGCTATACACAATTTTATGCGATCGATTAATGCATTTTGTTAGGCAGACGATGCCCGAATTATTACCAAATAATTTTACAATAATCGTTTTCGCAACTACTGCTATACATTTTTCATGCAATCGTTTTATGCATTTCGATACACTGACGATGCAGGAATCTTGAAACCAAAATTATTACATTAATCAATTTCACAAATATTACTATACACAATTCAAAGCGATCATTTTCACCATTTTGTTACGCAGACGATGTAGGAATTTTGAAACCAAAATTATTACAATAATCAATTTAACAACTATTGCTATACACAATTCTATGCGATCGTTTAATGCATTTTGTTAGGCAGACGATGCCCGAATTATTACCAAATAATTTTACAATAATCGTTTTCGCAACTACTGCTATACATTTTTCATGCAATCGTTTTATGCATTTCGATGCACTGACGATGTAGGAATTTCGAAACCATAATTATTACATTAATCAATTTCACAAATATTACTATATACAATTCTATGCGATAGTTTTCAGCATTTTGATACGCAGACGATGCAGTAATTTTGAAACCAAAATTATTACAATATTCAATTTAACAACTACTGCTATACACAATTATATGCGATCGCTTTCTGCATTTTGATACACAGACGATGCACGACTTGTTACCAAAAAATTTTACAATAATCGTTTTGACAACTACTACTACACATTGTCCATGCAATCGTTGTCTGCATTTTTAAACGCAGACGATGCAGGAATTTTGAAACTAAAATTATAACAACAATCAATTTAACAACTATTGGTATACACAATCCTATGCCATCGTATACTGCATTTTAATACGCAGACGATGCAGGAATTGTGAAACCAATATTATTAAAATAATCAATTTAATAACTATTGCTATACACAATGCTATGAGATCGTTTTCTGCGTTTTGTTAGGCAGACGATGGAGGAATTATTACTAAGTAATTTTACAATGACCGTTTTGGCAAGTACTGCTATACATTTTTCATGCAATCGTTTTCTGCATTTTGATTCGCAGACGATGCAGGAATTTTGTAACCAAAATTATTACATTAATTAATTTCACAAATATTACTATACACAATTCTATGCGATAGTTTTTACCTTTTTGATACGCAGACGATGTAAGAATTTTGAAACAAAAATTATGACAATATTCAATTTAATAACTATTGCTATACACAATTCTATGCGATAGTTTTCAGCATTTTGATACACAGACGATGCACGAATTGTTACTAAAAAATTTTACAATAATCGTTTTGCCAACTACTGCTACACATTTTCCATGCAACCCTTTTCTTCATTTTATACGCAGACGATGCACGAATTTTGGAACCAAAATTATTACATTAATCAATTTAAGAAATATTACTATACACAATTGTATGCGATCTTTTACTGCTTTTTTTAGGCAGACAATGCACGAATTGTTACCAAATATTTTGACAATAATCGTTTTGGCAACTACTGCTATACATTTTCCATGCACTCGTTTTTTACATTTTGATACGCAGACGATGCAAGAATTTTGAAACGAAAATTATTACAATAATCAATGTATCAACTATTGCTATACACAATTCTATGCGATCGTTTCCACATTTTGATACGCAGACGATTTGGGTACCAATATTGGTCCAATGGTGGGTACTAACATCCAATCCACTAATCGACTTGCGTGGTCATCGATTCCGCCATTTTAATCTTAGCAAAATTACCGCTATGCTAATTTACACAAAAAAATTTTTGAGTTGCTTTTTGTTTTACCTGTGCAAGGTATGCTTTACTTCAAATTATTAGGTGGCTTTAAATAAAAAAATTATTGGGCCACTAAAAAAATAAAGCACACTTATTTGAAATTTGCTTTTCTGCCTAATATAAAAAACTACGTTAAAGAACTATATTTTTGACAATAAATTTTACAAACAAATCGAGAGAAAAAAAAATTAACTTTGTTAAGCGCGGGATTAATTTAATTTATTATAATATAATTAAACATACAATATTGAACATAAAAAAAAATTTACGAATTGTTAATAAATTAAATTAAAAACACGAAAAAAATTTGTTTAAATTCGACTAAATACGAAAAAATCGAATTTACTCCGGCTCTGGGTCACCAACGCACGCTGAATATATTATAAAATAAATAAATAAATAATTAAATACATAGATAAATAAATATAAATATATTCCTAGACAACTAAATGTGTACGCCGCTGTGACCTCTTACAATCGCAATGTTACAAAAAAATAATTATACAACTTTTATTGTAACGCGAGACCAGGACCGCTTTGTCAAAAATATAAATTTAACTAGCAAATTTCAAAAACAAAAAATTGTTACCCTTGCACAGGTGTTACAATTTTTATTAAGTCGGAAAATTAAATAACGCCGATTTTCCGACTATCCTACTCGAAATTAGGGACTCGATGTGTAAATTGCGGACCTCAAGGCAAATCGATCTATATTTTAATTTTAAAATTCAAATTTACTATTATTTACGTGTAATTAATTAATTAAAATTATTATTACCGACCTCGGATTTCTTTTAACCAAACTAAACATCAATAAAAGAATATCCGGTTCAAACTAATAAATTATTGTCTAAATATAATAATTTAAAGGTTAGAATTAATCGCAAACCGATTAATCTAACTGCCGGTAATAACAAATATACTAATTAACGTAACTAGTATATAATAAAAAATTACACGTAAACTCCACGCGTACTTAAAAAAAATTAAATTTAAAATAATTGATCACAAGAAAATCGAACGACCGGCGCCGTAGATATGGCCGCTCTATTTACGGAGTTCGCGAGCCGTTTGGAGTCGAAACTCGAGAGTTCGGTTTCGCGTATTGAGTCCTCGGTGCAGGGACTGGCTAGCGAGATTCAGGAGCTGAATTCGCGGGTTTCGCTGATGGAAGCAGCGACGGAGGAAAGATTCGCCGGCGTGTCAAACCACATAGGTGCCCTAGAGAGCGCAAACGAGGCGATTCACGGCCAAATCAGCCAGTTACAGGGAATGAATCTGGGGACTACTGCGATTCCAATTAATGACGCATGTGAAATTCTTATTCGCGGCATTCCGGTTAACCTAGCCATTTCTGAAGGGGAAGCTGTGGGAAAAATCATTGAAATTATCAAACTTCCCAGGGTTAGTTCCCAGATCGTCGAAACTCGACCCTGGCTTGTTCGAGATAAACCTAGTGATCACAATTTGGGATTGGCGACTTCGACCTCTGCCGCTAACAGTAACAGTAATAATAATAATAAAAATGGAATTGTTGTCCGGTTTTCGTCGCCCTCAACTAGAGATCTTATTCTGGGGAGAGCGCGCCTTCTCAACGGAGTGTCGGCGGATTCTCTTTTCGGTGTGGGTGGATCTGGGCCGATATTTTTGGGTGCGTTGTGGCCCAAGCAGCTTCACAAATTGCTATCTAAAGCGCTTCACCGATCCACCGATTTGGGCTTCGCGAGGCCTCTTGTTAAAAATTTTACTGTTTTTATAAGTTTAACCAAAGGAGGGCAACTCTTTACGATTCGCTCAGAAGCGAACATCTTTAAGGTTTCGTCTCCAAATCCTTCCTCCCTGAAATAGGGTTTGCCTGGCCAGGCCTCATCTCTAACTAACTCTTCATTCTCCATCTTCCATGTAAACATCAATAGACTAAAAACCTATTTCTCATCCATTGAATCACTAGTTCTGCCTTTTAATCATGACATCATTGCTCTCTCCGAAACATTTCTCATTGAACATTTCTACTTCGGTTCATTAAACCTTTTCCTGATCAAATCCGATCCTACTCATCATACTCATACCTCTACTACCTCATCTCACACATGGCTTGACCTGTTTATCGTACGCAACCCTCCGCCACTTTTTAAATACTTTAAGTCAGCTGTGCCCTTTGCAGCAGGGCACGACTACATTGTTCTTGAACTCGATTTTACTAAACCATCGCCTGTTGCAAGAAGGTTCTGGTCGTGCAATATTTCCCGGATTGATCTGACGGAGGCTGCTGCGATTTTCTCGGTTGCTTTCGATCGTGCTTCATCGCATTCTAACACGTCCACCATCTCGTCTTGTTCATCTACATCTCATCCGTCACCTATTTCGCCTGGCCACACACTCTCTTCCTCTCGTTCTACCTTCATGCTGCCCTCTCCGTCGCCCATCCCTATCAACAACCTCCTTTCCAACCTCGTTTCATCTATTTTACATACTTTCGATTCCCTTGTACCAGCAAGACTCATCACCATTAGAAACTCCATCAAACCCTGGATCACCCCATGTATAAGGCGTAACATCAAAGCTCGCAACATGGCTTATAAGAGGTACTTGGCCACGGGCCTGAGCTCAGACTACCAGATCTTTAAAGATCTCCGTAGTCTAGTTAAGAACTCCCTAGATTCTAGTAAATTTATGTATCTTAATAACAAAATCAATTCGGCATTCAACTCCACAGATTTGTGGAGAGAGCTCAGGAACATGGGTCTCGCGACTAAACCAACTCAGTCACCTCTTACCATGTTTTCATTAGATTAGCTCAACACTCATTATGCATTCATTTCCTATTTATCTTCTCGCTTCACTCTTACTCATCTTCGGTCACTTATCTCATCCTCGGACGTTTTGCCTCCCTTTTATCCCACAACTTCCTTCCACTTTGTTCCTATCACTCCTTACAAAGTCCTTTCTACCATCTCCAGGGCTTCATCTAAAGCCATAGGCTTTGACGGAATTTCCGTCTCCATGTTAAAATGCATAGCACCCCAGATTGCACCCCATCCATCTGATTTATTCAATTCCTCTCTCTCAACCGGATCTTTTTCGGAGCCTTGGACGAAATCTCTCCTCTTTCCATTGGCCAAGTCGGGCAGGGTGATCTTGCCGTCTGATACTAGACCCATCGCTAAGCTCTGCGAAATCTCCAAGATTCTTGAGAAACTTGTACATGAATAGCTTATGGATTACTTAAACAAAAATAATTTAATCATGGAGAGACAAGCGGGCTTTCGCCGAGGGCACAGTACTCAGACGCCCCTAATTGGTGTACTTGATGATATTAGGAGAGCAATTGAAAAGCGCATGATCACCGTCCTCATCCTGTTCGACTTTTCTAAAGCGTTCGATTCGGTTCCGCACGATATCTTATTGTATAAATTGCGTTCTCTGGGCTGTTCCGACACGGTCATGACCTGGTTTTTCCACTACCTCATAGGCCGTTCCCAGGCAGTAGTGGATGAACTAGCTTCTAGTTCGGCTTGGCTTGACACATCCAGGGGGGTTCCACAGGGAAGTGCCCTTGGCCCACTTCTTTTCTCTATTTTTATCAACGACTTGCCGAGTGTCTTAAAACACTCAGATCACATGGTTTTCGCGGATGACACCCAAATCTATCACTCTTTCCTTCCTGCTGATCTCGCCCAAGGAGTCCAGAGAATCTCAGAGGATGCAAATGCGGTGGATAACTGGGCGAGGTCAAACGGATTAAGTCTAAATGTGAACAAAACGGAAGTGTTGATCTTGGGTAGTCAGGCCTTTATCACGCGCATTAACTTAGATTCGGCCCCTAAGATTAAGACCGGTGACAACTTTCTCGAATATGCTACAGAAGTCAAATCACTGGGCGTCTGGATTACCCCTACCCTGGATTGGTCTCGTCAGGTCGCGTCGATATCGCAGCGTGTCTATGGAGTCTTGCACTCTGAGATTTTTCAAACATGCTCTCTCGCGTCAAAATAGGAAACATCTAGTGGAGGCGCTTGTTTTCCCACACTTCGACTATGCGTGCGCAGTCTTTCATGACATAGACGCCAATAGGTAACGCCAAGGTAACGCCAAGGTAACGCCAAGGTATCGCCCTACCGCCTCAAACTGTGATGGTTGTCGGTCGAGCTCAGGAGATCTCTCTTCATCGAATGTAGTGCCTATAACATCATCTCTCACAAATCCCCATCCTATATCGCTCGCCATTTTATCCCACGCGATGCCTCTTTTTGTCTCAATCTTCCTCCCGTCACCCTCCCCTGTCCCTTTTCTATCTCCCTTCTAGAACCGAAGCCTTTAATAACTCCTATCTAATCACTACCTCTCGCCTTATTAACTGTCTATCCTTTACTAACTTCGACCTGCTCCTCTACCCTTCCTTTAAATCTTTACTGGCACTACATCTCTCTGAGCTTGATCGACAGGCGTGGGAGTCCAGTGTGGTAAATGAGGGATTGGAGTGCCCTCCCTTGCCCGATCTATAATCTATATTCTTTATTCTAGACACGGTTCATTGTAGTTTGTCTTTTATGTATGTAATTATTTATCCGTGATACTTTACCTTTGCGTGCGTCGTTACATATGTATTTTACCATGTTTTTATGCGCTTATTATTATTTTACACCGCTTTTACTTTTATTGTGTATGCGACCAGGATTTTATTCTTTATTTTTATTTTATATACTGTTATTTGTTATAATTTATTGTTTTAATACCGATGCTTCATTATACTTATGTTTTATTTTTCTATAGTATTTTAAAGTTATATGTACCTCTTTTAACTACTGTGCATACGGGGTTCTCCCTTAAGTACCTTATTAACCTCTTGGTTAAACTCCTGGGCCGAATAGTTTCCTAATAGTCACTGATGGAGTCGCTCTGCTTTCCTATATACCGAGACTGCCGATTTTAGGACGTATATTAAGGTGGCGTAGCCACTTCATAGGACCACACCAAGAACTATCCTACTATTTAAAGCTAATTTGTTGCTAATTTGCTGCTACAAACCCGATTTTGTTGCTATAGCCGTTTCCGAGAAATGACGGGTACGCTGACTTAATATTATGCTAGCGTAGCCAATACCTGTAGCTCTCGACCTTATTAAGTTATTTAGATGAATCCAACGGCACAATTTGTTGCTAATTTGTTGCTTTTTAACCATCTTTACGAAATGATAATATACCAACCCTAGACAAAATGCACAACCCTTAAAATGATAAAAAAAATTTCTTTCGACCTTATTAAGTTATTTAGATGAATTCAACGGCATATTTTGTTGCCAATTTGTTGCTTTGTAACCATCTTTTACGAAATAATAATACACCAACTCCTAGCAAACATGCAGCACCCGTAAAATGTTAAAAAACATTTTTTGCTTATAATTAATTTATTATTTGATATAACAGTTTAATTTGCTACTAATTTAGTTTTCTTCTATTTTTTGCAACCAAGAGATACAAAATGAACCTATATTATGAACAGAATACGCCTAGTGCTGCAAGTACCCCTAAAAGGTCTAAGCATCTAAAATCTACCAAAGCGTTAACTTTGACCTTATGAATATAATTGAACAAAACCTGTGGTCTAATTTGTCGCTAATTTATTAATAATAATCATGTATTTTCATTTTCAAGTACATTGACGCTAGACAAAATACTATAAAAATACATTACAGCTTATATTGACTAATACGATTTCTCTAAAATGAACTATGATCTGCTGCTCGGACATCCTCGAGTTGACAATGATTTTGTTGCTGGTCAGAATCGAATACATAAATAAGAAAACTTATTTTTTATATAAACAACACTTCTAGAATTAAGTGATATTTTGTTGCTAACCAAAATCAAGTAAATAAATGTCTCGAAATGACTCTTTGATGTATAGCATGTCTCTAGAAGTCGCTACGATTTTGTTGCTCTGATATACATCGTTACATATGTAAAATGGCCTTATTTCTTTAAGCCTAGGCAGCCTCCAGCACAATACCATTTTGATGCTAACAAAATTTGCGTCAAAAATTAAACGTTAAGTTGTTTTCTAAACATGCTGTAAGTCTTGAGTGGACAATGATTTTGTTGCTGGCCAGAATCAAGTAAATAAATAAGAAAACGTGATTTTTTATATAAACAAAGCTTCTAGAATTCATTGATATTTTGTTGCTAACCAAAATCAAGTATATAAATATCTTAAAATGACTCTTTGTTGTTTAGCATGTCTCTAGAAGTCGCTACGATTGTGTTGCTATGATATACATCGTTAAATATATAAATCATTTATTTAATGATTTTGGTTAGCAACAAAATATCACTTAATTCTAGAAGAGTTGATTATATAAAAAATCACGTTTTCTTTTTATTTATTCGATTCTGACCAGCAACAAAATCATTATTCACTCGACGATTACCCCATGTTTCGAAAACAACCTAACATTTAATTTTTGACACAAATATTGTTAGCAATAATATGGTATTGTGCAGGAGGCTGCCTAGGCCTAAAGAAATAAGGCGATTATATACATGTAACGATGTATATCAGAGCAACAAAATCGTAGCGATTTCTAGAGACATGCTATACATCAATGAGTCATTTCGAGACATTTATTTACTTGGTTTTGGTTAGCAACAAAATATCAGTGAATTCTAGATGTGTTGTTTATATAAAAAATCGCGTTTTCTTATTTATTTATTCGATTCTAACAATCAACAAAATCATTGTCCACTCAAGGATTGTCCCATGTTTCGAAAACAACTTAACACTTAATTTTTGACGCAAATTTTGTTAGCAACAAAATGGTATTGTGCAGGAGGCTGCCTAGGCCTACAGAAATAAGGCGATAATATATATGTAACGATGTATATCAGAGCAACAAAATCGTAGCGATTTCTAGAGACATGCTATACATCAAAGGGTCATTTCAAGGCATTTATTTACTTGATTTTGGTTAGCAACAAAATATCAGTGAATTCTAGATGTGTTGTTTATATAAAAAATCGCGTTTTCTTATTTATTTACTTGTTTCCGGCCAGCAACAAAATCATTGTCCACTCGAGGATTACGCCATGTTTCGAAAACAACTTAACATTTAATTTTTGACGCAAATTTTCTTAGCAACAAAATGGTATTGTGCAGGAGACAGCCTAGGCCTAAAAAAATAAGTCGATATTATATATTTAATGATGTATATCAGAGCAACAAAATCGTAGCAATTTGTAGAGTCATGCTAAGCATCAAAGAGTCATTTTAAGATATTTATTTACTTGATTTTGGTTAGCAACAAAATATCACTTAATTCTAGAAGTGTTGATTATATAAAAAATCGCGTTTTCTTATTTATTTATTCGAATCTGACCAGCAACAAAATCATTGTCTCCTCGACGATTATCCCATGTTTCGAAAACAAATTAACATTTAATTTTTGACGCAAATTTTGTTAGCAACAAAATGGTATTGTGCAGGAGACAGCCTAGGCCTAAAAAAATAAGTCGATTTTATATATATAACGATGTATATCAGAGCAACAAAATCGTAGCGACTTCTAGAGACATGCTATACATCAAAGAGTCATTTCAAGACATTTATTTACTTGACATTGGTTAGCAATAAAATATCACTTAATTCTAGAAGCGTTGTTGATATATAAAATCAAGTTTTCTTTTTTATTTATTTAATTCTGACCAGCAACAAAATCATTGTCCACTCGAGGATTACGCCATGTTTCGAAAACAACTTAAAATTTAATTATTGACGCGATTTTTGTTAGCAACAAAATGGTATTGTGCAGGAGGCTGCCTACGCCTAAAGAAATAAGGCGATTTTATAAATTTAATTATGTATAACAGTGCAACAAAATCGTAGCGATTTCTAGAGTCATGCTAAACATCAAAGAGTCATTTCGAGACATTTATTTACTTGATTTTGGTTAGCAACAAATTATCACTTAATTCTAGAAGCGTTGTTTATATATAAGATCAAGTTTTCTTATTTATTTATTCGATTCTAACCAGCACCAAAATCATTGTCCACTTGAGGATTATCCCATGTTTCGAAAACAACTTAACATTTAATTTTTGACGCAAATTTTGTTAGCAACAAAATGGTATTGTGCAGGAGACAGCCTAGGCCTAAAGAAATAAGTCGATTTTATATATGTAACGATGTATATCAGAGCAACAAAATCGTAGCGACTACTACAGACATGCTATACATTAAAGAGTCATTTCGAGACATTAATATATTTGATTTTGGTAAACAACAATATATCACTTAATTCTAGAAGTGTTGATTATATAAAAAATAACGTTTTCTTATTTATTTATTCGACTCTGACCAGCAACAAAATCATTGTCCAATCGAGGCTTACCCCATGTTACGAAAACAACTTAACATTTATTTTTTGACGCAAATTTTGTTAGCAACAAAATGGAATTGTGCAGGAGACAGCCTAGGCCTAAAAAAATAAGGCGATTTTATATATGTAACGATGTCTATCAGAGCAACAAAATCGTAGTGACTTCTAGAAACATGCTATACATCAAAGAGTCATTTCGAGACATTTATTTACTTGATATTGGTTAGCCACAAAATATTAGTGAATTCTAGATTTGTTGTTTATATAAAAAATAACGTTTTCTTATTTATTTATTCGATTCTGACCAGCAACAAAATCATTGTCCACTCAAGGCTTACCCCATGTTACGAAAACAAATTAACATTTAATTATTGACGCAAATTTTGTTAGCAACAAAATGGTGTTGTGCAGGAGTCTGCCGAGGCCTAAAGAAATAAGGCGATGTTATATATGTAACGATGTCTATCAGAGCAACAAAATCGTAGTGACTTCTAGAAACATGCTATACATCAAAGAGTCATTTCGAGACATTTATTTACTTGATTTTGGTTAGCCACAAAATATCAGTGAATTCTAGATGTGTTGTTTATATATAAAATCAAGTTTTCTTATTTATTTATTCGATTCTAACCAGCACCAAAATCATTGTCCAATCGAGGCTTACTCCATGTTACGAAAACAACTTAACATTTATTTTTTGACGCAAATTTTCTTAGCTACAAAATGGAATTGTGCAGGAGACAGCCGAGGCCTAAAAAAATAAGGCGATTATATATATGTAACGATGTAAATCAGAGTAACAAAATCGTAGCGATTTCTAGAGTCATGCTAAACATCAAAGAGTCATTTCGAGACATTTATTTACATGATTTTGGTTAGCCACAAAATATTAGTGAATTCTTGATGTGTTGTTTATATAAAAAATCACGTTTTCTTATTTATTTACTTGATTCCGGCCAGCAACATAATCATTTTCCACTCGGGGATTACCCCATGTTACGAAAACAACTTAACATTTATTCTTTAACGTAAATTTTCTTAGCTACAAAATGGAATTGTGCAGGAGACAGCGTAGGCCTAAAAAATAAGGCGATTTTATATATGTAACGATGTATATCAGAGCAAAAAAATCGTAGCGATTTCTTGAGAAATGCTATACATCAAAGAGTCATTTCGAGACATTTATTTATTTGATATTGGTTAGCCACAAAATATTAGTGAATTCTAGATGTGTTGTTTATATAAAAAATAACGTTTTCTTATTTATTTATTCGATTCTGACCAGCAACAAAATCATTGTCCACTCGAGGCTTACCCCATGTTACGAAAACAACTTAACATTTAATTTTTGACGCAAATTTTCTTAGCAACAAAATGGAATTGTGCAGGAGACAGCGTAGGCCAAAAAAATAAGGCGATTTTATATATGTAACGATGTATATCAGAGCAACAAAATCGTAGCGATTTCTAGAGTCATGCTAACATCAAAGAGTCATTTGGAGACATTTATTTACTTGATATTGGTTAGCCACAAAATATTAGTGAATTCTAGATTGTTGTTTATATAAAAAATAACGTTTTCTTATTTATTTATTCGATTCTGACCAGCAACAAAATCATTGTCCACTCAGGATTACCCCATGTTACGAAAACAAATTAACATTTAATTATTGACGCAAATTTTCTTAGCAACAAAATGGATGTTGTGCAGGAGTCTGCCGAGGCCTAAAGAAATAAGGCGATGTTATATATGTAACGATGTATATCAGAGCAACAAAATCGTAGCTGATTTCTAGAGAACATGCTATACATCAAAGAGTCATTTCGAGACATTTATTTACTTGATATTGGTTAGCCACAAAATATCAGTGAATTCTAGATGTGTTGTTTATATATAAAATCACGTTTTCTTATTTATTTATTCGATTCTGACCAGCAACAAAATCATTGTCCACTCGAGGCTTACTCCATGTTACGAAAACAACTTAACATTTATTTTTTGACGCAAATTTTCTTAGCTACAAAATGGAATTGTGCAGGAGACAGCCGAGGCCTAAAAAATAAGGCGATTATATATATATGTAACGATGTAAATCAGAGTAACAAAATCGTAGCGATTTCTAGAGTCATGCTAAACATCAAAGAGTCATTTCGAGACATTTATTTACATGATTTTGGTTAGCCACAAAATATTAGTGAATTCTTGATGTGTTGTTTATATAAAAAATCACGTTTTCTTATTTATTTACTTGATTCCGGCCAGCAACATAATCATTTTCCACTCGGGGATTACCCCATGTTACGAAAACAACTTAACATTTATTCTTTAACGTAAATTTTCTTATCTACAAAATGGAATTATGCAGGAGACAGCGTAGGCCTAAAAAAATAAGGCGATTTTATATATGTAACGATGTATGTCAGAGCAAAAAAATCGTAGCGATTTCTTGAGAAATGCTATACATCAAAGAGTCATTTCGAGACATTTATTTATTTGATATTGGTTAGCCACAAAATATTAGTGAATTCTAGATGTGTTGTTTATATAAAAAATAACGTTTTCTTATTTATTTATTCGATTCTGACCAGCAACAAAATCATTGTCCACTCGAGGCTTACCCCATGTTACGAAAACAACTTAACATTTAATTTTTGACGCAAATTTTCTTAGCAACAAAATGGAATTGTGCAGGAGACAGCGTAGGCCAAAAAAATAAGGCGATTTTATATATGTAACGATGTATATCAGAGCAACAAAATCGTAGCGATTTCTAGAGTCATGCTAAACATCAAAGAGTCATTTGGAGACATTTATTTACTTGATATTGGTTAGCCACAAAATATTAGTGAATTCTAGATGTGTTGTTTATATAAAAAATAACGTTTTCTTATTTATTTATCCGATTCTGACCAGCAACAAAATCATTGTGCAATCAGGGATTACTCCATGTTACGAAAACAACTTAACATTTATTTTTTGACGCAAATTTTCTTAGCTACAAAATGGAATTGTGCAGGAGACAGCCGAGGCCTAAAAAAATAAGGCGATTTTATATATGTAACGATGTATATCAGAGCAACAAAATCGTAGCGATTTCTAGAGAAATGCTTACATCAAAGAGTCATTTCGAGACATTTATTTACTTGATATTGGTTAGCCACAAAATATTAGTGAATTCTAGATGTGTTGTTTATATAAAAAATAACGTTTTCTTATTTATTTATTCGATTCTGACCAGCAACAAAATCATTGTCCACTCGAGGCTTACCCCATGTTACGAAAACAACTTAACATTTATTTTTTGACGCAAATTTTCTTAGCAACAAAATGGAATTGTGCAGGAGACAGCGTAGGCCAAAAAAAATAAGGCGATTTTATATATGTAACGATGTATATCAGAGCAACAAAATCGTAGCGATTTCTAGAGTCATGCTAAACATCAAAGAGTCATTTGGAGACATTTATTTACTTGATATTGGTTAGCCACAAAATATTAGTGAATTCTAGATGTGTTGTTTATATAAAAAATAATGTTTTCTTATTTATTTATTCGATTCTGACCAGCAACAAAATCATTGTCCAATCGAGGCTTACCCCATGTTACGAAAACAACTTAACATTTATTTTTTGACGCAAATTTTCTTAGCAACAAAATGGTGTTGTGCAGGAGTCTGCCGAGGCCTAAAGAAATAAGGCGGTGTTACATATGTAACGATGTCTATCAGAGCAACAAAATCGTAGTGACTTCTAGAAACATGCTATACATCAAAGAGTCATTTTGAGACATTTATTTACTTGATTTTGGTTAGCCACAAAATATCAGAGAATTCTAGATCTGTTGATTATATATAAAATCAAGTTTTCTTTTTTATTTATTCGATTCTAACCAGCACCAAAATCATTGTCCAATCAGGGATTACTCCATGTTACGAAAACAACTTAACATTTATTTTTTGACGCAAATTTTCTTAGCTACAAAATGGAATTGTGCAGGAGACAGCCGAGGCCTAAAAAAATAAGGCGATTATATATATATGTAACGATGTAAATCATAGCAACAAAATCGTAGCGATTTCTAGAGTCATGCTAAACATCAAAGAGTCATTTCGAGACATTTATTTACTTGATTTTGGTTAGCCACAAAACATTAGTGAATTCTTGATGTGTTGTTTATACAAAAAATCACGTTTTCTTATTTATTTACTTGATTCCGGCCAGCAACAAAATCATTTTCCACTCGGGGATTACCCCATGTTACGAAAACAACTTAACATTTATTTTTTAACGTAAATTTTCTTATCTACAAAATGGAATTATGCAGGAGACAGCGTAGGCCTAAAAAAATAAGGCGATTTTATATATGTAACGATGTATATCAGAGCAACAAAATCGTAGCGATTTCTAGAGTCATGCTAAACATCAAAGAGTCATTTCGAGACATTTATTTACATGATTTTGGTTAGCCACAAAATATTAGTGAATTCTTGATGTGTTGTTTATATAAAAAATCACGTTTTCTTATTTATTTACTTGATTCCGGCCAGCAGCATAATCATTTTCCACTCGGGGATTACCCCATGTTACGAAAACAACTTAACATTTATTCTTTAACGTAAATTTTCTTATCTACAAAATGGAATTATGCAGGAGACAGCGTAGGCCTAAAAAAATAAGGCGATTTTATATATGTAACGATGTATGTCAGAGCAACAAAATCGTAGCGATTTCTTGAGAAATGCTATACATCAAAGAGTCATTTCGAGACATTTATTTACTTGATATTGGCTAGCCACAAAATATTAGTGAATTCTAGATGTGTTGTTTATATAAAAAATAACGTTTTCTTATTTATTTATTCGATTCTGACCAGCAACAAAATCATTGTCCACTCGAGGCTTACCCCATGTTACGAAAACAACTTACCATTTATTTTTTGACGCAAATTTTCTTAGCAACAAAATGGAATTGTGCAGGAGACAGCGTAGGCCAAAAAAAATAAGGCGATTTTTTATATGTAACGATGTATATCAGAGCAACAAAATCGTAGCGATTTCTAGAGTCATGCTAAACATCAAAGAGTCATTTGGAGACATTTATTTACTTGATATTGGTTAGCCACAAAATATTAGTGAATTCTAGATGTGTAGTTTATATAAAAAATAACGTTTTCTTATTTATTTATTCGATTCTGACCAGCAACAAAATCATTGTGCAATCAGGGATTACTCCATGTTACGAAAACAACTTAACATTTATTTTTTGACGCAAATTTTCTTAGCTACAAAATGGAATTGTGCAGGAGACAGCCGAGGCCTAAAAAAATAAGGCGATTTTATATATGTAACGATGTATATCAGAGCAACAAAATCGTAGCGATTTCTTGATAAATGCTTTACATCAAAGAGTCATTTCGAGACATTTATTTACTTGATATTGGTTAGCCACAAAATATTAGTGAATTCTAGATGTGTTGTTTATATAAAAAATAACGTTTTCTTATTTATTTATTCGATTCTGACCAGCAACAAAATCATTGTCCACTCGAGGCTTACCCCATGTTACGAAAACAACTTAACATTTATTTTTTGACGCAAATTTTCTTAGCTACAAAATGGAATTGTGCAGGAGACAGCCGAGGCCTAAAAAAATAAGGCGATTATATATATATGTAACGATGTAAATCATAGCAACAAAATCGTAGCGATTTCTAGAGTCATGCTAAACATCAAAGAGTCATTTCGAGACATTTATTTACTTGATTTTGGTTAGCCACAAAACATTAGTGAATTCTTGATGTGTTGTTTATATAAAAAATCACGTTTTCTTATTTATTTACTTGATTCCGGCCAGCAACATAATCATTTTCCACTCGGGGATTACCCCATGTTACGAAAACAACTTAACATTTATTCTTTAACGTAAATTTTCTTATCTACAAAATGGAATTATGCAGGAGACAGCGTAGGCCTAAAAAAATAAGGCGATTTTATATATGTAACGATGTATGTCAGAGCAAAAAAATCGTAGCGATTTCTTGAGAAATGCTATACATCAAAGAGTCATTTCGAGACATTTATTTATTTGATATTGGTTAGCCACAAAATATTAGTGAATTCTAGATGTGTTGTTTATATAAAAAATAACGTTTTCTTATTTATTTATTCGATTCTGACCAGCAACAAAATCATTGTCCACTCGAGGCTTACCCCATGTTACGAAAACAACTTAACATTTATTTTTTGACGCAAATTTTCTTAGCAACAAAATGGAATTGTGCAGGAGACAGCGTAGGCCAAAAAAAATAAGGCGATTTTATATATGTAACGATGTATATCAGAGCAACAAAATCGTAGCGATTTCTAGAGTCATGCTAAACATCAAAGAGTCATTTGGAGACATTTATTTACTTGATATTGGTTAGCCACAAAATATTAGTGAATTCTAGATGTGTTGTTTATATAAAAAATAACGTTTTCTTATTTATTTATCCGATTCTGACCAGCAACAAAATCATTGTGCAATCAGGGATTACTCCATGTTACGAAAACAACTTAACATTTATTTTTTGACGCAAATTTTCTTAGCTACAAAATGGAATTGTGCAGGAGACAGCCGAGGCCTAAAAAAATAAGGCGATTTTATATATGTAACGATGTATATCAGAGCAACAAAATCGTAGCGATTTCTTGAGAAATGCTTTACATCAAAGAGTCATTTCGAGACATTTATTTACTTGATATTGGTTAGCCACAAAATATTAGTGAATTCTAGATGTGTTGTTTATATAAAAAATAACGTTTTCTTATTTATTTATTCGATTCTGACCAGCAACAAAATCATTGTCCACTCGAGGCTTACCCCATGTTACGAAAACAACTTAACATTTATTTTTTGACGCAAATTTTCTTAGCAACAAAATGGAATTGTGCAGGAGACAGCGTAGGCCAAAAAAAATAAGGCGATTTTATATATGTAACGATGTATATCAGAGCAACAAAATCGTAGCGATTTCTAGAGTCATGCTAAACATCAAAGAGTCATTTGGAGACATTTATTTACTTGATATTGGTTAGCCACAAAATATTAGTGAATTCTGGATGTGTTGTTTATATAAAAAATAATGTTTTCTTATTTATTTATTCGATTCTGACCAGCAACAAAATCATTGTCCAATCGAGGCTTACCCCATGTTACGAAAACAACTTAACATTTATTTTTTGACGCAAATTTTCTTAGCAACAAAATGGTGTTGTGCAGGAGTCTGCCGAGGCCTAAAGAAATAAGGCGGTGTTACATATGTAACGATGTCTATCAGAGCAACAAAATCGTAGTGACTTCTAGAAACATGCTATACATCAAAGAGTCATTTGAGACATTTATTTACTTGATTTGGTTAGCCACAAATATCAGAGAATTCTAGATCTGTTGATTATATATAAAAATCAAGTTTTCTTTTTATTTATTCGATTCTAACCAGCACCAAAATCATTGTCCAATCAGGGATTACTCCATGTTACGAAAACAACTTAACATTTATTTTTGACGCAAATTTCTTAGCTACAAAATGGAATTGTGCAGGAGACAGCCGAGGCCTAAAAAAATAAGGCGATTATATATATATGTAACGATGTAAATCATAGCAACAAAATCGTAGCGATTTCTAGAGTCATGCTAAACATCAAAGAGTCATTTCGAGACATTTATTTACTTGATTTTGGTTAGCCACAAAACATTAGTGAATTCTTGATGTGTTGTTTATACAAAAAATCACGTTTTCTTATTTATTTACTTGATTCCGGCCAGCAACAAAATCATTTTCCACTCGGGGATTACCCCATGTTACGAAAACAACTTAACATTTATTTTTAACGTAAATTTTCTTATCTACAAAATGGAATTATGCAGGAGACAGCGTAGGCCTAAAAAATAAGGCGATTTTATATATGTAACGATGTATATCAGAGCAACAAAATCGTAGCGATTTCTAGAGTCATGCTAAACATCAAAGAGTCATTTCGAGACATTTATTTACATGATTTTGGTTAGCCACAAAATATTAGTGAATTCTTGATGTGTTGTTTATATAAAAAATCACGTTTTCTTATTTATTTACTTGATTCCGGCCAGCAGCATAATCATTTTCCACTCGGGGATTACCCCATGTTACGAAAACAACTTAACATTTATTCTTTAACGTAAATTTTCTTATCTACAAAATGGAATTATGCAGGAGACAGCGTAGGCCTAAAAAAATAAGGCGATTTTATATATGTAACGATGTATGTCAGAGCAACAAAATCGTAGCGATTTCTTGAGAAATGCTATACATCAAAGAGTCATTTCGAGACATTTATTTACTTGATATTGGCTAGCCACAAAATATTAGTGAATTCTAGATGTGTTGTTTATATAAAAAATAACGTTTTCTTATTTATTTATTCGATTCTGACCAGCAACAAAATCATTGTCCACTCGAGGCTTACCCCATGTTACGAAAACAACTTACCATTTATTTTTTGACGCAAATTTTCTTAGCAACAAAATGGAATTGTGCAGGAGACAGCGTAGGCCAAAAAAAATAAGGCGATTTTTATATGTAACGATGTATATCAGAGCAACAAAATCGTAGCGATTTCTAGAGTCATGCTAAACATCAAAGAGTCATTTGGAGACATTTATTTACTTGATATTGGTTAGCCACAAAATATAGTGAATTCTAGATGTGTAGTTTATATAAAAAATAACGTTTTCTTATTTATTTATTCGATTCTGACCAGCAACAAAATCATTGTGCAATCAGGGATTACTCCATGTTACGAAAACAACTTAACATTTATTTTTGACGCAAATTTTCTTAGCTACAAAATGGAATTGTGCAGGAGACAGCCTAGGCCTAAAAAATAAGGCGATTTTATATATGTAACGATGTATATCAGAGCAACAAAATCGTAGCGATTTCTAGATAAATGCTATACATCAAAGAGTCATTTCGAGACATTTATTTACTTGATATTGGTTAGCCACAAAATATCAGTGATTTCTAGATGTGTTGTTTATATAAAAAATAACGTTTTCTTATTTATTTATTCGATTCTGACCAGCAACAAATCATTGTCCACTCGAGGCTTACCCATGTTACGAAAACAACTTAACATTTATTTTTTGACGCAAATTTTCTTAGCTACAAATGGAATTGTGCAGGAGACAGCGTAGGCCTAAAAAAATAAGGCGATTTTATATATGTAACGATGTAAATCAGAGCCACAAAATCGTAGCGATTTCTAGAGTCATGCTAAACATCAAAGAGTCATTTCGAGACATTTATTTACTTGATATTGGTTAGCAACAAAATATCAGTGAATTCTAGATGTGTTGTTTATATAAAAAATCAAGTTTTCTTATTTATTTATTCGATTCTGACCAGCAACAAAATCATTGTCCACTCGAGGATTACCCCATGTTTACGAAACAACTTAACATTTATTTTTGACGCAAATTTTCTTAGCAACAAAATGGAATTGTGCAGGAGACATGCCTAGGCCTAAAGAAATAAGGCGATTTTATATATGTAACGATGTATGTCAGAGCAAAAAAATCGTAGCGATTTCTTGAGAAATGCTATACATCAAAGAGTCATTTCGAGACATTTATTTACTTGATATTGGTTAGCCACAAAATATCAGTGAATTCTAGATGTGTTGTTTATATAAAAAATAACGTTTTCTTATTTATTTATTCGATTCTGACCAGCAACAAAATCATTGTCCACTCGAGGCTTACCCCATGTTACGAAAACAACTTAACATTTATTTTTGACGCAAATTTTCTTAGCAACAAAATGGAATTGTGCAGGAGACAGCGTAGGCCAAAAAAAATAAGGCGATTTTATATATGTAACGATGTATATCAGAGCAACAAAATCGTAGCGATTTCTAGAGTCATGCTAAACATCAAAGAGTCATTTGGAGACATTTATTTACTTGATATTGGTTAGCCACAAAATATTAGTGAATTCTAGATGTGTTGTTTATATAAAAAATAACGTTTTCTTATTTATTTATTCGATTCTGACCAGCAACAAAATCATTGTTCACTCGGGATTACCCCATGTTACGAAAACAACTTAACATTTATTTTTTAACGTAAATTTTCTTATCTACAAAATGGAATTGTGCAGGAGACAGCCTAGGCCTAAAAAAATAAGGCGATTTTATATATGTAACGATGTATATCAGAGCAACAAAATCGTAGCGATTTCTAGAGAAATGCTATACATCAAAGAGTCATTTCGAGACATTTATTTACTTGATATTGGTTAGCCACAAAATATTAGTGAATTCTAGATGTGTTGTTTATATAAAAAATCACGTTTTCTTATTTATTTATTCGATTCTGACCAGCAACAAAATCATTGTCCACTCGAGGATTACCCCATGTTACGAAAACAACTTAACATTTATTTTTTGACGCAAATTTTCTTAGCAACAAAATGGAATTGTGCAGGAGACAGCCTAGGCCTAAAAAAATAAGGCGATTTTATATATGTAACGATGTATATCAGAGCAACAAAATCGTAGCGATTTCTAGAGACATGCTATAACATCAAAGAGTCATTTCGAGACATTTATTTACTTGATATTGGTTAGCCACAAATATCAGTGAATTCTAGATGTGTTGTTTATATAAAAAATCAAGTTTTCTTATTTATTTATTCGATTCTGACCAGCAACAAAATCATTGTCCACTCGAGGATTACCCCATGTTACGAAAACAACTTAACATTTAATTTTTGACGCAAATTTTCTTAGCAACAAAATGGATGTTGTGCAGGAGTCTGCCTAGGCCTAAAGAAATAAGGCGATTTTATATATGTAACGATGTATATCAGAGCAACAAAATCGTAGCGATTTCTAGAACATGCTATACATCAAAGAGTCATTTCGAGACATTTATTTACTTGATTTGGTTAGCCACAAAATATCAGCTGAATTCTAGATCTGTTGTTTATATAAAAATCAAGTTTTCTTATTTATTTATTCGATTCTAACCAGCACCAAAATCATTGTCCAATCAGGGATTACTCCATGTTACGAAAACAACTTAACATTTATTTTTTGACGCAAATTTTCTTAGCTACAAAATGGAATTGTGCAGGAGACAGCCGAGGCCTAAAAAAATAAGGCGATTATATATATATGTAACGATGTAAATCATAGCAACAAAATCGTAGCGATTTCTAGAGTCATGCTAACATCAAAGAGTCATTTCGAGACATTTATTTACTTGATTTTGGTTAGCCACAAAACATTAGTGAATTCTTGATGTGTTGTTTATACAAAAAATCACGTTTTCTTATTTATTTACTTGATTCCGGCCAGCAACAAAATCATTTTCCACTCGGGGATTACCCCATGTTACGAAAACAACTTAACATTTATTTTTTAACGTAAATTTTCTTATCTACAAAATGGAATTATGCAGGAGACAGCGTAGGCCTAAAAAAATAAGGCGATTTTATATATGTAACGATGTATATCAGAGCAACAAAATCGTAGCGATTTCTAGAGTCATGCTAAACATCAAAGAGTCATTTCGAGACATTATTTACATGAATTTTGGTTAGCCACAAAATATAGTGAATTCTAGATGTGTTGTTTATATAAAAAATCACGTTTTCTTATTTATTTACTTGATTCCGGCCAGCAGCATAATCATTGTCCACTCGGGGATTACCCCATGTTACGAAAACAACTTAACATTTATTCTTTAACGTAAATTTTCTTATCTACAAAATGGAATTAGTGCAGGAGACAGCCGTAGGCCTAAAAAAATAAGGCGATTTTATATATGTAACGATGTATGTCAGAGCAACAAAATCGTAGCGATTTCTAGAGAAATGCTATACATCAAAGAGTCATTTCGAGACATTTATTTACTTGATATTGGTAGCCACAAAATATCAGTGATTTCTAGATGTGTTGTTTATATAAAAAATAACGTTTTCTTATTTATTTATTCGATTCTGACCAGCAACAAAATCATTATCCACTCGAGGCTTACCCCATGTTACGAAAACAACTTAACATTTATTTTTAACGCAAATTTTCTTAGCAACAAAATGGAATTGTGCAGGAGACAGCCTAGGCCTAAAAAAATAAGGCGATTTTATATATGTAACGATGTATATCAGAGCAACAAAATCGTAGCGATTTCTAGAGTCATGCTAAACATCAAAGAGTCATTTCGAGACATTTATTTACTTGATTTTGGTTAGCAACAAATATCACTTAATTCTAGAAGTGTTGTTTATATAAAAAATCAAGTTTTCTTATTTATTTATTCGATTCTGACCAGCAACAAAATCATTGTCCACTCGAGGATTACCCCATGTTACGAAAACAACTTAACATTTATTTTTCGACGCAAATTTTCTTATCTACAAAATAGAATTGTGCAGGAGACACCCTAGGCCTAAAGAGATAAGGCGATTTTATATATGTCACGATGTATATCAGAGCAGCAAAATCGTAGCGATTTCTACAGTCATGCTAAACATCATAGAGTCATTTCGAGACATTTATTTACTTGATTTTGGTTATCAACAAAATATCACTTAATTCTAGAAGTGTTGTTTATATAAAAAATCAAATTTCTTATTTATTTATTCGCTTCTGACCAGCAACAAAATTATTTTCCACTCGAGGATTACCATATGTTTCGAAAACAAATTAACATTTAATTTTTGACGCAAATTTTGTTAGCAACATAATGGTAATGTGCAGGAGACAGCCAAGGCCTAAAATGTAAGGCGATTATATATATATGTAACGATGTAAATCAGAGCAACAAAATCGTAGCGATTTCTAGAGAAATGCTATACATCAAAGAGTAATTTCGAGACATTTATTTACTTGATTTTGGTTAGCAACAATATATAACATAATTCTAGATGTGTTGTTTATATAAAAAATCACGTTTTCTTATTTATTTACTTGATTCCGGCCAGCATCCAAATCATTGTTCACTCGGGGATAACCCCATGTTACGAAAACAACTTAACATTTATTTTTTGACGCAAATTTTCTTAGCAACAAAATGGTGTTGTGCAGGAGTCTGCCGAGGCCTAAAGAAATAAGGCGATGTTACATATGTAACGATGTCTATCAGAGCAACAAAATCGTAGCGACTTCTAGAAACATGCTATACATCAAAGAGTCATTTTGAGACATTTATTTACTTGATTTTGGTTAGCCACAAAATATCAGAGAATTCTAGATCTGTTGATTATATATAAAATCAAGTTTTCTTATTTATTTATTCGATTCTAACCAGCACCAAAATCATTGTCCAATCAGGGATTACCCCATGTTACGAAAACAACTTAACATTTATTTTTTGACGCAAATTTTCTTAGCTACAAAATGGAATTGTGCAGGAGACAGCCGAGGCCCAAAAAAATAAGGCGATTATATATATATGTAACGATGTCTATCAGAGCAACAAAATCGTAGTGACTTCTAGAAACATGCTATACATCAAAGAGTCATTTTGAGACATTTATTTACTTGATTTTGGTTAGCCACAAAATATCAGTGAATTCTAGATGTGTTGTTTATATAAAAAATCACGTTTTCTTATTTATTTACTTCGATTCGGCCAGCAACAAATCATTGTCCACTCGGGGATTACCCCATGTTACGAAAACAACTTAACATTTTTTTGTTAACGTAAATGTTCTTATCTACAAAATGGAATTGTGCAGAAGACAGCCTACGCCTAAAAAAATAAGGCTATTTTATATATGTAACGATATATATCAGAGCAACAAAATCGTAGCGATTTCTAGAGTCATGCTAAACATCAAAGAGTCATTTCGAGACATTTAATAACTTGATTTTGGTTAGCAAAAATATATCACTTAATTCTAGAAGCGTTGTTCATATAAAAAAACAAATTATCTTATTCATTTATTCGCTTCTGACCAGCAACCAAATCATTGTCACTCGACGAATACCCCATGTTTCGAAAACAACTTAACATTTAATATTGACGCAAATTTTCTTAGCAACAAAATGGAATTGTGCAGGAGACTGCCCTAGGCCTAAATAAATAAGGCGATTTCATATATGTAACGATGTATATCAGAGCAACAAAATCGTAGCGATTTCTAGAGACATGCTAAACACCAAAGATTTAAGATAATTATTTACTTAATTTTGGTTAGCCACAAAATAACAGTGAATTCTAGATGTGTTGTTTATATAAAAAATCACGTTTTCTTATTTATTTACTTGATTCCGGCCAGCAACAAAATCATTGTCCACTCGGGGATTACCCCATGTTACGAAAACAACTTAACATTTATTTTTGACGCAAATTTTCTTAGCAACAAAATGGAATTGTGCAGGAGACAGCCTAGGCCTAAAAAAATAAGGCGATTTTATATATGTAACGATGTATATCAGAGCAACAAAATCGTAGCGATTTCTAGAGAAATGCTATACATCAAAGAGTCATTTCGAGACATTTATTTACTTGATATTGGTTAGCCACAAAATATAGTGAATTCTAGATGTGTTGTTTATATAAAAAATAACGTTTTCTTATTTATTTATTCGATTCTGACCAGCAACAAAATCATTGTGCAATCAGGGATTACTCCATGTTACGAAAACAACTTAACATTTATTTTTTGACGCAAATTTTCTTAGCTACAAAATGGAATTGTGCAGGAGACAGCCGAGGCCTAAAAAAATAAGGCGATTATATATATATGTCACGATGTAAATCAGAGCAACAAAATCGTAGCGACTTCTAGAGACATGCTATACATCAAATAGTCATTTCGAGACATTTATTTACTTGATTTTGGTTATCAACAAAATATCACTTAATTCTAGAAGTGTTGTTTATATAAAAAATCAAATTTCTTATTTATTTATTCGCTTCTGACCAGCAACAAAATTATTGTCCACTCGAGGATTACCATATGTTTCGAAAACAAATCAACATTTAATTTTTGACGCAAATTTTGTTAGCAACAAAATGGTAATGTGCAGGAGACAGCCTAGGCCTAAAAAAATAAGTCGATTTTATATATGTAACGATGTATATCAGAGCAACAAAATCGTAGCGATTTCTAGAGACATGCTATACATCAAAGAGTCATTTCGAGACATTTATTTACTTGATTATGGTTAGCAACAAAATATCACTGAATTCTAGATGTGTTTAGTATATATAAAAAATCCAGTTTTCTTATTTATTTATTCGATTCTGACCAGCAACAAAATCATTGTCCACTCGACGATTACCCCATGTTTCGAGAACAACTTAACATTTATTTTTTGACGCAAATTTTCTTAGCTACAAAATGGAATTGTGCAGGAGACAGCCTAGGCCTAAAAAAATAAGGCGATTATATATATATGTAACGATGTAAATCAGAGCAACAAAATCGTAGCGATTTCTAGAATCATGCTAAACATCAAAGAGTCATTTCGAGACATTTATTTACTTGATTTTGGTTAGCAACAAAATATCAGTGAATTCTAGATGTGTTGTTTATATAAAAAATCACGTTTCTTATTTATTTACTTCGTATTCGGCCAGCAACCAAATCATTGTCCACTCGACGGATTACCCCATGTTACGAAAACAACTTAACATTTATATTTGACGCAAATTTCTTAGCAACAAAATAGAATTGTGCAGGAGACACCCTAGGCCTAAAGAACTAAGGCGAATTTATATATGTAACGATGTATATTAGAGCAACAAAATCGCAGCGATTTCTAGAGTCATGCTATACATCAAGAGTCATTTCGAGACATTTAATTTACTTAATTTTGGTTAGCAACAATATATCACTTAATTCTAGAGTGTTGTTTATATAAAAATAGTATTCGTCGCTTGACAATGTTTGCTCGATACTGCTAATCTTAGATCAAATATGGTATTAATATTACTAAAATCACTAGTAACTGCAATATTAAAAAATCTGGGGAGTTACTCATATACTTTATAAACAAGAATACTTTATAAAATATAACTAGTTTTTATGGTAATTAGTATTTTATATAATAGCACACAAAAATTATTGATATTTATAGAACAATCGTCTTAATATTTATAATTATTTAGAATATTAGTAACTTAAATTGTTAAAGTTTCTCAGAAATTCATGTTGATGTTGAATTTATCACTGGGTGATTTTTCAATATCATGTGATTGATTTTATCGATCTTCCCGAGTCAAAGGTATAGGTGAGAAAGAAAAAATTAACACATTAACACTCCGGAGCGGCCGTTTTTTTCAGTAGCTGGCATTTTTTTAGCAGTGGGAACTTTTTTTAGCTTCACTGCTATATATATATATATATATATATATATATATATATATATATATGGGTGGTTCTCTGTGACATCGAAGATGAAAAAATAAATATTGCTATAACTGTGGGAATATGTTTTAGAGGTATCCAGTAGTTCTCCTGAATTTTTTCAGATTTTTTCTGGGCTATTATTTTAAGTTACAGAGAGTCA